>ML660772.1:6693775-6943588 GCA_007570785.1 Antilocapra americana
GTGGTACATATACACAATGGAATATTACTCAGCATTAAAAAAAAATTCATTTGAAGCAATTCTACTCAGATGGACGAAACTGGAGCCCATTATCCAAAGTGAAGTTAGCCAGAAGCAAAAACAACAATACAGTATATTAACGCATATATATGGAATTTAGAAAGACGGTAACGAGAACCCAACATGCGAGACAGCAAAAGGAACACAGATGTATAGAATAGACTCGTGGACTTTATGGATGAGGATAAAGGTGGGATGATATGGGAGAAGGACATTGAAACAAGTTAATTATCATATGTCTAATCAATCGCCAGCCCAGGATTGATGCTCGGGGCTGGTGCAGTGAGATTTCCTGGGGGGGAGGGAAGAGAGAGGGGGGTTCGGGAGGGGAAACATATGTAAACCCATGGTGATATCATGACATTGTATGGCAAAAACAATTAAAAAAAAAAGAAATTGATAACATGAAAATTTACAAAATTCCCAAGTAGAACTGGGGCTTCCCTGACGGCTCAGTGGGTAAAGAACCTGCCTGCAATGCAGGAGGCACAGGAGACATGGGGTCAATCCCTGGGTTGGGAAGATCCCCTGGAGAAGGAAATGGCAACACACTCCAAATTTCCTGCATGAAAAACCCCATGGACAGAGGAGCCTGGCAAGCTACAGTCCATGGACTTGCAAAGAGTCAGACACGACTGAGCTGCTGTACACATGCACTCACATGGATAGAACTAATATCCATCTATTTATTTTCCAAATCTGAAGAGAAGTTTTACTAACTTCAAGATGGAAGCAGTTTGAATAAAAAATGCAGTTGGTGGTCCAGCAATGCTTTTAAACCAGAAACAAAAAGTAGAAATTTGTCCTTTTCTATCTGCACAAAACGAAGTTGTGATTCTCAAACATTTGAACTCAAGACTTCATTACAATTTTAAAAATTGTTGAGAACTGCAAAAAGCTTCATTTATGTGGGTAATAGCTATTGATATTATCACATTAGAAATACAAATTGAGGGAAAACTTTCTAACAAAGCTATACGGGAGAAAACCTTTAATAGATACATAATCTTTAATGTCCCTTGGACAGCAAGGAGATCCAACTAGTCCATCCTAAAGGAAATCAGTCCTGAATATTCATTGGAAGGACTTATGCTGAAGCTGAAATGCCAATACTTTGTCCATGGAAGAACTGCCTCATTTGAAAAGACCCTGATGCTGGGAAAGACTGAAGGTGGGAGGAGAAGGGGACAACAGAGGATGAGATGGTTGGATGGCATCACCGACTCAATGGACATGAGTTTGAGTAAACTCCAGGAGTTGGTGATGTACAAGGAGGCCTGGCATGCTGCAGTCCATGGGGTCGCAAAGAGTCAGACACGACTAAGCTACTGAACTGAATCTTAAATGTGGCAGTAGTCACTGGAAGGAAGCAATCATAGCTAGGGCAAAAGAAAAATTATAAAACTCTGCTAATGAGACCAGGAGTTACATGTAAAGCCAACTCTTGGTCAATGTAGATCTAAGAAAGAGATTTGGTGATTCATTTAAGGAAGCTTCTGAAAATGGGGCCAAAGTCACTTTTTAGCTCTGTAAATAGTAGCCTAGATAGCTTTCTTTTGTTGGGTAGATTAAAAAAAAAAAACAGGACAGTATTAGACCTATACAAAGATGATACAGAACTTGGACTGCAAGGAGATCCAACCAGTCCATCCTAAAGGAGATCAGTCCTGAGTATTTATTGAAAGGACCGATGTTGAAGCTGAAACTCCAATACTTTGCCCACCTGATGCAAAGAGCTGACTCATTGGAAAAGACCCTGATGCTGGAAAAGACTGAGGGCAGGAGGAGAAGGGGACAACAGAGGATGAGATGGCTGGATGGCACCATCGACTCGATGGACATGGGTTTGGGTGGACTCTGGGAATTGGTGATGGACAGGGAGGCCTGGCGTGCTGCGGTTCATGGGGTCGCAGAGTCGGACACAACTGAGCGACTGAACTAAACTGAACTGAACAAGGAAAATGAAAGCATCTCATGAACAATATAATGGCACACTTCTAAATATAATTTATGGTAAGAATCGGAAGGTTTTTAGAAAATTCATTAGCACCATTAAAAGTATATAAAATCCTTTGGATTCCTGTCATAGGATCAGAAAATCCTGAGAGAAAGGAACATGACTTCCCTGACAGTCCGGTGGTTAAGACTGCAGTTCCACTTCTGGGGACACAGATTCCATCCTGGTCAGGGAACCATGGTGCCGCATGCAATACAGTGTATCCGAAAAAAAAGAGAGAGAGAGAAAGGAGCAAAGAAGAAAGCTGAATAAGATGCAGAGTGGAGCTCTGGCAATGAGAAAGCATTTCAATGACAAAATCAAAATTTAACGTTGGAGAATTGAAACTGAGGCTTTCCATTGACAGATTAAATCTGTGTAGAGAAAGATAGTGAACTTACTCAGTCATGTCCGGCTCTTTGTGACCCCTTGGACTGTAGCCCACCAGGCTCCTCTGTCCATGGAATTTTCCAGGCAAGAGTACTAGAGTGGGTTGCCATTTCCTTCTCCAGGGGGTCTTCCCAACCCAGGGATCAAACCCTGGTCTCCCGAACTGCAGGCAGATACTTTATCATCTGAGTCACCAGGGAAGCCTGAGGGAACTTGCAAAACTCTTGCATAACATTGACTCCGAGGAGCTTAAAATGATAAGGGATAGAGTGGATATAGAGGAAAGAGAATGGAAAGCAATCTGAGACTTCCTGAAGATTAGCTGAAAAAATTTAAAGCAAAGCAATAATCAAGGCCACAATTAAGAAAAACAATGGAAACTGTGTGGGAGGGGGAAAAAAGTGAGAAATCGATATTGAGAGGATTCTCTCAATTTTAAGAAAACCAATGGAATAGACCCACCCCAGAGTTGGACACGTCTGAGCGACTTCACTTTCACTTTTCACTTTCCTGCTTTGGATAAGGAAATGACAACCCACTCCAGTGTTCTTGCCTGGAGAATCCCAGGGACAGGAGAGCCTGGTGGGCTGCCATCTGTGGGGTTGCACAGAGTCGGTCACAACTGAAGCGACTTAGCAGCAGCAGACATATGTTAGACATTTTAAAAAATATTTTTAAAAATTATTTATTGTGCTGGGTCTTCTTTGCTGCATGGGCTTTTTTCTCTAGTTGTGGCAAGTGGGGTCTACTCTTTGTTGCGGTGCAAGGGTTTCTCATTGCAGTGGCTTCTCTTGTTGTGGAGCTTGCCGTCTAATGCACAGGGGCTTTAGTAATTGTGGCTCCTGTGCTCTTCCACAGGCTGTGAGACCTTCTTGGACCAGGGATCGAAACTGTGTTTCCTGCCTTGGCAGGCAGATTCTTTACCACAGAGCCACCAGGGAAACCCTAGACATTTTTTTTTTTTAATAGCAAAGAGAAACAGAATAGCTATAAGCATTAAGTAGGAAAAAAAAGTGTTATTTACAGAGGAACAAAAATCAGGTTAGTCTAAAATCACCCCCATTCAGAAACAAGTTCTAGTAGACATTTGAATAAGCTCTGTAGGGTTTTGAGCTCAAAGTAGCACTATATGAAAAGTACTTAATCAAGATAACTTTAATATGTGAAAGGAATAGGACACTATCAGATAAACAAGTACTGAGATAATATACTACTCACACAATCTTTTAAAAATTGCTAAAAGACAAATGAGAGATAAATCAAAATTAAGAACCAAGGAAAAGGGACATCACAAGTAAATGGACTTCTGTTGAATTTTGAAGCCAATTAAATACAAAGTGGACTAAATAATTACAGTATATTTAGTTAACAATTTGTATCGTATTATACAAATAGAATACAATATTGATGTAAAAGTTTTCAGAATATTAAGTATACCAAAGAGTAAATTTGGTATAAAATCCGAGTTAACAACTTGGTAATCAAAATAAGATAAAAAATACTGATTATGAAAATGAACATAAATACTTAAAATTTTTTCACAAAATGCAATCTGCCAGTTTGCCTTAAAAAAAAAATCAAGATATCTTAGTAACAAGAGATATAACCTAAAATAAAATATTGTAAAAGAAGAAGCAATTGTTTATCGGTACAATTCAAACAAAAACCCAAGGTACAATTCAAGATAAAAAAGGCTAAATGAAAAATAGTTCATTTATAATGATGGAAAATGCAGTTGACAACTAATTGAGACATTACACATCAAACATCAAATTAAATATACATAAAGCAGAAACTCTTAGAAATTCAATGCAAAATTGATTACAAAACATAATTCTGAGAAATATCGATATGAGTCAGTCAACTTTAGCTAGACCAAGGATTTACAAAGTAAATAATGACACAAATTTCTGTTTTAATTTCAAGTGTTTAATTTTAAGGTTCTCATGCAAACAGAGAAAATACTTTGTTTTTATGCATCTATAGAACATTTTAAAAAGCTGATCAAAAACTAGACCACACACATAAAATTCTCCCAAAAGAACTCAAAAATCAAGTTCTCTGCCATAGAAAATTAAAATTAAAAATTAACGATAAAGATCTAATTTTTTAAACCTTTACTGTATTTAAAACTCCTCTAAAATAATTGTTGGATCAAAAAACAAGACAAAAGCACAAGATTAGCTACTTATGAATTAATGAAAATATAAAGGATAAATACACGGATTCATAGGATATATCAAACTCATAACGTTCAATTCTCTCATTGTTTTGTAAAAGAATACATGAATTAACTAAATGTGAAAATTGAGAAGCAGAAGCACATTGGGCAGAAAGATATACTAAAGATCAAATAATTTTTTAAAAAGTTGACAAATATAAGAATTAATTTTTTGAAGAAATGAATTAATAATAAAAAAAGATTTGCTAAATCTAAACAACATAGAATAGGAAAAAAACATCAACATTAATGAAATGACATTATAAAATGGATATAAAAGAGATTCCTCAAAAAACTAAAACTAGAACCGTATGATACAGTAATTCCACTCCTCAATTTATATTTAAAAAGTATCCCACAAATTTGAAAAGAAACTTGCACACCAATGTTCACAGCAGCAGCATTTCCAATTGCCAAGCAACCTAAAATGTCTAGCAACAGATGAATGGATAAAGAATATGTGAGATATGTATGTGTATACACACACACTCAATGTTATACTGTGCAGCCATTAAAAAGAATGAAATTTTGCCATTTGTAACAACATGAATGGACTTGGAAGGTATTATTCTTAGTGAAATAAGACGGAGAAAAACAAATACTGTGTGTTTTCACTTATATGTAGAATTTAAAAAGTAAAACTACTGAATATAACAAAAAATAAACAGACTCATAGATATAGAAATCAAATTAGTGGTTACCTGTGAGGGAAGGGGGAAGGGCAAGATGCAGGGAGGAACTAAGAGTTACAATAATTGAATAAGAATATAGTGTACAGCACTGGGAATATAGCCAGTATTTTACAGTAGCTGCAAATTGAGTATGAGCTTTAGAAACTGTGAATCATTATGTTGTACACTGAAAATTTATATAATGTTTTGAATCATCTGTAACTCAAAAAAAAGAAAGTTACTAAAGAAAAAAATGATAAAAGGATATCATGTACAATTTTATTCAAATATACTTCAAAATCTTACTTAATAAATAGTAATTATCCAAATTGACTAAGCAATAAGTAGGGTTATACTATAGTACACCTGTCTGGCTTTCTTCATTTAGTATAATCTCTAGGCCCATCCATGTCACTGCAAATGGCATTATTTTGTTATTTTTATGGCTAATATTCCATTGTGGATATATCCCACATCTTATTTATCCATTCATCAGTCAATGGACATTTGAGTTGCTTCCTTATCTGTGCTATTATAAATAGTGCTGCAGTGAACATTGGGGTGTATGTGTCTTTTTGAAGGAGTGGGATTGCTGGGGCATATGGTAGCTCTATTTTTAGTTTTTTAAGGAACCTCCATATAGTTATCCACAGTGGTTTTACCAAATTATGTTCCCACCAACAATGTAGGAAGGTACCCTTTTCTCCAGGGCTTCCCAGGTGGCACAGTAGTAAAGAATCCGCCTGCCAAGCGGGAGACCCTGGTTTGGACCCTGGGTCAGAAAAATGCCCTGGAGTTGGAAATGGCAACCCACTCCAGTATTCTCACCTGGAAAATTCTGTGGATAGAGGAGCCTGGCGGGCAACAGTCCTTGGTTGCAAAAAGTCAGACAAGACTAAACGACTAAGTACATCCTTTTATCCACATTCTCTTCAGCGTTTTATTATTTGTAGACTTTTTGATGATGGCCATTCTGACCTCTGTGAAGTGACACCTCACTGTGGTTTTGAAATGGAGCAGGACACCACGGTTCTTGCCTTCAACTTGCCTTTTGTCTGTAGAAAAACTTTAGCCAAATAAGTTTAATCAGAGAAGTGAGAAAATGCAGAAACAAAGGAAAACATTCAGACGAGACCAAATAATAATAAAAATCATTAAGCAAAGTCAAGGAGTATTTGTTCCTCCTCAAAGGCTATAGACAATATTCTGAGCCCTATCTTTGAACTGCCTTGTACAGACTGAGATCCCTACCAGGTGGAAGAAATTAATTACCTGATGATCAGACCGTAGCCTAGACATGTACATGCATGTAGAGTCATTTCAGTTGTGTCTGAGTCTCTGGGACCCCATGGACTATAGCCCACCAGGCTCCTCTGTCCATGGGATTCTCCAGGCAAGAATCCTGGAGTGGGTTGCCATGCCCTCCTCCAGGGGATTTTCTGGACTCAGGGAGATTCTGAACCCGCATCTCTTGTTTTCTGCACTGGCAGGCAGGTTGTTTACCTGGGAAGCCAAAATTAACACAACCTCTCATCCTGGAGATGCTCCAGGACGGAACCAGAAGTCCTATACATACAAAGCACGTGCTCTACTCCTGAGCTACATCAGGCCTCAAGCAGAGGCTGGAACTAAAGACTAACTGTATTGAAGATGGTGAAGATGATGCTTATCAGAGCAATGCAGGCCTAATTTCAGGATCAGAGCTGACTTTGCTGTTACAGTATGTAGCCCTCTCCTTCCACCTGTAAATGCTCTTGCCCTTGATTGTCAGTGCGGGGAGTCAGCCTCTGAACAAGAGTCAGCGCTCTCCTGCCCCACCTCCCAGTTGCTGGTCTTGGAAATAAAGCTAATGTTTCTTTCTACAACCTTGCCTGTTTATTGGCTTGGAGCAGCCAGCAGCCAGACTCCTCACTTTCCGATACAGTTCTTCAGCGCCCAGCTGGCTCCCTGTGGTTTTCTGAGTAGAGCCATGGCAACGAATGGCTGGAGTAGTGAGCCACGATGGATGCGGTGAGCCAGCTGCTCGTAGCTAGGTGGCCCCAAATGGAAGGTCCTGGAGGACATTCCTAGCTGCAGTCAAAACCATTTTTTGGGGGAAGCCTCCCTGGTTTTCCCCAGCTTCCCACTGACTGCCAGCGTTCGCTTTTCCTTCACCTGGACAAGCTATGAATTCCAAGACTGAGGCCACCTGTGTGCACCTGGGCAGCCTTCTCTTTTGAGCATGAAGTGCTATTTGGGCATTTTTGCCAGTTGGTTCTGACGTGTGTCTGGTGTTGAGGACTGTTTGTGTTGGGGAAGTGTTTGTTTAGGACTCCATATTGTCAACCTCTGGAATAACCTGGGACAATTTGGTGTTCTTCCATTTGTGTGACTGGTATATTTGTTGTCTTTTGTAAGATGAGAAGGTCAGGTACAATTCATTAGAAAATTTCTTTTTCGGTTTTTATTTTATATTGGAGTATAGTTGATTAACAGTGCTGTATTAGTTTCAAGTGTGCAGCAGTGATTCCAATATACATCTATTCTTTTTCAAGTTCTTTTCCCATTTAGGTGACTACAGAGTATAGAGCAGAGTTTCCTCTGTACAGTAGGTCATTGTTGGTTATCTACTTTAAATATAGCAGTTTATATATGTCAATCCCAACCTCCCAGACTACCCCTCCCCACACCTGTCCCTTCTGAAACCACAAGTTTGTTTTTTAAGTCTGTGAGTCTGTTTCTGTTTTGTAAATAAGTTCATTTTTTAAGATTCTGCATGTAAACAATATCATATGAAATTTGCCTTTGTCTGACTTACTTCACCTAGCATGATCATTTCCAGGTGTATCTATGTTGCTGCAAATGGCATTATTTCACTCTTTTTTATTGCCGAGTAATATTCTATTATGTATATGTACCACATCATTTACCCATTCATCAGTTGATGGATATTTGGGTTGTTTCCATATCTTGGCTATTATAAATAGTGCAACTGTGAACACTGGGGTACATGTATCTTTTAAAATTTGTTTTCATCTTCTCTGGATATATACCCGTGAGTAGAATTGCTGGATAATATGGTTACTCTATTTTTAGTTTTTAAAAAGAGCTTCTATACTGAAGAAGAAACTATTTCTGATTAAAAAAAATCAGAAATGACTTTCGAGTTTCCTCCATGACAAACCTGATCTTTAAACCAACACCAAAAATCCTGCAAATACACCAGAAGCATTGAGATTTCAAAGCACTATTGTTATGAACTGTTTTTCTTACAGTGTTTTAAAATATGAAATAGCCATAAATACAAAGGAAGGGACATCTATTTTTATTTGTGAAAAATATTCATATATATGTACAGTCCTAATAAAATCAACTGAAAACTGAATAACTTTTCTAAATAAGAAAAATAACCATATAGAACTTGATCCTAGAAAGGGAAATTGATTTTATTTACAGTAGGAACAAACCAAAAAACATTTGGAAATTTTAAAGCAAAAAAAAAAAAAATTTTAAAGCAAAACATCTGCAATAGACAAAAATAACACTGATAACAATACAAGAAAATTTAAATACATGAAGAAAAGGACCAAGTTTCCTTATGTTGACAGGGAATATTTTAAAGACATTTATCTGTTTAATTTTGAAATTAGACAAAATGATTCAAAAGTTCTTCTAATAAAACAGCAGAGAATATGTAAAAAAAATTAAAAAGAGAAACATAATATAAAATAGATTTTTGTTCCATTATATGAGATATGAGGTTTTAAGGAAAAAAAAAAAAGATAATATATCATTGGGTTTATAATATATTCATTGGGTTAAACTAGTTGTGTTCTAAAAATTGACTGGAAAACTGTAAGATGTTTCAGTTAATGCCATATACTTACATAAATTCTAGATGGATTCTAGAATTACATTAAAAGTAAAATCAGAAAAAAATTGGTGACTTTGTGCTTTCAAGGATGATTTCTCATAATAAAAGCAATAGAATGAGACTTAAAGGAAAAGATTCATAAATATGAATGGGTAGAACTTTTAAGATATATTTATTAACCAACATTAATAACAATCAAAGGGATAACAAATTCTAAAGAAAGAAAAAATGAAACTCTTGCAGTTTGGAATCGGGAAGACTGCCCTGTTACATGTTATTTAACTACATTCATCTCAATTTCATAGTCAGTGAAATGGGGATAATAGTATGCTTGGTTGTTTAAAGGACTAGAAACAAAGTCTAGTCTATTTATAACATAGTCGGTGTCCAACACGATGTGTCAGCCATTGTTTTTCATGGTTATTACTATTTTTATATGTCTTTATGAAGTTCCATGAGAAAAATAACTTAGACTTCAATAGAAAGACAGACAAAAGACATGAGTAATTCATGAAAGAAGAAACTTAATTACTTATTAAGCTTTAAATTGTTTGTCTTGCTAATGAGATGCAAATCAAAACATTAATAAAATGCCAATTTCTATGTAATAAATACAAGCAAATTTAAATATAATATGAAAGAGAAGTTTTCTCAGGCACTGGGAACATAAATTTTCCACCAACTGACCTAGAAGGCAATTTGGCAATGATCCATCCTCTTTTGCTTGTAATTTCACTCTGAGAATGTGTTTAAAACTGTCAAAATTTTATTTTTGTGTGAATAATTAAATATATCATAAATCAAAGAACTACAAGGCTTTGTGATAACTCAGCTTTGTCAATGAAAATAATTTTTACCATGTACTCTTAATATATGTAAATTTATTTAGTGCTTTTTTGATATTATCCATTTTTACTACTAAAATTCATCCAAAAAATAGAACTGAAAAAAATGGAATAAAATAGAAATCCTAAAACTTTCTTCCTGAACCTCAATGCATTACATGGACCCCATTTCTTGTGTTCATGTACCCCATTTCAAAGATCACTGCCCAGACTGTTATGTAATTAAGAAAGATTTCAATAAGCCATGGCACATCCATTAGTGTAAATATTATTTAGCTGCTTGAAATCACAATTTTGGATAGTAATTCATTTGCAGAGCATAGCTATGCTATAATATAATAATATCTGTGATGGCAAATACAGTGGTCATCTGGCTTCACACATGGTAGCTGATAGTGATTGTTAGAGCTCTAACAAATATTTATTGAATGAAAAGTGAATTATAAAAGCAGGATCCTAGTGGGAGAGGTAAATTAGGAGGTGGGGATTAACATATGCACACTCCTACACATAAAATCAATAACCAACAAGGACCTACTCTGTAGCACAGGGAACTCTACTCAATATTCTGTAACAACCTACAAGGGAAGATAATATGAAAATGAATGTATATATATACATATATATAAATACTGAATCACTGTACTGACACTTGTAACTAACACAACATTGTATATCAAGTATACTTCAATTTTTAAAAATGCTTGGCAGAAAAAAATACTTTATTGCCAAATAATGATAGCCATCAAAAAGATCAGGATATTAACTTGTATATGCAGTATGAATGTATGAACATTAACAAAGGTAACAAAGATTGTATATAGACATACTATAGGTATGTGTGTATATATATAGATGCATGCACACATGTAGATATACAACTTTCAAAGATCTCTACAATGAGATTCATACTTTCAAAGTTCAAGGTAGACATAGTTGAAAAAAACAGAGTTTAAGATATAATATGACTCAAAATTAATGATGATATTGAAAGGATAGAAGATAAAAGTTGGAAATAGAGAGAATATGAAATAAATGGTTCAATACCCCAAACTTTACAACTCAGAGGACAAAATAAGAGGGAGTTATAAAGTGTTCTCTCACTTTAAAGTTATGAATCTGTGCATTGCTGTGGCATGTTTTCTTCTGAAATGTTGAGAAAATTTGGTTAACATTTCATATTCCTCAGAACATAGCTTCAAGGTAGGGCTTCCCCTACCTTAGTATTCATAAGGATTTTCTGAAGAACTTGTTCCAAATATGTATTTCTGAGCCATGCCCTCTGAGATTCTGATTTGGCAGGTTTGAGGAAAGAGCCAGGAATCTGTACTGAACCCCTCCACCCCATCACCCCTCAAATGGTTCTAATCCATGGAACGTGAGAAGCACCGTTAGCAGCTGTAGAGCAGGACCAAGCATTTGCCCTGAATCCAACAGAAGGTTTAGGTGAAGGAGACTTTGAATGAATTTAAACTGACTTCTCTAAAATTGCCTTGAAAGTGAAAAGCCAAAGTGGCTCAATCGTGTCCAACTCTCAGTGGCCCCATGGACTATATAGTCCATGGAATTATCCAGGCCAGAATACTGGAGTGGGTAGCCTTTCCCTTCTCCAGGGGATCTTCCCAACCCAGGGATTGAACCCATGTCTCCCACATTGTGGGCCAATTCTTTACCAGCTGAGCTATCAGGGAAACCAGCTAGTCAAATGTCAACAAGAATGAACCTCAGTGATGTTAGGGACCCTTTCCTTCCATACCTGGCTGCATGTGCCCAAGTGGACTTGAGTAATAATTCAATCAATCCTGAAAAACAAGAAGGAAGCAGTCAGGGCAGCTTCTGCAGAAGCAGGTAAGGCTGAGAGATGGTTCATTTAATTAATTTCTTGAAAGAAATTAAGTTGATGCAAAGGCTGTTGGGGATAAAATAGCAAGAAAAAAATGTGTCTAGAATTTGGGTTTTTATAAGATTCAAGTTACTGAAATGTTTTCTGATTCCATAGAAATAATACATTTTAGGTGGTACAATAGATATTTTGTAAACTTGTTTTCAATCAAAAAATGATTTCCTCCTGATTTTTTTTCAACTGAGTACTCCACAGGTTTGATTAGAGTTTTGCTTGACATGCTAAGAAAATGACTGTCCACAGGTGGCCCCCTCAAGATCCAAAAGCCAAGGGTGAGCCTTGCAGGCAGAGTGTGAATCCCGCAGAGCTGCCCAGCAGGACCCATCTGTAAGTGGGCATGGCGAAAAGAAGAGGCATGAGCCCTTGTAATCTAAGTGGCAAGAAAGGAGATCTCAGCAAAAGTCCGATTCTCATTCATTTTATGTGGGAAACAGGAAAACTTTTCAGGCACAATGCATGTGCAGGGGGAGAAATTGTGCAGAAGCTCAGTGGAGTAGAATAAAAGAGGATTGTATAGTGAGTCTGCATTCCAGCTGCGGATGATGATTGAACCTTGTTGGGGCCACTGGTACCCTAATGTCATTGGGATGGACCTACTTACATAGATTCAGGATAAGTCAGCTGGCCTTGAGTTGAAACTGTGCATTTTTAATCTATGAAACAGTCTTCTAAGCAAATTCATTGAGAAGTGGGAATGGGAATGAAGGCTTCTAAATCCACTGAAAGAGCCAGTTGTGTATAAAGACTTCCGCACATCTACTTTCCTCTGTTTTTATGAGTGTGCCTTACTGATTTGTTAAAACAGGTCTGTTTTCCTCTTGACAACACATTACCCATTTTTGCTACTGTAGGTGCTTGAGGATATGCGGGAAGCAATTCTTTAATTCATAACTCAGATCCTTCATTTGCTCCACTTGGTAGTTCAGCCCTTGATTGCCAACTGTGTTGCTACCTTGTTTTAGTGTCTGAGTCAAAAGATCATCAGTTGCAGGTTAAGGTTAGAAAAGTCCAGTTAGAATGCCCTGAGTGAAGCAACATACTTATTTCATTAGCATCTGTAATGATGTTAAAACAGTGCTTCAAAGAAACGATGTTACGTGTGTGTGCATGCATGGCCCAAATGCTTAGTTTGCACTGACATTTTACAGAAAAGGAAGATAAAGGATGCCAAGAAAATGTTGTATATGAGAAAGAAAGTATACAAGGCTCGTAGAGGATGCTGGAACCATTCTTTTACTTCTATCTATAGATGGTGAAATTTTTGATGGTAGTAAATGTTTCTTGAGCCTTTCATTCCCCATCGTCCCTAGCACAACACCTCGTACATGATGAACTGTCAATAAGTATTTGTTGAATTGTATCAGTTTTGCCTTAAGGAGACCCTGATTCAGAGCCATCCCCAATCATGCAAACCAAAGAGGACATAAATAAATATTAATATAAGCCAGCCTTGCTATAAAATTGCCCTCAATTTCAAAGGCTAGAGATTTAAAGAAATATTCAGTTAAGTCTCTTTTTATGGTTGAGTTGGAAACAAAATATTTTTAATAGAGGTTAATAAGATAGCTGAGGGGGTGGGGAGAATCCATAAAAAAACAAAACAAAACTCCCAGCTCATGTATTTGTGAGAGCCCAAATCCCTAGGAATGAGAAGATTTAGCTAATCTTTCCAATCACATTCTCCCTCCCTCCCCACCCCCCTCTCCTTGGAATTATGTTATCTCTGCTAGTCTTAAAAGCTCAGAAGCCTTTTGAATTGGAGCAGCATTCAAAGGACAGTCAAGGGTCACCCTTGGAATATTAAAGGAGAGTGGATTACAGGAGAGAGAGGGAAGGGAGCAGCTGGGGTGAGGCGCAGCCTTGTACCTACCCAAGGCTGAAAAGGAGAGGCAAATTCCACAGGAGCTAGAGTGGCTGAGAAAAAGCTGCCTGAATTGCTAGGAAGGACAGGAAGTAGCAAGGTAGCAAAACCGTGTTATTAGTCCAGCCCAGGTTATTGCATTCTGAGAGGAGAGGAAAGGAAAATACCTATTAGTGGAATCAATTAGACAGTGGCCTTTTGAATGGAGAGAGAATGGCTCCTTCAAGGGAATGTGACTACATGAATCCTGGAAAATTAAAAACCAGATATTTTTACAATTCAGGGATACAGTTCTGCAGAACTTACAACCCCTTGACCATTCTTAAAATAATAAGATTTGAGAATTTATAAAGCAAAATTCCTTCTCAAAAAGACATCAAAGTAACTTGGTTTTTAAAAATCAAACAAATTTGTCTTTCTCCCATTATTTATAGATGTTGATTCTTGTTTTTGTTTTTCAAATAAAATCAATGGATATTTAGTGAGGACTTGTCAGACACCATCCTAAAATTTGGAATAGGAAGATGCAATGACAGGCCCTTACCCCTCAGCAATGATTACTTACTGATTTTTTTGGTAGGGGGTGGGACGGAGGCGATGAGGAGGTAGATCATGAATCCTTTTGAAAATGAGAGGAAGGTTAAGGAACCTTTCCAAGACAAAATGCTCACATATTCATACTTAGTTAGGAGAGTCATAGACCTTGAGCAGTATATATATATATCTATCTTATGATTCGTATGCATTTCGCCTGTTGTAAACATTTTTTGTTAATTATTTATTTAATCTGCAAAGCTATCCCATGAGGCATATACGGTTATCACTCCCATTTCTCCTCAGGGAAACTGAGGCTCAGAGAGGGTAGACAGGTCCTTGCCCCAGACTCTAGCAGGGGCTGTCTGTCTCCAGTGCCCAAGTTCTCATCCTAGCCCTGGGGTGTGGGGATGTACAAGATCCTGGTGAGGCTACAGGAGGCCTATGTAGACCAAAGGGAAGGCATCTCTGCGCAAATTAGACCAGACAGGGACTTCCCTGGTGGTCCAATGGCTAAGACTATGCGCTCCCAGTGCAGGGGACCCAGAATCCCTCCCTGGTCAAAAGATCCCACATGCCACAACTAAGACCTGGTGTAGCCAAACAAATAATTAAATAGATAAATATTTTTTATTTACTATTATTATTACTGACACATGCCAGAAAATCATCTTAGTATCTTTACAAACCTTTATAAAAATGTGAACAGCGCTTTCTATGGCCATACGTTGCCTAGCTATACTCAGAGAAAAGCTAGACCCGGTCAGAGAGGGAGATCTGGCATGTTAAGTAAGATTTGGGCCCAACTTAGAAGGTACTGCTAAAGCTTCAGGTTTCAAACTGGATTTTTAGGAATTAGTCTGACAGCAGGGGGCAGAATGGATTTTTCTATTTATTTATGGAAATTTGAAACTATAAGGAACTCGATACTTTCTGAATAAAAAGTTTTCCTCCTCCACTGTCCAGCTTTGGCTGCTCAGAATGGAAGGACAGAATTAGATGTGTCCATATATTTAATGGATTATTCATTTCATTCATTTCTTGGAATATTTGCTTCTGATAAAAATGATAGAATTAAGACATTTGTAATAAAATATTTCAAATGTGCTGTGTGTTTGATGATACTGCTCCTGATCGACCATGGGGTAACTGGGAATGAGAGGGAATTGTGTTGGAGCAGCATCAGAGGGAGAATCTTCTAGGGTTAATGAGAGGCATGGACAGAGCTATGAGGCTGAGGCCCATGGTAGGCCAGCCAGGCCCTCATCAGGGACCACCTGAGTCCAGCACTGGTGCCTTTGCTTGGTCAAGCTTATCCCCTGGACCAGAGGTAGCTTTGCTTCCAGTCGGCCTCAGTCCTAAGGAGAAAAAAAGGACTTTCCTTTTCTTCTTCAAGCATTGCTATTAGATTCCTCCATTCTTGTCTTATGGTAAACAAAGTAATATAATCACATAAAACCAAACTTACATTTCTGGAGGTAGAATATGGGTCGGTGTGTATATGCATTCAATGCCAGACAGGTAAGATAGTCAAGTGAGACCTTTGTCATTGTTCAGTCACTCAGTCGTGTCTGACTCTTCGTGAACCCATGGACTGCAGCACACCGGGCTTCCCTGTCCTTTACCATCTCACAGAGCTTGCTCAAACTCATGTCCATAGAGCTGGTGATGCCATCCAACCATCTCATCCTCTGTCATCCCCTTCTCCTTCTGCCCTCAGTCTTTTCCACTATCAGGGTCTTTTCTAATGAGTCAGCCCTTTGCATCAGGTGGCCAAAGAATTGGAGCTTCAGCTTCAGCATCAGTCCTTCTAATGGATATTCAGAATTGATTTCCTTTAGGATGGACTGGTTGGATCTCCTTGCAGTCCAAGGAACTCTCAAGTGTCTTCTCCAACACCACAGTTCAAAAGCATCATTTCTTCAGCACTCACCCTTCTTTATGGTCCAAATCTCACATCCATATATGACTACTGGAAAAACCATAGGTTTGACTAGATGGACCTTTGCTGGCAAAGCGAGGCCTTAGTTCCATATTGTGTAATTTCAGACATGATTAGATGTATGTTTAAAATATTAAAAATATCAACCCAAAACAATTCTTACTCTTTACTTTCCTTCCTCCCTTCCTCCCGCCCTTCTTTCCTTCGTTCCTTCCTCCATCCTTACAATTAATCACAACATATTTTTTGAGAGGCTTTTTTTTGCATTAGACATGGTACTGGGGATTCTGAGACAGGTCTGTCTGCAAAGGATTCAAACATCTCAGCTGTAGAGTCTATCACTTAAGTCTTTAGGAAAAGTAAGTGATTAACCAACCGAAAAACTGTCATGATTTTATTGCATCTGTGATGCATTGCAAGTATGTAACATGGGCAAACTTGCGAAACCCTTTCTTCAAGTACACTGAAGACTCCATACAGAATACATTAGAGAAGCCAAAATGGTGTTAAAAACTGGGAGCAGGCACTCTGGTCCTCCCCTGCTCCTTTGAGGCCCTGGAGGTACCTCCCTAAAAACTTTTGGGTTTCTGAGATCAATGCTCAGTTTGAAAACTCTGAAACTAGAGACCAAGTCTTTCCATTCCGTGAATCAACTATATCATCCACATTTGCAAAAAGCTGCTATAGATATATAAAGTACCTCTTAAAATTTTTAAGATGCTAGAAAGTAAGTTTTGTGCCAGAGAGATAACATGTTTTTTCTTTATAACTCTTGTACATTCAAATCTCTAAATGCAAGTCCCTTTTAATCTGTGTTTTTTTCTGATTAAATTCTGATACCTAGTTGAAGCCATCAGACTATAAAGAATGTATGAATATAGGCTATGTGTATGCAACGTCGATACTGCTGTATAACCCCATTACCAAAAGACCAGATCGAGATGAGCCTGGATTGAACTCTTATTGATGCTTTTTCTCAAAGGCAGCAGGAAATTGAATTGATGGTGCTATTAGGTTGTCAATATCAGTGTCTCCCTTTCCTCCTAGATAAGTATACATGAAGCATCACCCATACAGTCATTTTAACCTCTTGGGAGCAAAGGAACCATGGAGGTTCAAGGTGATGAGCTAGATGAACTATATCTATCTGCATACTAGATGCTTTGCAGAAGTCCAGAACTAGCAGACAACTGATTATGATGTTGTTATTTCATCCTACACTGATGGACTGTTTTGCTTGTTTGTGTTTAAATACAGTTGTGTCTGATGCTCTGATTTTTAATTGGCGTTGTCTCTAGACAATTAGCATAGTTAAGAGGATGTGGCACTCATGGTTGAACATGGAGTAAGATAGAAACTCTGATAGCAAGTGAGAGGGAAGGAGGAGATTGAACACTTAGCTGAAGTTCCACAAACCTCAACAAAAAGACCAGACTCTTAAGCTCTGCCTATATGTATGAAATAAAATGTGATCCTCTGACACTAAAGCAAATCAGATATTTCACAATTTTATTTTATCTTTCCAAGTGATTCTGGGCATTCATCCTAACTAACTATCCCCTAGATAAAACATTGGGGATTGGTGGAGGCAACAGTGTAAGTTTCCTGGGCCATTTTTTGAAAATGAATTCTGACTGT
Organism: Antilocapra americana; assembly: GCA_007570785.1. Lineage (NCBI taxonomy): Eukaryota > Metazoa > Chordata > Mammalia > Artiodactyla > Antilocapridae > Antilocapra > Antilocapra americana. The sequence continues at coordinate 6,711,690 of ML660772.1, forward strand.
TTTTCACTCTGTAAATGACCTTACTTGCCCTCTAAGACATTGTGGGTCATCACCCAATGTAATGGGTGGGTTATGTTACAATGGCCTAAGACAGATTTCATTTGCATGATTAGTGGCCTCTTTTTGGTGGATGATTGCAGTCATTAATGATTTGATATAGGAGAGAACTTGCTTAATCCCCAAAGCATTGTTACCTGGTTACAATGAAAACAAGTTCTGAGACCCAAGCTGCCATACATAATATATTTATTATATATCACCCAATATTATTATTAGCTTCCAAATTATTAATCATCCCCAAATAGTTTGTTCAACCTGTCTGTAAGCTTGATAAAGTCATAGCTCTTTGTCATTTTAGGTGAACAGTGTACACCTGGTATGGAAAGTTCATTAAAGCAGATATGGCAAGATTCTAGAAGCAGGATGAGTTTCCCTTGTGGTCAACATTAGGCAACTAGAACTCTCTGACTCAAAGACTGGACATGGGATAATTTGAGTATCAAACATTAGGCCACTAACCTCAAGAGTATAGGTGCTGGATTCTTAATATTCTCTGGTTCCATGCAAGGATGGGAAACATCTCCAAAATATTTTAGACAAAACATATATTTCGAATATGACTAATTTAACCAAATGAGAACTCCCTTCTAACCTCCATTCATGCTGATCAACAGTTTCACTCAAAATTACTGTCAGTTCAGTTAGTTGCTCAGTCATGTCCCACTCTTTGAGACCCCATGGCCTGCAGCAAACCAGGCTTCCCTGTCCATCACCAACTCCCCAGAGCCTACTCAAATTCATGCCCATCAAGTTGGTGATGCCATCCAACCATCTCATCCTCTGTCATCCCCTTCTCCTCCTGCCTTCAATCTTTCCCAGCATCAGGGTCTTTTCCAGTGAGTCAGTTCTTTGTATTAGGTGGCCAAAATATTGGAGCTTCAGCTTCAGTATCAGTCCTTCCAATAAATATTCAGGACTGATTTCCTTTAGGATGGACTAGTTGGATCTCCTTGCAGTCCAAGGGACTCTCAAGAGTCTTCTCCCACACCACAGTTCAAAAGCATCAATTCTTTGGTGCTCAGCTTTCTTTATAGTCCAAATCTCACATCCATACATGACTACTGGAAAAGCCATAGCTTTGACTAGACAGACATTTGTTGGTAAAGTAATGTCTTTGCTTTTTGATATGCTGTCTTAGTTTGTCATAGCTTTTATTCCAATGAGCAGGTGTTTTTTAATTTCATGGCTTCAGTCACCATCTGCAGTGATTTTGGAGCTCTGTCACTGTTTCCATTGTTTCCCCATCTATTTGCCATGAAGTGATGGGACTGAATGCCATGATCTTAGTTTTTTGAATGTTGAATTTTAAGCCAGTTTTTTCACTACCCTCTTTCACCTTCATCAAGAGGCTCTTTGGTTCCTCTTTGCTTTCTGCTATAAGTATGGTGTCATCTGCATATCTGAGGTTACTGATATTTTTCCCAGCAATTTTGATTTCAGCTTGTGCTTCATCCAGCCTGGAATTCCACATGATGTACTCTGATTATAAGTGAAATAATCAGAGTGACAATATACAGCCTTGATGTACTCCACTCCCAATTTGGAACCAGTCCATTGTTCCATGTCCAGTTCTAACTGTTGCTTCTTGACCTGCATACAGATTTCTTAGGAGGCAGGTAACGCAGTCTGGTATTCCCATCTCTTGAAGAATTTTCTACAGTTTGTTGTGATCCACACAGTCAAAAGCTTTAGTAATCAAAGAAGCAGAAGTAGATATTTTTCTGGAATTCTTTTGCTTTTTTTGTGATCCAGTGGATGTTTGCAGTTTGATCTCTGGTTCCTCTGCCCTTTATCAATCCACCTTGAACATCTGGAAGTTCTCAGTTCACGTACTATTGAAGCCTGGCTTGGAGAATTTTGAGCATTATTTTGCTAGTGTGTGAGCAGAGTGCAATTGTGTGGTAGTTTGAACATTCTTTGGCATTCCCTTTCTTTGGGATTGGAATGGAAACTGACCTTTTCCAGTCCTGTAGCCACTGCTGAGTTTTCCAAATTTGCTGGCATATTGAGTACAGCACTTAAACAGCATTGTCATTTAGGATTTGAAATGGCTCAGCTGGAATTCCATCACCTCCACTAGCTTTGTACTAATTAATAAAAGGTAGGTTGAGGGAGTAGTGGACAGTGAGCAGAGATAGCTGTGGGATTGTGGTGGCCAAGCCTGGAGTGGGGACTTTCTGATTAAATACCAGCTCTGGATCATGAATATCAATTAAAGCAACTGACCAAACTCAGAGTTGACCTCAGGGGTCTGAAAACCTTTTCTATTACAGGGGCAGAGAATAAGTCTGGCCTTTGAAGGCCATAAGGCAGAATCTAGGCTGCCCCTAGGGAAGGGACATGACCTTGGAAGAAGCTCCATTTAGGCAAGGTGGCTCCTGGGAAGGACATCCTTGGCCAGCATCTCTGGCAGCTTGGAAATGAGTGCTTGGTCCTGAAACAAGGTTCTGTGTAGCACATCACAGCATCCACTACAGCATGCCTTCCTGGTCCAATTGAAGGTATGGAAAGAAAAGTAACCCACAGTTCACTGGATGCCTTAATGAGGGAAGAGGTGTGGTGAAAAATGGTCTTTCTGTGTAACACATTCTACCTTTCAAAACATATTCCTATGCCACTATCTGTAGATGACCTTGCTCAGGTCTCATATGTTTTCCTTGAGATATATAAAGCCATGCTGGCCCAGAATCCAAGATGGAAGAGACAGTGATTCATGCCAGTCATGCAGATGATAAATGGGGACATCCATGAAGTGTCCTGAAGTTTCCTGAGTACTTTACTCCCGAATTCCAGCATTTGTTTTATGTTTTGAATGCCCTGCCTAATTTTCATAAAACACTCATCTTCTTTATTATAGGATAGCATTAACTAAAAGTGGAGAGACAGGAAAGAAATAACAGTTGGGAGTATCATGTTGAAGAAGGCAACCTAGGTTGGGATTGATGTGTAGCTGTGAAAATCTACTGTGGGGTGATTTTACTGAGGGTGTATACCCTCAAACAAGGGTATACATGTTTGAGATTTATAATCAAATTTACTGTAATGCAAATTTTGTCTGTTGAGTATTTGCTAAAAATGTGGGATTTCCTGCTTTTCTCAAAAACAGTTTTTGTTTGCAGTCTAGGAAGGGACATTTAAAATAAAATAATCAGTGGTGGGTAAATATATGGTATTTTTATTGTCTTGTGGTCTTCATCAATTTTCAGAATTTTCAACTATATGTATGTTAGATATAGGTATATAGATATGGATATATAGATACATATGTAAAGGAAAAACCTAAAAATGAACTATGGTCTTATATTCAAAAATAGAATGTCTTCTTAAAATGTATTGCTCTAGTACTCTTGCCTGGAAAATCCCATGGACGGAGGAGCCTGGTAGGCTGCAGTCCATAGGGTTGCTAGGAGTCGGGCATGGCTGAGCGACTTCACTTTCACTTTTCACTTTCATGCACTGAAGAAGGAAATGGCAACCCACTCCAGTGTTCTTGCCTGGAGAATCCCAGAGGTGGGGGAGCCTGGTGGGCTGCCGTCTATGGGGTCGCACAGAATGGGACACGACTGAAGTGACTTAGCAGCAGCAGCAGCAGAAGGAAGAAGTATTGAATGGTAAAATATTAAATTAGAAACTCTAACTTTGGGGGGAAAACATTCTTTAGTACATTAAATTTCATATTGAGAACTAACCTCATTAACCTTATTAATACTTGGTAATTGGTTAAAGAAAGAGAAAAACAAAATTCTTTTCATGACTAAGGTAACAAAATCCACACTTGAAGTTTCCTTCTCCCCAAACCCACTAAGGTCTGCTTTCTTTCTCTTCATGCATTTGTGATTTTGATTTTTACTTCTTCGCAGTAGGGGAAATTAAATACAAAATATGATGCTGTCTTTGCATCTTAAATTGGCTGTAGGTAATTTGTTTCTACTGTTTCCTAAATTGAAACATGGCATTTTAAGGGGTGGGGGAAGAGAAATCCAATATAGTTCTTTTTCTTTATAATGGATGTAATTTTTTCTATTGAGTTCTAGAAATAGATCTGTTGAGTATAACTTTGCCCTACTCTGGCACTTTGTGACCAAATGAATTGTTTCCTTGGATTTTTGAAGCCTGCCTGCCTATCTAATTTACATTATCCTCAAAGCTGTTCTGATTGCCTGCTTCATAGTTGGTTTGTGTGTACATAAAAATATGCTGGACTGAGTTCAAGCTCAGTTTAGAGGGGCGAGGGTATTTCCAACGCGTGGCTGCCACCGGACACGGATGCTTTGCTGAGTTAATAGTCTCGCTCTCTTTAGTTTTCTCTGACTATAAAATGAGAATGATTATGCTTACAAAAACTCTGTTGGTTAAGTTATTGAAGCCTTAGCTGAATTATATCTTTGTTTATTTGGTATTGTTTTTAACAGCCTGGTGAAAGTCCAAGTTGAATCTTCCCTTTTCACAGTGCCCTATATCTGCTTTTCACATAAAGGTTTTATGACAGAAATACATGGGGACATCCTTATTTAAAAATTGAAAGGCATCAGAAATTAGCATATGAAGAGAGTATTTACAGTTAGTATATACTAAGCTGTGTATAATTGTATGTGAATCAACTGTAAGGAATATTAATTGGGTAAAAGTATGAGAAGCACTGGAACAATTATGTACTTGCTGAAGCCTTCTGGCTTATTATTATAGAATGGCTAAAAATTAGAACTATAATTTATATTAGCTGTAATCTAAGCAGGCACATTCTAAAATGTTTCAAGAAGCACTAGGTCCGTTAGATAATATAATGAAGATTAAAAGGAAAAGGTCTTCCATGGTCAGATAATTTAGGGAAATGCTAGCTTAGTCAGAGTTGAATTGGTTTCTTTCCTGGTAGACTTTTCTGGTGTATTTTCCACATGCGTATAATTGCAAAACTCCTTTATTGTAGAGTCTTTTTTAGGACAAGTGTTCTGTGGAATGCACTTTGGGAAATACTGTTTTATTTCGACACTTTCATTTTCCAGATGAGAAAACCGAGGGCGAAGTAGTTAATGATTGCTGAGTTTATGTAGAGTGTGACATTATCTGATGTCCCGCATACCACACCCTGTCACCCCACGGATTGTACTCAGGCAGCATCAGACAGAAAGGTGTTTTGTTTCTAGAGACTGAAGCAAATAAGACCATATACACAGCATGCTGTGGGAATCAGTTATCCAGGATTTAAAGCCTTTCCTGGTCCATAATTGTTCTGGGAAACACCATGGATTACCTAATCCATGAGCCTTGGTTTTTTTCACCCAGTAGAGGGTGCTATATAAAAAAATGCTGATTTTGGGAAATGAATTTCCTAGGGTTCAAAATACAGGTTTACCTTATTAGCTGTGTGGGATTAGCTTTGGGATAAGTCACCTAACTTCTCTGCATCTCAGTCTTTCGTCCCTGAAATGAGGTAAATACCTTGCATACTTTGAGTGACATTAAATATAGCTGAGTTGCCTATTTGGTAAAGGCAGTCAATATATGTGATCCATTTTTATTTCTTTAACAATACCCAAAGGAGGTTTAAATAATTATTTGTGTTTCTGTTGTTGACTGCAGTCCTTTCATTGTAGGACATGGTGAAAATTTTTGTTGACATTTTGTTAATGGAAACTGAATCTCTCATTTCTTCTTTTTTTTTACTGTCTGGCTGTTGGGTCTCTTATGACCCTTATGAGTGCCCTATATTGACACATGCATGTCCTGTTCTTGCTCATACTTGAGAAGTATGAGATCCATCTTGGACCAGCCCCTTTCTTTAATTAGGGCCGATGAATGAACTGCAGAGAAATCCCAACTTCTACAACTCTAGTTGTGACAGTTTCAAATTTTCAAGTAAAACTCTTCACCCACTGTTTTTTTTTTTTTTTTGGCTTGCATTAGTTCTTTCTCTTCCTATCTGCTGCTTCAGAGATCCTTGTACATGTGGAAGTTGTACACGTACCCAGGTTGGTGCATGTTGGAAATCCTTTCCTTACTTTGGCAGAAAGGATTTTACACACTGCCATCTCTTTGGGCAGGGAAAAAACAACTTCCAAGTCAAGTGCTACTTGAAAGAGGTAACCACACCCCCCCCAATCCCTTATAAGACTGTACTCTGTGGTTACTGCTTGTGACACATTTTCAAATGGACCCCCCAGTGGCTGCAGCTGTGATTAAAAGCTGTCTGCTCTCTACCTCGCTGGGGGTTTGCTGTTTAACCATGTCAAGCACATATATATGTGGGCTACAGCTGCATTACGGAAAAGGTAAAGGATTCTGTAACATGAAAAATCAAATGAGTATATGAATGACAAACTCCTGAATTTTCAAAGCTCAAGTCACTGAGACACTAGTTGGAAACCTAGCCATGGATGAGGTACATAAAAGTAATTTAAAGAAGAAGAGCTAATGGTCAGGAATATACACCATCTGCCAGTACATGTTTTGCACACATCAGCTAGACTGAAACATCTTAAAGATTTAAGTGCACTTGAACTTAGCAGCTGCATTTCAGCTCCTCTATGGCATTCAGAATTCAGTTTGACCATTCACAAGTAAAACAGGACTAGAATATTCTTTTCTGAAGTCTGCCCAGATACTCACTGATACATAAATAACTATGTTTGGCTTATCACGAGGGTAGTGAATGTCATTTTCAACACAAGTTTTCTTTTAACACCGTCTTCAAAAATGCTCAAATGAGCAGTGTGGCCACAGAGACTGAATGTCTCAAATGAGTCACACCCCCTTCTTTGGATCAGAGAGACTGAGGATTCAACGTTTCATAAAGTAAAATGAATGTTCTAGAATTTAAACCTGGGCACTCTCCTTCATGTGGAGCTACGAGGTAAGGCAATGTTTCCTTTCCTGCCTTACCCTGCCCTATTCACCAAATCAGAAGAATCCAAACACGTGTTCTTTCTTAGCTACACAAGAAAGAAATTGGGGGAAATTTGGAGAAAATTGTGTCTCCTTTCCCCTCTGCCTGTCCCATTCCACCTCCCTCCCCATTTTCAAGAGCTCCAAACCTCTGTCTCCAAACACTAAATGAAATGCTAATCTATCACCAGCAAATTTAGGCTGACAATACTGTGCATCGACCGCATTGATGACATTGATTACATTTCAAATATTTACAATACAGTGAGACAAGCCTAATTTATTCTCTAAAGAGTTCAAGGTAGGTCTCACCGTTTTCCAGGGGGAAGACAATGGAGGAATGTTTGTGGTTGCTATCTGCAATAATCTGATGCTGACAGAGAGTAGTATTTTATTTAGTAATTAACAGTGTAAAGGGGAGAGAAGCTGTCATGTTGGTTCTTAAGCTGGGGAATGTGATGAAAGATGATATCTGCGATCTCATCCTTTCCACTTGTTTAGGATTGTCAGGATGAGAAATGTCAGCATTATGAAAGCTCGGCTCTGCTCTTGATATGATAAAACCCTTCAAAAGCCAGTCTTCCTCGCTTCCCTTGTCCCCCTCCTTTCTCCCTCTCTCTGCACTTGCTTTTTTATTTATCCTGTTTTGTTAGATGGCAGAAATATAATTCTTTTCTTTCTTCCTATTATAAGCCACCATTTTTGTTTTATTATATGTTTCACAACCCCTAATGCCCCACTGAAAATTACCTTGTTAAATGACAGTGTTTCAAAGCCATGAATCCTTTCCACCATTCCCTTAGAGGTTTGAAACAGTCAACAGACTGTAAAGAATAAATAATAAAAAACTATTGATTATTTTGATGACTGTGAGATTCAATTAAGTATTAATTTTGCCCTCCAGCGGACCTATCAAGGTATTCAAGAGGGAGGATTCAGCTCAGCTAAATGCGTGCTGAGTGCTTCAGCCTTAAATAGGGAGAAAATGTGTTTACCTACAGTATTTGAAGAAGAAGTGCATTGATGCACAGAGTCCAATATTTAAGTGCTGTGCAAATTAAGCCCTGGTGACAGTGACATTGTTTTCTGTGGTATGAGTATTGACTAAAGAAGTGCATTTGATGACAGCTTAAACTATTTGTATTGATTAACATTTTCATAGATTATCATGTGTCATATCAAATTCACTTTTCAGGCATGAATACATTAAAAAAAAAATAATCACAGGCAAACCGCAACCAATGTAATGATGGGACAGGAAGCGTGTGGCCCCACCTGCTCTGGCGCTGGTCACCTGTTTCCTGCTCAGGAACCATTTAGGCATGAACTTGGCAATAAATAGCTCCCAGATAACGCAAAAGGGGCACTTCTGGCTTTTCTGCATCCGATATCGGTGCCACCACAGTATCATGCGTCTTAGTTAGCAAGTGGAATAAAAGGCTACCCTTGGAAAATATTGCTGAACCTAAAATGCCCTCCTAATGAGCTGAAGATAAAACAGATTTAAAATACTGAGGGGTAAAGTTTGCCTTTTTGGAGGTGATTTTTGTTTTCTTTTTCTTTAATGCTCTGGGCGTAGGGTGCTCTAGGTATCCGAATTGTTGAACAGAGTTTGTAAGTATTTTTTTTCCAATTCCTTTCAAAAACTGTAAACCAATTTTCATCTCTTTTGTTGTTTGCTTTCAAATGTTCATTTGATTTGGGGTCAGCTGCAGTCCCAAATCTGGGACCAGCAAAGTCAACTTCTAAAGGTACTGCTAGAATTTACATAAGAAATCTCTTTCATTCCATTGAAAGCCTTTGGAGGACTCTTTTCTCCCTGTCTCTTTTTTTCTGCTCTCGGGATAGGGTTTAATTGCTTCTCCCCCAGGGAGAGGGCTTCCTAAAATAGCCCATGGGTCCTCCCTAGGGTGCTCCTTCCTTTGAGTCTGTTGCAGAAGTACAAACCCCGCACTTTCCACCACCCCCCCTCCTGCATTCAAGACAGCACAAGGTGTAAAAACATTCGCACAAAAGCACATCCCACAATTAAAGCTGTGTTGGTTAGGTTGCTTTCAAAGAAGTTTTTTCTTTCCTTTTTTTTTTTTCTTTCTCTCGGAAGCCTCCTGCATCTCTCTCATGCTAGTTGAGCTTTAATAGGGTGGGGAGGAATGGAGAACTCGGATCTGTAATAGCTCTTCACTTGACTGCAGCCAGCAATAACAGCGGGAGCAGTCAGAGATAAGAGAGAGGGGAGAGAGGGAGTGTGTGTGTGTGAAAGAGAGAGAGAAGAGGAGAGGGAGACAAGGACACGCACACACTCAAGCGGTCACTTTTTTTCCTCCCCTTCACTCTTTTCCCCCATCCTAGGATCCAATGATAGCTGGACAAGTCAGTAAGCCCTTGCTGTCAGTGCGGAGTGAAATGAATGCGGAGTTGAGAGGTGAGGACAAGGCTGCTACTTCAGACAGCGAGCTGAATGAGCCCCTGCTTGCGCCCGTGGAATCAAATGACAGCGAGGACACTCCCAGCAAGCTCTTCGGTAAGTCTGTCTAGGTATTTCATTTCACTCCTACCATGGTGTCCGGAAGAGCCATCCACACCCCCACCCCTCCTCTTTTTTTTTTCCCCCCTGTTGTTCATTCAATTTTCTTCTAAGTACCAAAGAGGATCTTGGCATCTTGGAGGGGGCTGAGCCACCCCAGCTGATGCCAGGCTGGCTGGGAGGGTGTCCTCCAAACTTTTTCCGACCAGGAACTTCCTCCTGGCCCTTTGGACTGGTCAGATATTGCTAGCGTCCCCAGACTGGAAATCACTGGGGGAAAAAAGAGAAGATGAAAATCATCATCAGGAAATCAGTTCCATTGTGAGAATTGGTTAACGTTTATTGAATAAATATCGACTCGGTTTCGGGTTGCCTCGCTGCCTTTTGTTAAGGGGAAGGAGAGTAAAGAGTTATTATCTGTAGTCAAAAGACCAAAAAGGGGAACTGAAAAAATATCAATACTGGTCATTCTCTGCAGGTAAACAAAGGTGGCTCCGGGAATGGCTCAAAGACATAACATTTTGTAATCACAATTAGAATGAATGTCTCTTCTTTTACAAGCGTGATGAGGGAAGAAAATAGGTCCTTGGCATCCCTCCTCTCAGCCATTCCCTTTTAACAGATGTTTACAGCCTCATCCTAAATGTGGAGGCAGCCCAGATCCTTTTTAGAAATCTTTGTTTCGTAAACAAAACAAGAACAAGCAAAGTGCCACTCCAGCAAAGACATCTGTCATTCAAACAGATGACACTCTGTAAGCCAACTCAAGCAACTGTGATCTCTAATCAGAAAGGGGACCAGGCTGTGTTGAGGTGTGTGACTGAGTGATGGATGGTGATAGATGTCTCTGCTGGAAAAGCACTTTATGGGATAGAGTGACATTAGGTTTTCAGAACAGTTGTTCCTGAAACACTTGTTTTTAATTATTTCCAAGTGTTTATATACTTATGACACTAAATATATATACACATATATAACACATACTAACCTGTTCATACCTATATATACTAACCTGAGATATATATACATATATGTGTGTGTGTGTGTGTGTGTGTGTGTGTATTGATGAGGCAGAGAACAAGTTAAAAACAGTCAAGTGCAAGAATTTTAAAGAAACACAGCATCATAGTATAGACTGCTTTTTTAAGAAAGTTATTAATTCAATTAAAAAGATAAGCTGAAAAATGCAAAACTATAGAAAGAAAGCAGCTTAGATAGTTTGGCAACTCCAGGCCAGCTTCAACAGAAGAGCTTTCGTCTGATTTTAAATACTCAATCCAACATTAGAGGAGTGTTGCAGAGAAACTTTCTGTATCAAATTTTCTGTTGGTAAAATGCTGTTTTATACTTAAGAGTATAATAGATGCCAGTTACAAGAAATTTGGTCCTATGACCCTTTCTTGGAAAAGCAGCAGTTTCATCTCTGACATAAATTTTCCATACCTAGGCATTAAGGTTTTAGCATTTTCACTCTCAAGAAATATTTTGTTGTAGTCTAAGTTTTTATCTGTGTAGGAAGAGTTATGTCCTAAAATACTCATTTCATTTCAAGGGGTTAGTGAGAGAAGGCAGATAAAATTGTAAATTACAGGAAGGCCAAAGTCGTGCTCCAGGCTCTTTGATGTTGAATATACTAATACGAAGCACTTTGACTTTTAAAATATAATCAGTTATGAATTCAGCATAACCACAGATAATGAATTATATGTTCTTAAACTTTGCGTGCATTTCTCAAAAGTAAATGCTCTTTGTAGACTTTGACTTGAAACCCCAAATTGGTTTTTTTTTTTATCCAAGTAAAGCAGTTACTTTGGCTTCTCAACATTTGTTTAGATTTTCCAGTGTTGAAAATTGTCATAGATTTGTTACGTCACCTTTTACTGATTGGCGTGGTGTTAGAGAAATAAGCTTTAAAAAAAAAAATCCAAGGTGGGAGGGGGATCAAAGAAATTTGAATGAAAATTTCTTTGAAAATATATATTTTAATGGAATCTTTACGGAGTAAACTGAAGAATCATAGTGAAGTTTAGAAATCTTAGTAGGTTTTAGATGATACTCATCTTTACTTTTTGGAATGCTCACCTTCTGAGTCTGTGGCTGAGAACCCTTTAAAATCTACATCTTATATCTAATATATCTTGTTTTTTCCCTTAGTTTTATTTGATCTTTAGAGTGCTTTTTAAACACAATGTGAATATTTTCCAGTTTCTATTAGATAAAGTAGAAACCAGTAGATGAGCAGTTTTGAAAACTTAAGAAAAAAACTGAAGAAAATATGAGGCAGTCAGACTAGAAAGTACCCCAGAGGGATGCCTTTTTTCCCAAACTGATTTTACTCTGAAGTTCTGATAGATGGAAAATTAAATTGAATATTTATCCTGTCCATTTCATTTAACAATAATATTGCCATTAATTATCTCAATCTTCTTGCAGGTTTCCTTAGCTACTAGGTCTGTTCTGCTCTCACCTTTAAATATTATTGGGACTTAGCATTAGGAATTCTAGTTTAGGTAACTGGCTAAAACTTTTTAGTATAACTCTCTCAGAATTTTTCGCAACTTTGGCAACACTTAACTGATACTAATTTAATGAATGATTATTATTAGACCTGAGTATATTCGTTTTTCATTTTTAATATATGGTTATGATTATACTCTTCTCTTGGTAATGGAGAATTGCAGTCTTCCTAAAAAACTGAGAGCATCCAGGTTTGTCTCTAAACAATGATTTTCTAACATATTCTCTCAAACCATGCTTCTTATAGCATGTTCCTTGTATTTTCGAAAACCAAGCTTCTGGAATGAAAGGAGAAGATTAAGACAATTTTTTTGTGTATGATCTGTTTACTTTTGTGAAGAGACATTTACTGACAGGAGACAAAAAGTTCCATTTTTTTTATTGTAACCAAAATTTCAGTGTAAATAGAATTCTTTGAAGCTCCATCCCCATTTTGTGTCTTGTTAAATTAGCAGTCCAGAGGACAAGTCTGTTTTTCTCACAGTATGACACCTTCAGCCCAAAAGTACAGGAGAAAGGCTAATACAGATGCCCTCTATGGATAAACAAAGGAAATTCCAGAAACCATTGGGCCTTTTATGCCTCTCCTTAAATTGCACCTCTGCACTTAACAGCATCCAAAGGGAAACATGCTGTGCAGACTGTTTCAGTGCTCTGAGCGGCTCAGCATACCAGAAGGAGAAACCAGCAGCCATATGCCAGCCTAAGGAGAAAGTTCAGAAAAGGACCCTTGTGTTTTATAAAGTAATTACATCAGAGGTAATGTTTTGCTTAACTTGAACAGCCATGGAAACTAAAGTACACTTAGGAGAGATGAATTCACATTTCATTGAGAAACCTGTGGTTAGCCCGTTCTCTGCAATATCATTAAGTGGTACATTATTTGTTCCTGTAAAGACTGTGGGATAAGTCTTCCCTTTTCAGTTTCTGACTCTGTTATGCTAAGCTCTGAACCGAACCGTCGGAAACAGAATGGAGGAAGAGTAGGCTTGCACATCAGGAAGTATTATCAGAGAATCTGCTTCTGTGTCTCCCAGTGTTTCAGCTTTGGGATCAGATGAGGGATGCCACACAGAGCCAGTCATTTAATATGTGATGAGTGATGTCCATATTCGAAACCACTCTCAAAACTGGCCTTTGGCAAACAATCTCAGAGGGAAGAGGTTGCTGTGTTTCTCTAGTGACATTTATAGCACTTGTGTCAATGTGGTACTTCGTTTTTAGTTATGCCCATCAAGAATTCAATGTTCCACATTCAGTCAAGTTGGAGGCTAAAATTCAAATGGTAGCATCAACAACTTGGTGAGGAAAATGGCCCCAGAAAGGATAAAAATAATATATATTCCTAGAAAAAAATCTGTGCTAAAGTTTTCCTATGCAGTCACAGCAGCAGAAGTGAGATCATATAAAACATGCCCTAAATATTTTCTCATATATATTTGAAATTCGAAAGATGATTTATTAACAGTCTTCCTCCTGGGAATATTTTTATTGTTTCAAGTTAAACCTTATGATTGCTTTTCTAGCAGTCCCAACTTCCTTGGGTGGCTGGGTTAGTTGCTTCCTTATGCCCAATGCACGGGAACTGGGCGCACAGCTCTTAAGCCTTGAGCTGAGACATAAACAAACAAAAACATTTACAAACATTGTACCTGAAGTAAAAATTGGTGGTTGGTTTTCTCTTATGATAGTGTGTGTTTTAGGGTTAAAAGCAATTGCATGCAATGATACTTATAAGGGGGGGTATTTTCAATGTCATTTATTTATGAACTATTGCAAAAGGATTGAAAGTTGGGTCAGTGATTCTTAGCCTAGAAAATGCACTCGCTATGGGGTTTTTCTTTTCCTTTCCTTTCTGTTATCTTTCTCATAGAAACATGCATTAGGATATTTTTTTTTTTTAAATTGCCATCCAGTTTGACTTGATTAGAATTTATGGCAGTGGGGTCGTTTCCAATGACAAAAGGATAAAGAACCAAATTGCTCTGTCACCCCTTGAGACAGTGGTCTCTGCAGGTCAGCATGGAGGTCACTGGTGGGGCGTTATAAGAACTGCACTCTGGTGAAGCTGCCTCTTGCCTGTGCATTAGTGAAGGCCCTCATCATGGCATCACTCTGCTACTTTATTTAAACATCTTTCAATGTCTTGATAGTTAAAATATTCTGATAAAATAGGCTGGGGCCAAGGAATCAGTAATGGGGCTTAAGCCCAAGAGGGATTTAGCTGGGAGTTGATAAGGAAAATTCCCTAGAGAAACAGATACATTGAAAATACGTACCATGCTTCTGGATCTTTAAAAGTTTCTATATAATGGCTATTGAAAATAAATACTAGTTTCTCACTGAGGAAAGTGTGTTTTGCTAGAGAAACCTTAAAATAACATCTTTTAAAGTCAATCTGAGTCAGAGATTAGAGTTAACCAGTGATTTAAAAGAAGCCAGTAGAAACCTCAATTTGCATAAGTAAGTGAGATGCATGATAAGGTATTTGTCAAAAATCAATTCTGGTTTCATAGTCAAACAAGCCCAGGCGGTGTTGTTCTCCGACTACTGAGTGGGGAGTGCGCCTTTAGGGACATTTCTTAATATTTAAGAAAGTCTACTGCACCAAGGTATTTCTTGATAAAATCCCTTGTGTGTATTTAGACAAATTAAGTTTAGTGTCCCTCCCTCCACCAAAAAGTATTAATATACTGCACTGATAAATAAATCCACTTTGAATAGCACTAATGTGTAAGCTTGGAAATAAAAAAATAAATTCCTATGAAATGTCTCTGATGTTCAAACTTCTCACCATGTTCTTACTATGTTACATTGAACCATGTTCATTTCCATGGGGCATTGTGATGGAAGAAAGTGCACCATATATGACATAGATTCAGTGGGAACTTTCTCAGCGTTTTCTTTTTCCATCTCTTTGCCATGCCTGGGGTACTCAGGTCAGACCTCTGTGAGTCTAAAGTTCTATATTGCAGTATCTGAGGATGCTGCTACTTCGTAATACATTAGTGAATCAAAATGCAGATACAAATTTACACTTTTTCTTTCATTTTGATTGCTAGGATGCTTATAGTTTGTTGTCCTTGTGGTTAAGTGGTCCTGGAAACAATTGGAAAGAAGATGAAGTATTAGAAATTACGTTACTCTGTACCATCACCCCTTCAAATGATCCCTTTTTAGTATTTTTAATGTGAGAGGTTTTGATTT
Organism: Antilocapra americana; assembly: GCA_007570785.1. Lineage (NCBI taxonomy): Eukaryota > Metazoa > Chordata > Mammalia > Artiodactyla > Antilocapridae > Antilocapra > Antilocapra americana. Next base: position 6,726,880 of record ML660772.1, read on the forward strand.
AAAGGTTACATGACATTATAATATTTTTGTAGTTCATACAGCTTGGTTTATGTCATAATTAATAAATAGAGGGGCATTCTGGATTCAGGCTCCCAAGGCTCAGCCCTTTAGCAGATTGTTTTCTTTTCTAATTACCTAATTAATGACAGAGTATTATTCTTTCCAAGAACTGACCAAATAAATATTTCTCCCACTTCAAAATGAGATATGTGACTTTTGGCAGTGGACTTTATTGGTTATTAGACAGTAAACAGATAATTTGTGAGAGAGCAGGTAGTTTCTTTGATTGGCGACCTTGCTGGTTTATGTTTGGGAATTAATAATACATCAGACATTCACACATTAAAAAGAAAGTAGATGTGAAGGAGGAAGGATGAAGGATGCAGCTCTGCTATTGGTCTGTTCCTGATTATCCGGGGCCTCCCTGGGAATGGGGGCCGTTGGAGGAGCCAGCACATTTGCCCAGATTTGCACCTGGCTCCACTTCTCATGTTTCTTGATTTTCTTATGCGAAAGAAAAAGATAGCAAAGTGTTTATACCAAACTGGCACCCTGTCAGGGGGCAATCTGTGTAAAGTTTCCTGCTGTCAGGTTAATAAATTTTTTAAAAATATCCAAAGGCCGAGGTAGCTAGAGAAAGCTCATAGTGACAGTTGCCACTCTCCACTGGATGGGCGGGTGGGTTTCTCTTTAATATCCAAAGTGGCTCTGAAATTTTCTTGTTTATTGCCTTCCTAGATTCTGTTCTTGTTCAGCTGTCCTTTTGTGAAAGCCATTTCAGTCTTACTTTTTAAATGTTTTTCCTGTTTAAATTTCCAATGTCTTTTCTTTGAGAAGGAAATAAGTGAGCATAGTTTGTTTTGAAATGGCATTTTACAGTTGCACATATACCCTATGCGATGAGACTGAATGAGGTTCTAAATCTGTCAACACTGGGCTTTTCTTTGAAAATAGCTTCAAGTAATGTTTATATTAAAATTCATTCATAAAGGACTACTTGGGCTTTGGCATTCTGGGGGTTTCTGATGAGGTGTGTTTATTAAACCTGTTGACCTGACTCAGTGTTTGAAATGTAAACTCCCACCTTCTGCTTCTCAAAATCAAGAGAGAATGTATCTAAAAAAAAAGATACAAGTGAACTTATTTACAAAACAAAAATAGACTCACATAATAGAAAATAAATTTATGGTTACAAAAGGGACTAGCAGGAGGTGAGGGGGAGATAAATTAGGAGTTTGGGATTAACATATACACATTATTGTATATAAAACAGATAAACAATGAAGACCTATTGTATAACATAGGGAACTCTGCTCAATATCTTGTAATAATCTATAATGGAAAATAATCTGAAAAAGAAAATATATATGAGTACATATAACTTTTGTAGCTGAATCACTTTGCTGTACACTTGAAACAAACACAGCATTTTTATATTAACCATATTCAATAAACAATGATACAAGAAAAAGATAGTCCATCTTAAAAAAAAATCAGATTGCCTACAAATATGAAACAAGGGCACACTAGTTTGGTTACATCTCTTACTTTATGTTGTGACACTATTGTGAGCTATCAAAAATGGACCAGTCCTTTTTAATGTGAACCCAGAGGTCAGGAAAAGTAGCACTGAATCACTTTTGGTTGAAGAAATTTGTCATTCTCAGAGAAATGGAAATTAACTTTTTGAGTAAGTGATCAATTTTAAAAACCACCCTAGTCAAGGCACATAACTCCTCGTTTTAATCGTTAACTGATACTTTTAAAAAAAAAAATCCTAGATGTTAGATAAATATATATATATATATATTTCATTTGAGTTTTTAAAAGAGAGTCTAAGCTCAAACTTCTCTTATTCTTTCTTTTAAAGTGCTTTTAAGGTCTTAGAGTGGCAAGAACATAACTGGTTTTTATTTTCATTAAAATGAAACAACAACATACCTGTAACAACATAGCTGATATACTATGAGTCACTTTTATTAGAGGACTGTACTGCTATCAAAACTATTTGAAAGTAGGAGAAAAAAATGATCATATTACAATGAAAGAAACTAAGTAACATCATTGCAGAATTAAATACATTATATAAACTTCAGAGTTTTGTTGTACTGAGGACCATTTGAAAATGGGATTCTATAATGAAACCTGCATTCCTTAAGATGGTGAATAATTTAAAACCTGCTAGTTTAGCCTGAGAATGAGGTAAAATATTAAGATATTTTTAGGACGCTTATCATGAACCCATGACACCTGACATGAAACCATAAAACAATATACTGAATGTGTTCTGATTGCTTTATCTTTTTCTGTGAAATAATATTATTTTCCAGGTTGATATACTTTTCAAATACCTTGTGTTATTTTAATTTCATCCTGTTAATGAGGGGAAAAAAAAACCTCAGGTCAGATAAGTTTGTGGGAGTCAAGAAACCCATATTTAAAGATCAGTATTAATACAGTGTTTTAAATTAACAATGCATATTTTCCATTTTCTTATCACTTCTATGTTTTATCTTTGTTTTCCTGCATTTTCTTTCTAAGGCACTACGAACGCACAGTGAATGAATGTAACACCACCCATGTAAAGCATTTGTGAGTGTCTACCGTGTGTTCCTCTCTGTTCTTTCCCCTGTGTTTGTGTGATATTTCAAATTCTCTTGCTAAATTTGTAGTATGCATGTATTTTCTCTATCATAAAATTAAGAAAGGTATCCACACATCACTTAAATGTCATTCTCTCATACCTGTGTATATTTTAAAAAATTGTTTCCAGATAAAATTAATAGCTTGCCAATAAAGGACAACTAGTTATATTATAGCATTGCTTCAGGCACAGTTGGGCTATAATCCAAGTTCCAGTGTCTTCTTTGAAGATGCTATTGACTGAGCAGAGGAGACAACAGGATTTCTCAGAATTTGTGCAGTTTAATTCAGTAACGAGATTTGGAGGTTTCTATACAGTTTGATTTATATGGAACAGATACACATTTTAAAAAAATGCAAAACTTGCCCATGCTAAAGAAGACTCTAAATATTGGGAACTTAAATATTTGTCTACTTGTGGAATATACATATGCTACAATGGAATATTTGTCTTTTTCTTTTTTAAAGTAAAAGGCATTTGTGCAATAGACAGTAAGCACAATTTTGGTTTGCACATTTCTGTAAGAATTACATGTGCCTAAACCTGTATTTACATATACACATAGCAAGATATGATGGGTGGTTGATGCATGAAAAGAAATCACATTTTAAACATTTCCTTTTAAAATAGTGTTGTGTAATTAATCTCCTTTTGCGGTTCTTGATGGCCATATATGTGGTGATTTGTCTTTTCATATCAATATGGCAAGATCTATTTTTATAAATTAATGGTTTGAGGTTACTTATTGCATGAGAGAATCATCATGGTTAAAGTAGAAGAGGGGCTGAGGATTAATTTGATTTAAAAATGCAAACATTTGAAGCTGTTTAAAAAGCATGAAAAATTATTATTGCACAATGGATTCTTGCAAAACCAACCAAGGGTAGAAGAGAATAAAAAGTCAAATAGGAAAACACATTTTTTTCCACACTAAAAAGTGTACAGATGCAGAAGTGGTTTGTAGGGTGATATGCCCTTTTCCAAACCTGAATTTTTTTTCCTTTAGCATATCTAATTTCATTCAGTAAAATATTGCAGAATAGAAATGTGTCCAAAAGGAAATATCCAATTTTCAAAATGAGAAGCATGAAAGGAATATCAAATAAAGCTAACACTTTAATGGCTCTGTTTAATTATATTTATGTACTTCACTGTTATGTATGCAGGAGTAAATATTCAAGATAGGGATTATCTTGATTTTTGTGGGAAAACTTTCACACAGTTTTGGAAAGCAACAGGCACTGTTGTTTTAGATGTAGATTAGCTCATCTTCTGACTTCTAAAATTAAGGCAGATTTTATTCTTAAGAGCTTCCTAAGGAATTGTTCAAATTTTCAGCTATACAAGTCTATTTCTTCACTTTAGTCTTGAATCTTTACTTCTCCAATTATATTTCATAATCATAGTAATTCTGCAACAATTTAATAAGAATCTGCAGGCAATCAGAAAAGTGTTGAAATTAAGCATTATTTTAAAAGGAATTAATGTCTACAGCTGCCTGTTTTTTAAAAAAAGAAGAACTGGTCAGATTGGAGATTGCTGATAGCATTGACATGGTTGTATTAGCCTAGCATGGTAGCTACCTGTCTTGTCGTCTGTAGTGTATCAATATGTTTTTATAATGATACAATAACCTGAACCCTGTAACAGTTTATGGTCCTTTTGAGAATTCTTATGGATTCTTAGAGTGACAGAGGTCTGAGAAAAGATCTTGAAAGCTTTCACAAAATCTGGCTAGGTGACAGAAAGCTAGCATGACTGTGATTTAGCTGCTAAGGAATCCTATTGACTGGGAACATCATTAAACTTTTAAGTTAAAACAAAAATCACAAGATAAATGGTAGATATGAAGGGCGAAGGGTACCCAGAAGGACGGCAGAAATTAAAAAGTGCTGAAGGGTCTGAGATAAAAGGCAAAATTCAGCAAGCTCAGTGTTGATCTGAGTATCCTACTTAGAAAAAGGATTTTTGTTCATATACTGTTCTGAATAGTGCCATGTGCCCTGGAAATGGGTATGAGTACATTTCCGTCCTGGGATCTATCAGACTTCATGATTGCTTTTTTATTTTCCGTGACTATTTTTAGTCAATGATAAATAAAGAACTTGAATTTTGAATCTCGCACCCATGAAATATAAAACCAGAAGCAGCAGGAAATAACCAGGACGAGTAACTTCACATCAGTTTATGCCCACAGATATCAATCTTCTTAACATTGGTAATACTGCTAATTTCTCTGGGCTTTTAAAATACACTTCCACATGAGCTCTCAAAACCCATAAAAGTGTGGCATGTAAAGTAAATTGTTTGTCACTTGCCGACGACCTGCCATATTTATTGTCAGGAGAAATGGACATTCTCTGGAAGAGCAGTTGTTAAAGGCCAAACAATTTTTAAAGATGGCAAAGATGCGTGAGGGTTTTCCTTTTTCTAACAATGAGCCACCCCTTCAGACATCAAAAGACAAGATAATAAGACACTTCAAGCACAATTCAAGATTATATTCAACATCTAAAGGCTCATCTCTTGTCAGTTTGCATTTACTCTCTCAGGGATGTGATGCTTCTATCATCTTTCTGTCAAGAGGAGTCTGGCAGAAGAGGCGAGGGCTCTTATTTCACACACTTAGGGTTTTTTATCAAATAGCCCACACTCGTTCTGATTCAGCCAAAATGGGGGGATAATTTGAAAAAGGTCATGCACAAGCACAAAAATCTCATATTGATTTGTGTGATTAGAAGGCATTAAAATTGCACGTTTATGTTAGTTGCTGAGATATTTTGTCAGTTTATTTGGTAATACACTTTTGCAGCCCAGAAAAAAAAAAGATGGCTTAAAAATTTCAAATAGATGACTGAAAGCTAAAATTGTCTCCTTTAATGTGACCATGTTTGAACATTTAACAAGTGAACGTAAAAGTGATTTAATGCTTTTAGTATAACAATATTTGAAATTAGCTTATATAATGAAATACTTCATGCAATGTAAAAGCAAAATAGCACAATTGTGCCTATCAGAGGAGAGAAATATATATGTGAAATTATTTTTAAATACTTAAAAATTGATTTCATATATTTAATATAAGATAAAAGATGACATTTTCAATATAAATGTAATTATGAGGTTAGTTTATAACAGTTATCAAATTTTCAACATTTTGTACTCTTTGAAATTACAATGTTATTATATTTGTCATTTTATGCTGTTCTTAGTATATATACCCTTTTCCAGAGAGGATACTAAAGAATAAATAAAGGAATTTTAAAGTTATTATTATTATTCTCTGTCAAAATTCATCACATTTCCTCCTTTGCTCTTTGACACTCACAAAGCCATGCAAAGAAGCATTCTATTTTTACTTTTGGTGGTGGGACGGGGGCAAGTCTATACGAGTTAGAAGAACCAGTTTTTCCTCTCAAAATAGTTGATGAAAACAAAACCATGACATCCTGGGATCATTTCTATATTAAATCTTTGAAATTACTTTTCCTAAGAATTTTCATCAACTCTATATGTGTCTTCATTTCTTATATTTTTCTTCTTTGCAGTAAGCATTTTGAAACTGACTTTCTTACCTTTGTGCTACTTTCACATATCAAAACAAAGGAGTTGTGCATATATACAATGTAATTACGGCATGGTGTAATAGAATTAAAACCCACAATCTGTCCTACTTATTATATGAGTCTTTTCTTTACTCTACAGTTTATGCCTTTAACAAATTCAACAGTCAGTTCATTGATTCAACAAATATTTGTGAGTATCCTCTTTGTGGAAAGGAGCTGTCTTCTGAGGACTCAGTGGAGAATCATCAGAGAGAATCAATCACCTAGTCCAGTTCTCCCACTACCTAGGATGCTGAGGATGCAAAAATAAACAAGACAAGGTGGCTCCACCTGTAAATAGCCCACAACCAACATTATACACTGACATTCTATATTTACTTCTTCATGTCATAAGACTCTTCAGGAAATCTTAATCTTCAGTATTATGCATTCCCGAAGTTATCTATTGGTCATACCTAAGAATTTAGAAAAAAATATGACCTCCAAAAAGTGAGAAAGAAGAGAAGATTATGAAGTAATTCAGGCCAGAAAACGTTCATAGTGTTTCCATTAGTTTGGTGCTTATGATTTAAAACAAATCTGATTCTTTAGCAATTATCTCTTAGTCATATCTGAAGGGGACATGAAGTCAGTTTATCTTTTCCTCTCCTGCTTTTACAGTCCTTCCAAGATTCTTGTTTGTTTATTGTACAGTGTAATATAACGGGCAAGGCTCTGGAGTGAGCTGGTTGGATATGAGTCTGGCTCTGCTACTTGTCAGTACATTAAAATGTTTAAGCCTCAGCTTGTGTGTGTTAGTCGCTCAGGGGTGTCAGACTCTTTGCAACCCCATGGACTGTAGCCACCAGGCTCTTCTTCTTCCATGGAATTTTCCAGGCAGGCATACTGGAGTGGGTCACAATTCCCTTCTCCAGGGGATCTTCCCTACCCACGGATCAAACCTGATTCTCCTGCATTGCAGGCAGATTCTTTACTGTCTGAGCTACCAGGGAAGCCTCAGCTTCCCCATCTCTAAATGAGTTACTGATGATACTTACTTTATAGGGAAGTCTTGAGGTTGACATGAGATGACATGTTTAGAGCCCTCTTGAGTGCCTTAATGCAGCCAACAAACACCAGCCTACCACAATTTATTAAGAGTTGAAAATGAACTTGCCATTTTCAGAAGAATTTGATTAATTTTTAACAACAGATATCCAAAAACCAACAACACAAAATTGTGAGGACTTTGGAATGAGCCATGCTCCTGGGAAGCATCAGCCCCCAAAATTTTCTTGGCCAAAGAAAGATTCTGTGCATCTTTCCTTCTGATGACAATACCCTTCCCTTTTAAGGAACATGAGTCACTGCTTTCTCCCAAAGTCTGTTCAGGAAAGGATTCAGACTCACAATAGATAATGAGCAGTTTCTAGAAGGGACAGTACTTGATGATCTTCATCTCGAAGAGCATGTGGGCCAAGTGGTGAGCGAGAGTGAAGGGACAGTTTCATATCTTCCTCTTTTCTAAATTTGTAAAGTTGGAATGTGTGATTCTTTCAAATCATAGAAATTTAAAAAATAATTTTGGCAGTGGGAAGTGATATGAAACCATATGTCTGTGGGCGACAGCAAATGCTTCTCTAACTTGTAGTTCAATTGGATCGCCTGGTGGTGGACTGTTTGGGTGGTGTTCCTCTGAGGTGGACAGTTTTCTCTCTGATGGAACTCCCGGCTCTTAGGCCAAGCAGTTATTTCTTTCCACCCTGACCACATTGTTGCCAAATAAGGAACGTAGTACTGGCCTCCAGTTAAATGCTCAGAGAGTTTTAGAAGATGCCTAGATGACCTTACCAAGGTGAACTACGCAAAGTTTCAGAGAGTTAAACATCCCATTGAAGCCACATGAAGCTAGGGGAAGAAGATACAGCAGAAAGATTGTAACCAGGGTTCAAATCACTGCTCTTGGCCTATGCTCAGAGCTATGCCTCTTTTGTCTCTGTTTCCTCTCCTGTAACACAAGAGCTTGAATGACAATCAGATAGGGTATTAAAGGGACTTCCCAGGTGGCACCAGAGGTAAAGAACACTTCTGCCAATGCAGGAGACATAATAGATGTGGATTCGATCCCTGGGTCAGGAAGATCCTCTGGAGGAGGGCATGGCAACCCACTCCAGTATTTTTGCCTGGAAAATCCCATGGACAGAGGAGCCTAGTGGAGTAGAGCCCAAGGGTCGCAAACAGTTGGACATGACTGAAGTGACTTAGCACACACTCAGGGTGTTAAAGATTACATAAAGGAAAACAAGTTAGGTGCCTGCTCATGGGAGTGTTTAATAAACAGACGTTACTTTCCTCTACTTCTTAGACCAAATGTATCTTTCCGATATTTAAAAGTGACCCTGTCGAAATTCTGGATCAGATATTAATGTTCAGATGAGGCAGGGGTTTTGAATGATCAAATCTGCTGTTTGAATTTAACTTTCTCCACAAAAGCCAAACTTCAGCTGAAAATGAAGACTCTAATCTCTGCTCTAGAAATAAAGTGGATTCAGTTAGGTTATGTGTCTTTTCCACCCCAGTGGGGAACTCTTTTGGCCTCCAAAGTCAAGCACTTCTCTCCTAATGTTAGTTGTGTGTTGATGAGGTATTGGATACTTGGCTGCAAATAGAAGTGCATGGTGTCTTCATACCTTTGGAGATTTGTATAGCTAATGTTTAATTAGGACTTTCTAATATTCAAGAATGAACTCTTCATATATTTTTTTAAACAGAATAAACCAAACTGAAGAGAACAGTCTCAAAACTCTTTCAGTGCAAACTCTTTCACTAAGAATTGAACATGCTGTGAATATTTGAATAGGTTAAATTTACATTTGAAGCCATATGTGTGGCAAATGTGTTATTACCTTTATTAAGGATATTTAGAGACTTTTGGCTGAGATGAATAAAACCTGCTTCCTTTTATAGATACCAAAGTGGTCAGGATCACCAAAGGAGAATCCTTCTGTTGTTGTTGTTACCATGGGAACCTCACATATTTTTAATTATATATTTATTCATGCCTTATGCACATTTATCAGAAATTATTGGCATTTCTTAAACCACATATTAATGTGTCAATTCATGTCAATAAATAAACAGTGATATTGAAAAATATTAAATCATGCTTTCAGATTGAATTAATATACATGGTTGTGTTCATATTAAGCAGAAGAGACAAACTCATCTTGATGCCAGTCACAATGACCATCCTCTTCATATATAATGTGTCTATTTGACAGTTTTGACTTTCTTCTCTGAATGTATAGATTATTTTTCCCTTTACATGTCCCAGCTTTTGTTACTGTTTCCTCTGTGAATTTCTTACTGGGTAAACAAGTAGGTCTGTCTCCACTTTGCTGTGCTGCTGCGTAATGGCAGCATGGAAAAGATGCTACTGGGAAAACTAATACAAGATTGGGTCTATTTCAGGGTTTATATTGTACAAAGAGAAGAAAACCCACATCTTCAGTCCATGCCAGGAGTTGGGTACAGATTTATTTACTGAGCCTGTCAGCCAGCTCCGATGTGCTTTTCCCATCCCTTTCCCTTCTGGCTACCACCCAGAAGATACTTTCATCAGGTACTGCCCCCTATAGCTGAATCTTCTAATTTTTCATTTTTTCATAAAAGTTAAGCTGTACTCTTAATTTGTCCTAACTAAGTCAGTGTTTAAAAGAAGAATTGCTTCTTCCAGGTAAGATTTGTTTGTTTGCTTAACTGATTTTTCTGCTTTTGTGTTCCATAGTGGTTAAAAATCTTTCTCAAAATCCTCAAGACTCTAACAGTCTTAAACACCCCTAAGCACTCATAGTTTACCTTCTTATTTAAATATTGAAATAGAGTGCTAACTATTAGGCATTCTTGAAAGCAATCGGCCCCATGCTTTCATGCTACCTTTTTTAAGGACACGTTGGTTTTTGGCCTTCTTATCCTTCAGAGATGCATTTTTTCCTATCAGATATCAGCCTTTTAGAGAAAAATCTATAGGCTCTGTTTTGTAGTATGTGTTAGCTAATATCACTTCATTTCAATTAGGTTACAGGGGTGAGGTGCGAATAACCATTTACTATCTTGATGTGATCTCTAAGTTGCTCATTATGAACTCATTGAGAGGTTAATTTATTAAAAAACCTTTATTGTGTCCCAGTCTGCTGCCCACCCTTTTTCATGGTGAAAAATCTTTGGCCCAAGTTTCCTGCTTTCCCAGATTACAATGGAATCTGTCCTTCGCTTGCTTTCCAACTGTTCTCTCATTTTTTAACCTCCTTTGCAGCCATTTCCAGTGTTTGCCTCATAATACAATGACTTGTGCATTTGTCTGCCTCCCTTGTTGAGTAGCAAGCCTCCAGAGGACAGATAATAGATCCTGCATATTTTAAGTGTCAGATAAATGTTTTTTGAATCGAACCGCTTCTGAATTGGATGTTTCTGGACATCATCCACACTTGGTAAATACTTACTGAATATTAAGGGGAAATAGACTCTACCCACAGGAGTCTACTATTCAATTAAAGTAAGAACACGTGTGTGTGTGTGTGTGTGTGTGTGTGTGTGTATTAACAAAAATGAATGACAAAGCAAAGGTAAAGAGACTTCTCTGGCAGTCCAGTGGTAAAAACTCTTCCCTTCCATTGCAGATGCCATAGGTTCAATCCCTAGTCTGGGAACTAAGATCCCATAAGCTCTGCCACATGGCCAAAACAAACAAAAAATAAAGATAAAGAAGTGTTGTTCACATAGTCAACAAATATTTATTGAGCACCTTTGTGCTTAGTATTGTCCTAGATGCTGAGAATACAGTGACAAATTAGAATTAAACTTTTTTTTTCATGGAGTTTACAGATGATAGGGAACTCAAGTATGAAGTGATGATTGTCTAGAAATTTAGTAATTTACCATTATAAGAAATGATCTGTGAGAGAAGTGGGAATCCTATAAGAATGAATAATAAGGGATTGTGACTTAGTTTGAAGGTTCATATGTGATGGTGGACATTGGGTGGACAATATATAGTTGTTATTTGACAAATTACTCCTCTCCGGTTGGATACAGTCCTGGTGGAACTATCAGACAAGCTGTCCTATCTTCTCCTGGATAGAGGAGTTGTATGTGATGATCAGGTGCTCAAAGTAGATGGTCAGGTGCTCTCTCCTGGGAATATCACTCTTGGACTGAGTGACCCCCAGGTCTGAAAAGTAGCTAGAGTACCTCTAGATGGTAGTGACCCCAGAGACTGTCACTAGTTTTTACCACCTTGATTCCTGGAAGGATCTTTGTTATCATCTTTTCTGAGGTCTAGATCATTAACTTTTTCATTTCACTCTGTGAGCTACCCCTAATCCCTTATGACAAGGGCTTTTCTCTTCCTTTCTCTTTTTGTTTAAGTGAGGACCTAGGATGATCATACTAAATGAAGTAAGTCAGAGAAAGACAAATATATGATGTCACTTATATGTGGACTCAAAAAAATGACATAAGTGAACATATTTATAAAACAGAAGTAGACTCAGCGACATAGAAAACAAACTCATGGTTACCAAAGAGGAAAGAGGGGAGGGAAAAAGTTCATGTTACCTAAAACTAAAGAACTCTTACACTGCTATGGTCATGATCTCCAGTGCTCATAGCTTATTTAGATAAGCTATTTTTCTAAAGTTGATTTCTCAAAGTTAGAACAGAAAAGGCATTCCAAGTTGAGCAAACAGCATGGGCAAAGGAACAGAAGGAGAAAGTTGTGTTCATTTATAACTTTATAGGGTGAGAGTAAAGAATTAGGTCTTAGTAGACAAAGTGGTAGGGCCAGGTGAGTGTTCATTATAAATACTGAAATCTGCCTTTGCAGTTAGCAAAGCTGAGAGATTTTGAGGGAAACTGCTTAGGCTGAAATTGTATAGCTGCTTCCCTTCATTCCTCTTGTCTAGCTTGAGACTCAGCCAGAGTGTCTATCACCAGTCCTAAGGGTCTTCTACTAAATTTGGATTTAAAGTACCACTTGATTCTTAAAGTGCAAATACTCTAGTTACAGTAATATGAGTACTTAGTCTCATTATCTATTGCTGCATTACAACCCATATCAAAACCTGGTGGCTTAAACAATGACAAAATTTATTTTGCTCCCAAATCTTCAGTTTGGTAAGTGATTGGTAGAGGCTATTTCTCTTCCACATGACTTCAACTGGGGCAGTTCAAAGGCTAGAAATTGGAATCATATGAAGGCTTGTTTTTTCACATGCCTGGTGTTGGGTCTTGACTATTGTCTGGGACTTTATCTGGGGTTGTTGACTGGGATACCTATGTGTTCCTTCATGTGACCTTGGCTTCCTCATAATATGATGGTTGAATTCCAGGGGCAAGCAATGGGCAAGAGAGAGAGAGAGAAAGTAAAATAGATAGATAGGTAATAGATAGGGACACCAGGTGGAATATGACTTTCTTAAATGACAAGAGAAGACTCTACATATGGACATCAGCAGATGGTCAACACAGAAATCAGACTGATTATATTCTTTGCAGTCAAAGATGGAGAAACTGGGTACAGTCAGCAAAAACAAGACCAGGAGCTGACTGTGGCTCGGATCATGAACTCCTGACTGCCAAATTCAGACTTAAATTGAAGAAAGTAGGGAAAACCACTAGACCATTTAGGTATGACCTAAATCAAATCCCTTATGATTATACAGTGGAAGTAAGAAATATATTTAAGGACTAGGTCTGATAGACAGAGTGCCTGATGAACTATGGACAGAGGTTCGTGACATTATACAGGAGACAGGGGTTAAGACCATCCCCATGGAAAAGAAATGCAAAAAAGCAAAATGGCTGTATGAAGAGACCTTACAAATAGCTGTAAAACAAAGAGACGCGAAAGGCAAAGGAGAAAAGGAAAGATATTCTCATTTGAATGCAGAGTTCCAAAGAACAACAAGGAGAGATAAGAAAGCCTTCCTCAGCGATCAGTGCAAAGAAACAGAGGAAAACAATAAAATGGGAAAGACTAGAGATCTCTTCAAGAAAATCAGAGATACAAAGGAAATATTTCATACAAAGATGGGCTTGTTAAAGGACAGAAATAGTATGGACCTAACAGAAGCAGAAGATATTAAGAAGAGGTGGCAAGAATATACAGAAGAACTATACAAAAAAGATCTTCGCGACTCAGATAATCATGACAGTGTGATCACTCACCTAGAGCCAGACATCCTGGAATGTGAAGTCAAGTGGGCCTTAGAAAACATCACTACAAACAAAGCTAGTGGAAGTGATGGAATTCCAGTTGAGCTATTTCAAATTTTGAAAGATGATGCTGTGTAAGTGCTGTACTCAATATGCCAGCAGATATGGAAAACTCAGCAATGGCCACAGGACTGGAAAAAGGTCAGTTTTCATTCCAATCCCAAAGAAAGGCAATGCCAAACAATGCTCAAACTAGCACACAATTGCACTCATCTCACACGCTAGTAAAGTGATGCTCAAAATTCTCTAAGCCAGGCTTCTTTAATAGTACATGAACCATGAACTTCCAGATGTTCAAGCTGGTTTTAGAAAAGGCAGAGGAACCAGAGTTCAAATTGCCAACATCCGCTGGATCATCAAAAAAGCAAGAGAGTTCCAAAAAGCATCTATTTCTGCTTTATTAACTATGCCAAAGTGTTTGACTGTGTGGATCACAATAAACTGTGGAAAACTCTGTAAGAGATGGGAATACCAGACCATCTGATCTGTCTCTTTGAGAAACCTGTATGCAGGTCAGGAAGCAACAGTTAGAACTGGACACGGAACAACAGACTGGTTCCAAATTGGAAAAGGAGTACATCAAGGCTGTATATTATCACCCTGCTTATTTAGCTTGTATGCAGAGTACATCATGAGAAATGCTGAGCTGGAAGAAGCAAAAGCTGGAATCAAGATTGCTGGGAGAAATATCAATAACCTCAGATACGCAGATGATACCACCCTTATGGCAGAAAGTGAAGAGGAACTAAAGAGCCTCTTGATGAAAGTGAAAGAGGAGAGTGAGAAAGTTGGCTTAAAGCTCAACGTTCATAAAACTAAGATCATGGCATCTAGTACCATCACTTCATGGGAAATAGATGGAGAAAGGGTGGAAATAGTGAGAGACTTTATTTTGGGGGGTTCCAAAATCACTGCAGATGGTGACTGCAGCCATGAAATTAAAAGATGCTTGCTCCTTGAAAGAAAAGCTATGACCAACCTAGATAGCATATTTAAAAGCAGAGACATTACTTTACCAACAAATGTCTGTATAGTCAAGGCTATGGTTTTTCCGGTAGTCATGCATAGATGTGAGAGTTGGACGTTGAAGAAAACTGAGCGCTGAAGAATTGATGCTTTTGAACTGTGGTGTTGGAGAAGACTCTTGAGAGTCCCTTGGACTGCAAGGAGATCCAACCAGTCCATCCTAAAGGAGATCAGTCCTGGGTGTTCATTGGAAGGATTGATGTTGAAGCTGAAACTCCAGTACTTTAGCCATCTCATGCGAAGAGCGGACTCACTGGAAAAGACCCTAATGCTGGCACGGATTGGAGGCAGGAGGAGAAGGGTATGACAGAGGATGAGGTGACTGAATGGCATCACCGACTCAATGGGCATGGGTTTGTGTAGACTCCGGGAATTGGTGATGGACAGGAAGGCCTGGTGTCCTGCGGTTGTTGGGGTCACAAAGATTTGGACATGACTGAGTGATGAACTGAACTGAACTGAACTGAAAGGAGAGTTTTCCAACCTGTCCTTGGAAATCAGCAGTATCACTTCTACCACTTTTTGTAAAGCCATCACTATGGTAATTTTACTTCTGTACATCTATTTCTTTTCTCTTTGATAAATTAATATAAGTAAATGCATTTTGGAGGCAATGTCCTCTTATTTAGTTAACAGACATTCTAAATGAATAATCAGATCTTGTCTGAGGCAAGGCTATATGGGGGGATAACTTATACATCATTTAATGAGCATAGCTGAATATCTTCTAGATATTTCTGTGTTTATCCTATTGAAGTTTACCTTACTTTTATCAATTTCATTTTTCTCACAGAGATGAAGAGGTTTACTTTAGATTTTAGAAACTGAGTCTTTACTCTATAAACATGAATGTCCCAGTTTTATTCTCTTCTCTCCTTGCATTGGCAATACCCAGCTGGAAGCCAGAGGGAAAGAAAGGTTTTGACATAGTATGTACAGGTCAGCCCCTCAGGGCACTGAGCAAAATGGAAAAATTAGAGTATAATCTGTAAGAACAAATGGTCTTAGCACAATGGGATAGAACTATGATTCTGAAATTGGTCTCACGAAGGCTCACTTCCCCAGTTTTGCCACTTACCTGTTCTTTAAAATCAGTGATCCTCATCTGTAACGTGAGGATAACCGTAGTGCCCACCTCAGATGGTTGTGATTGAAGATAAAGCATTTGGTATAGTCTTGGCATGTAGTGTCTATAGTGTAGAGGCAGTTGAGGGTCTAAGGAAGCTATTTCCCCTGGCTGATGTTTTCTTTCTCTTTCCCTTTCTCCCTCTCCTTTAATAATCCCCACTTCTATCCTAGCCTGGTTGCTGGTTGAGATTTGGCTGGGCATCTGGAGTGTGAATTATCAGGGGCCAACCCTATTCCTTTCCTCAGCCCTCAACTAGATAGTTCATGGCAACGGGCAATGTGCCATCCAAACAGATGTGCATGTCACCCTATTGATCCTTTGACCACTGATGCAGGGGGGTCTCTGGGGTATCTCATGCCATGTCCCCAGATATTTTATCATATTCTTCCAGCCTAGGCACTTTCCAACTGTGGCATATACTCTGAGAAAATATTTCCTGGAGATGCTTTCACTTGTTCAGAGAGATATGAAATAAAATAAATATACCCCCTCAAAAGGAATTTTTCTCTTATTCTCACAATAGCCATATGAATGTACACACTGCTGTATTTAAAATGGATAACCAACAAGGACCTATCTGATAGCAGAGGGAACTCTGATCAATGTTATATGGCAACCTGGATGGGAGGGGAGTTTAGGAGAGAATCAGTTCAGTTCAGTCGCTCGGTCCTGTAAAGACCCCATAAACTTCGGCATGCCAGGCTTCCTTGTCCATCACCAACTCCCAGAGCTTGATCAATCTTATGTCTATTGAGTCGGTGATGCCATCCAACCATCTCATCCTCTGTTGTCCCCTTCTCCTCTTGCTTTCAGTCTTTCCCAGCATCAGGGTCTTTTCCAGTGAGTCAGTTTTTCACATCAGGTGGCCAAAGTATTGGAGCTTCAGCTTCAGCATCAGACCTTCCAATGAATATTCATTACTGATTGAATATTCACTGGGGGAGAATGGATGCATGTAAATTCATGGCTGAGTTGCTTTGTTGTATACCTGAAACTATCACAACATTGTTAATCAGCTATATTCCATACAAAATAAAAAGTTAAAAAAATAACCATATGAGATGAGCCTTTAGCAGCTGTCCACAGACTTTTGTTTCAATGTTGTTTTCTAGATAAAAATAAAACAAAATCATCAACCCAACAAAATCTATATGTGGAGAATTTTGTATATTGAATATACATGAACACATCAAGTTATATGAAACATTAGTAGAAGAACTTCCCAATCAAAACTAGAAGAAAATTCAAGAATGCAATTATACACAAAAATTATTTATTTTCCTGGGAGCTTTTAGGTTTTGTATATTTAGTTTCCTAATTTTATTGTTTCTTATTACTTTCTGGATGAAGTAACAATAATTTTACATACAGTTACTACCATTTTAATACTCAGTAAGAAGTATAAAATTGCCACATTTGTCTTTATTGGTGTTAAACCAAGGCATTGATAACTGACCTGAGTTGGTATTAGAAGGGAATAATTTCTTTCTGATGAATAGTAACAAAATGTGACCATGGATATGATCAGACATTCTCTCCATCTGCTGGGAAGCAACTTTAATTCTTGTATATGAGCTTCCAGTATTTGTAGAAGATTGGTAAAAAAAAAATTGTTAAGTTTTGTAGAGTAATTTATATTTTATTTTAATGAATTAGAATGAGTGTTAGACATATAGTTCTGGTACATCTATTATGTAGTAGGAAATGTAAATCACATGAGCCAAGTTATTTTGGCTTTAAATTCGAGTCCAGTGGTTTCAAAACTCAGAGTGGAGTCAGTAGATCAAGGAAGATTTTGAAAAATTGAATATCTGTCTAGATCTGTCACTAGTGGTGTGTTGGAGCCAGCTTATGCTGGCCTGTGATCAACAACCATTATATTTTCACCATTGTGAGTCAGTTGTTAAACGTAGTCACTATTAAAAACTAAATAATATAATTATATAAATTATATTTAAGAATAAAATTAATATATATTCAAAACCCATTACTTTCTAAATATTTTGCTATACTTTTAAATCTGTGCTCTTGGTGTTATTTAGATCCATCTGCATGATGGAAATACTGTAGAACAGTATTGTGTATCTTTTCCCAACTCTACATTCAGTGACATGATGTTGAAGCTGGCCCTGGAGAAAGTATTTATATCATGGAAGCAGGAAATGCTAAAAATCAAGATTTTATTTATTGTCTTGTTGACTGTCTAGACTTGAGAAAGTGATTTTAAGGTTAATGTAGATTAAATTTATAAGTATGTTATCTCTAAGGATGTATATTGTGACTAGTGCAAAGACATGTAGAAATACTCTTCATATTCAAAAAATATGAGTCTACAGGGAAATCACTATGCCATTGACAAACAAGTGGAGTTTGTCATATCTTTTTGTTATTTTCACTTTCATCTTACTTGTTAACATACATGAAAATATCAATCAACATTTAGTCAGTATGTTTGTCAATGGCATGAGTGACTTTTTGATGAATCAGAGAGTAATCAAGTTATCTATCTGTCATCTCATTTTGTAACACCACTGATGATAATAGAAACTCACAGTAGGTAATTCCCTGGTGACCCAGTGGTTAAGACTCTGCCCTCTTACTGCTGAGGGCCCAGGATTAACCCCCAGTTGGGCAACTTAGATCCCACAAGCTGTGTGGTACGACAAATAAATAAAAGGAAAAAAAACCTCACAGTAGATTTTTGTAAGAAATAGTAAGTCATAGTTATAGCTTTACATAATTTTAAATAAAAATTAAATTAAAATTTAATTAAAATTAAAATAAAAATTATTATTTTGTTGTTATTTGTAAACCATGTTACAGTTCTTTATATCTGTGTATAACAAATGTATGTATGTATAACAAATGTATATATGCATACTCTTTTACCCTTGAGAGCTGGACATTAGGCTGTTATCAGCACACACTTGATTGGATATTATTTGATATAAAAACAAGTCCAAGAAACTCTGCATCTTGGTCTCAACATAGCTTTAGGTTTGTGGGGGCCCACAAAGAGATTAAGAAGTTTTACAAAGAATGATTTGACCCGAAAACCATCATGAAAACTTTTAGAAAGGATTACTGTAGTAGTATTTTGGCTCCAGTGCCAACTTATTTATTTTTTTCTAAAGAGAAAAAGCTGTTTATGAATTATTCATACTATTTGGGATTTTTATGGATAGTAAAATTAAAGTGAAATTGTAGCAAATTTAGATCAACATAGCTTTTCTGTCTAGTCATTTAGTGTTTTTTGTAGATATTTCTCTGAATAAGGAATTTAAGAAATATTACAATCATGGATGTTACCTATTATATTTCCTAGTGGCACTATAGTTATATACATATATACTTACATTAGATAAGGGTACAGATTTAAGTATAGTTATATAGATGTATGTAGATAGACCAAAATGACATGATATGCTCTTAAAAGTGAGGAACATTTATGATATGTTCTTGAAAGTGAAGTTTTAGATGCCACCTGCTTAGAAAGTGAAGATTGGTAAAACCAATTCAATATTATAAAGTAAAAAAATTTAAAATAAATAAATAAATAAAATCAAAACAAAACAAAAAAGAAAGTGAAAGTTGGCAGCATGTTCTGATGAGAATGCCCTGGAAGAGAAAAGGATTCACAGTCATGTCACAAAGGACTGAATCATGAAACAAAACAGTCAACCTGCAGTAACCAAAACTTAGCCCATGGGTGCTAAGTCACTTAAGTTGTGTCTGACTCTTAGCAACCCCTATGGACTGCAGCCCGCCAGGCTCTGCCTGATCATGGAGTGGGTTGCCATGCCCTTCTCCAGCAGATCTTTCCATGCCAGGGATCAAAGCCTGCATCTCTTATGTCACCATGGGAGAGATCTGTACATATGGAAGGTTTTTAAAAAATGTTGGAGAAAGACTGGGTTTATTCTGGGTGGTTTCAGAAGGTTTACCAAATCCCAATGGATTTGTAGGGCACATTGTAAGAATTATCTAATACCTAGAACTATCCAAAATTAAAATGTACCTCCTAAGAGGTGATTTTTTTTTTGTCATAAAAAGTCCTCAAGCAGAGCTGAGGGTTGTTATAGATGGAATTCAGGTGATCTTTGTGGTCACGCTTCCAATTCTATAATTCTGTGCGTTACTTGACTGCTCATTGTATATTAAACCCAAAGCAGGAGCCAGCCCTCGTACTGGTGCTGGCTTATTTGAAAACTGGCTGATCATGTCAATTCAAAAAGTTAAAAGTTGAAATTAATCTTTCAGATGTGAACAGGTGAAATACACACATGATCATATACTACCTTTAAATAAATGAATTCTGGTAAAATCACGTTGAAACAAATCCCTCTACAAAGAAGTATTCTCTATAACAAAAATTTAAAAATGTTTCCATGTATTGGAGATAGCATATAGCATGCGAGCCGGGTTATCTATTAATAGTAGATGACATATTGTATGCTTCTAGGATGTTCTATGCTTGATCACGAATTCCTTCTTTGCCCACTCATTTCTCAATACACTTATTTTACAGCTAAAAAAGTGGGCAGGGAAGAAAGGAAACATTCAAAAACACTGTTTAAACTGAGTTGCCACTGGTAAGCTATTCAATAAGTATCCACAATTGCATGGGCCATGAGAATTGAGTGGGGTTTTTTTTTTGTTCTACTTTGAAATACATTATACCCTCCAGGGGCCAATTATCCCCCCAAATCAGTGTTTTGCTTGAAAAAGTTCATAGATCAAATGAACAGAAGTGAATCTTGACTTGCACTCTGGAATATTAATTATATTTGGCATGTAGCTATATGATAACTAGGTATTGAAAGGATCTGTGTTGATTAGCAATGCTAATCAGAATTCTAAAGTTTCTCTTCCCCAGAGAAAAGATACTGCCATCTTAAGCTATTGTGGATTAGATGTTTATACTTTTAATGCCCTAATTAACTATTCTTGATTTTTACAAGACAGTTGCAATGTTTAAATTTTAATTTCATTCATAGACAGAGAAAAAATTATTTCCAGGGATCAGAAAACGCACACGAATATCCCAGTTTTATTCTTGAGCCAATTTGGAATATAAATTACAAAGAAACACAAGAAATAAAGAGAAACATGGGGGGGGAAATTTGATACATATCATTGTCTTGAATTTAAACTCAAAAGTGTCTCTTGATACCCATTTTATGAAACGGTATCACCATTGTTTGCAAAGCAATGAAAGAAGAGAGACAGTGTCCTTGGTTTCAGTCAATTCAGTTGCTCAGTTGTGTACAACTCTTTGAGACCCCATGGACTTCAGCACGCCAGGCTTCCCTGTCCCTCACCAATTCCCTAAGCCTACTCAAACTCATGTCTATTGAGATGGTGATGCCATCCAACCATCTCATCCTCTGTTGTCCCCTCCTCTTCCCTCCTTCAATCTTTCCCAGCATCAGGGTCTTTTCCAATAAGTCGATTCTTCCCATCAGGTGGCCAAAGTATTGGAGTTTCAGCTTCAGCCTCAGACCTTCCAATGAACACCCAGGACTGATCGCCTTTAGGATGGACTGGTTGGATCTCTTTGCAGTCCAAGGGACTCTTAGAGTCTTCTCCAACACTACAGTTCAAAAGCATCAGTTCTTCAGTGCTCAGATTTCTTTTTAGTCCAACTCTCACATCCATTGAATTCATTTAGTCCAACTCTCACTGTATCCATTGGTTCCCCATCTATTTGCCATGAAGTGATGGGACTGGATGCCATGATCTTAGTTTTCTGAATGCTGACCTTTAAGCAAATTTTTTCATTCTCCTGTTTTACTTTCATCAAGAGGCCCTTTAGTTCTTCTTTACTTTCTGCCATAAGGGTGGTGTCATCTGCATATCTGAGGTTATTGATATTTCTCCCAGAAATCTTGATTCCAGCTTGTGCTTCATCCAGCCCAGAGTTTCTCATGATGCACTCTACATATAAGTTAAATAAGCAGGGTGACAATATACAGCCTTGACGTACTCCTTTCCTGATTTGGAACCAGTCTGTTGTTCCATGTCCAGTTCAAACTATTGCTTCTTGACCTGCATACAGATTTCTCAGGAGACAGGTAAGCTGGTATTCCCATCTCCTTAAGAATTTTCCACAGTTTTTTGTGATCCACACTGTCAAAGGCTTTGGCATAGTCAATAAAGCAGAAGTAGATGTTTGTCTGGAATTCTCTTGGTTTTTCAATGATCCAGCAGACGTTGGCAATTTGAACTTTGATTCCTCTGCCTTTTCTAAATCCAGCTTGAACATCTGGAAATTCACGGTTCTTGTACTGTTGAAGAAGCCTGGCTTGGAAAATTTCGAGCATTACTTTGCTAGCATGTGAGATGAGTGCAATTGTGTGGTAGTTTGATCATACTTTGACATTCCCTTTCTTTGGGATTGGGATGAAAACTGACCATTTCCAGTCCTGTGGCCATTGCTGAGTTTTCCATATTTGCTGGCATATTGAGTGCAGTGCTTTCACAGCATCATCTTTTAGGATTTGAAATAGCTCAACTGGAATTCTGTCATCTCCACTAGCTTTGTTCATAGTGATGCTTCCTAAGGCCTACTTGACTTCACATTCCAGGATGTCTGGCTCTAGATGAGTGATCACACCATTGCAGTTATCTGGGTCGTGAAGATCTTTTTTGTATAATTCTTCTGTGTATTCTTGCCACCTCTTCTTAATATCTTCTGCTTCTGTTAGGTCCATACCATTTCTGTCCTTTATTGTGTCCATATTTATATGAAATATTCCCTTGGTATCTCTAATTTTCTTGAAGAGATTTCTAGTCTTTCCCATTCTATTATTTTCCTCTATTACTTTGGATTGTTTGCTGAGAAAGGCTTTCTTATCTTTCCTTGCTATTCTTTGGAACTTTGCATTCAAATGAGTATATCTTTCTTTTTCTCCCTTGCCTTTTGCTTCTCTTCTTTTCACAGCTATTTGTAAGGCCTCCTCAGACAATCATCTTGCCTTTTTGCATTTTTTTTTTCCTTGGGGATGGTCTTGATCACTGCCTCCTGTACAATATCACGAACCCTCCATCCATAGTTCTTCAGGCACTCTGTCGATCAGATCTAATCCCTTGAATCTATTTGTCACTTCCATTGTATAATCATAAGGGATTTGATTTAGGTCATACCTGAATGGTCTAGTGGTTTTCCCTACTTTATTCAATTTAAGTCTGAGTTTGGCAATAAGGAGTTCATGATCCGAGCCATAGTCAGCTCCCAGTCTTATTTTTGCTGACTGTGTAGAGCTTCTCCATCTTTGGCTGCAAAGAATATAATCAATCTGATTTTGGTATTGACCATCTGGTGATGTCCATGTGTAGAGTCTTCTCTTGTATTGTTGGAAGAGAGTGTTTGCTATGACCAGTGCATTCTCTTGGCTAAACTTTGTTAGCCTTTGGCCTGCTTCGTTTTGTACTCCAAGGCTGAATTTGCCTGTTGCTCCACGTATCTCTTGACTTCCTGCTTTTGCATTCCAGTCCCCTATAATGAAAAGGACATTTTTGAGGGGTATTAGTTCTAGAAGGTCTTGTAGGTCTTCACAGAACTGGTCGACTTCAGCTTCTTCAGCATTACTGGTCAGGGCATAGACTTGGATTACTGTGATACTAATATTTTAAGCATCAGGAATAGGAAAGAAAAAACATAAGTGAAATGAATAGGTAACATTTGGTAGACTTTTAAAACAACACCACGAAACAGTCTTTTCCTGGGGTAAGAGTTGATGTCTCAAAGGCTCCTGGCTACATCAGCCCAGGCTATTCCTTGAGGCAACCCATTAAGGGAAAACAAACCTCATCTTTTCTTCTCAATCAGTTTAAAAAGGAGATTATTCAAGAAGAGAAGAGTTGAGGGAGTAGAAGATTTTTTTTTTTTTAAGTTAAAGAAAGGAAATAAGAGCTTAAGTGAGTCAAAGTAAGATCATAACTCCTGATGACCTGGCTACCTCCCCAGTCAACTCACAAATGAGGTGGAAATTGAGGGCAAATTGGCTGTAATATTATTGCATCTCTCATCCTTGATTTGTTTATTTTGATTGCAAATTGGTTATTCAGGGACTGAGCCTCAGAAACAATTCATCTCTCCTTACTATAACCAAGGGAAGTGCCTCAGTTCAATAACATCTACCCTAGATCAAAATAATCTGTGAACCAAACTTACAATGGAGGTTCACCAAGCTACATTTGCTTCCAACCTGGTGCATCGCGTGGTTATAGGCTGACTGAAGGTAACCTAGTGAAGTGTGCATAAGAACCACTTACCAGGAAAAAAATTCCACGAAAACTCCCCTCACAGCATACGTATGATATATGGGGTGGTCAGAGTTGTACCTCTTAAGAAGTAGTTTAATAAAACCCTAATCTGCCGTCTACCAGGGTGCTAGACTATAAAGTTTACAAACATGCATGAATGCTTTTGTATCTAGGCAAGCATATATTGAATATGGACATGGAATTTCATACAAAAGTACTTAGATCTCTCTCACACACATGCACACAAACATTACAGAGGAAGTGATTGGATAAAGCCAAATTTCTTTGTCATTTTTGTCATCATGAACAGCCAAGTGATGGTGATGGTGGTCATAATTATCACCTTTCACCTGATAGGAAAAATCTTATCCATCTTAGAGTAATTTAAATAAGAGGTGAGCTCATTCATTTATTCTTAAGGGTTAGAATGAATATTTGACTGTAGGAATTTAGCATGTACCCTTCATGGGTCAATGGGTAGGTGAGTCTTAAACCTCTTTAGGTGGCAATTATTCTAATAGAAACTTCCTCCAGCCCCTTGCCTTTCAAAGGCCCAAAGCAATATTCCATATTTCTTAGAAGAAATGAGGTCAAGTGTGGGGAAAGTGCAGATAAACAATATCATTCACATGGAAATCATCACTTCAAGTTAATAAAAAGGTGACTTTTCTGAAAAAAAAAAAAAAGAAGATGGAACTGATTTTTGATTGTATTAAAGGCAAGAAATTTCATTTTAAGAAACTGTTGTTGGCAAGATGCAGAATTATAGTTTTTATGCTATTAAAATGAAGTTATTAACTCTTAAGGCAAAAGACGATGATTGCCCTTTAATGTTTAATAATACTTTTTTTGTGTTGTGAGCACTGTGCGGCTAATTAGAGAAATTCCCAAGGTATCTTAGCCAAAGAGGAATTTTAAATTTTATAGACGACGCATAACAAATTACTTAAATATTTATATGAGTTCATATGTAGATAACTAGGTAGGTAGATACAGGTTTGTGCTTGTGTTATATGCCTGTATACCTTTGATTTACACAGGTGTAAATTATAGTGATTTAGACAGCTAAAACACATAAGAGCAATTAAAATACATGTAAATAACAGTTTATGTTCCCTGTTGTGAAGAGAGAAGAGACACCCCCATTATTAGGTCAACATAGAAAGCAAGCCTTTGGGATTCCTGGTCTTACTCTCTATTCGCAAACGAGAACTATGAGAGCGGATTGGATCCCATGATCCTGC
Source organism: Antilocapra americana (assembly GCA_007570785.1). Lineage (NCBI taxonomy): Eukaryota > Metazoa > Chordata > Mammalia > Artiodactyla > Antilocapridae > Antilocapra > Antilocapra americana. The sequence goes on from ML660772.1 coordinate 6,752,011, forward strand.
AGCCATTGAGGGGAAGCCAGACCCGACCGAGGTCTCCTGACTTTCTGTCCAACATTCTTCAGCTCTCTCTTCTAATACTAATAACTAATCTCTCAGTTATTACTTGGTGAGATGTCAGGAGGTGTGATGAGCACCCTGTCTCTTTTCTTGGAAACTTCAGCTTCTTTTCATCTTTATTAAATCTCAGCTTTCCTCAAAACCTTCAAAGCTTTTCCACTCTGCCTTTGATTTATGTTTCTTTTCATACCTCCTCTGTGCTTGTTTTCCAATATTTGGAGCTCCAGAGTGGCAGCCCCAGTTGCAAGTCCCTCTCTATACCTCTCTGGAGGCTGCTCTTCCACTTCCCGCTGAGATTTCACATCTGTAACAGCCAGACCAGGGCTTAACTAATCCACAGAGGTGTCTTTGATTGCCTGGAAATCTTTAGAAGTGAGTGCAGAAAGCTTTTCTGTATTTACTGAGACAAAAGTCAAGTTGTGTTTCCAGGAAAGGTGGTTGTTGATCAAATTGAAGCTCCCTGAATTCAGGTGTCAGGTTTATTTGTTTCCCACCATGCCATCATTTTTCAAAAATTGAAGTATAGTTAATTTACCATGTTGTTTTAGTTTCAGGGGTAGAGTATACATGCATATATACATATATATATGTAATTTATTACAAATATTGAGTATAGTTCCCTGTGCGATACAATAGGTCTTTTTTAGTTATCTTTTTTACATATTGTAGTGTGTTTATGTTAATCTTAAGCTCCTAATTTATTCCTCCCCCTTTCCCCTTTAGTAACCATAAGTTTGTTTTCTGTGTCTGTGAGTCTATTTCTGTTTAGGAAAAAATTTCTTTTGTACCATATTTTTAGATTCAATATATATGTGATATCACATATTTGTCTTTTCTGTCAGGCTTACTTCATTTAGTATGACAATCTCTAGATCCATACATGTTGAGGCAAATGGCATTATTTCATTCTTTTTTATGGCTGAGTAATATTCCATTGTATATATGTACCACACCTTCAGATACCACTATTTTTAACAGGGGGAAGAATGAGAGGATGTGGCAGAGATAAAATGAATAAAGATCTCCTTTTTAAAAAGCCATCTTCTCTGTTTATAATGCAGGTTTGTTGCTCTGGCAGTGGCTATTCTTACCTGAATTATGGAAGCATTTATTAGTTATAGGCCAAATTGAACTCTGAGCACTTGTTCTCATTTACAGATTAGAAAGTAAGAGATTGTTCTTAGTTAACTAACTCATTCATTTTCTTACAGTAAAGTAGGGTACATCTACTCAGCAGATCTGTACCTGGGTTTTATCTTTGGTACTGAGACATTTAAAGCCATCTCTAGTTCAATTTGGCAAGGCAGTTATTATCATTATCACTATCATTATTATTTATTGAGCATTTATGTGATGCCAGGCACTTTACTAAGCACTTTACATATATAATCTCATTTAATCCCATAACACCTTGACATGAATATCATCTATGTTTTGCAAATGAGAAAATAAAGAAATAGGTTAACTGTTTAATATTACACAACTCATAAATGAGAAAAGAACCCACCGTGCAATTGAATTCTAGAGTGCCATGACTGGTGCATCTCTTGCTGATACAATGGCCAAGAGGAATCAGAAAGCCAAGTTAGAAAGGTTCATTGAGAACAAACTATCAGGGCTGCTAAGGAAGCAAAAAAGGCTATACCAGCATCTCGAAGGACAGGAATGGTTGCTGCAAAGGCTCCCAAAAAGGCAACACCTATCTAAGCAAAAGATTGTGAAGACTGTGAAGGTTTCTGCTTCTTGAGATGGTGGAAAACACTGTTAGTAGATCAGATTTTTTAAATAAAGATCTGAGTATAACTAAAAGAAAGAAACAAACAAACAAAAACAAAACAGCAACAACAACAAACAATGAGGAAAGTAGGATTTGAAGCCAGGTCTTTCAAATCCCCAAAGCCCTTCTCTTTTCCTCTAAATTACTGATCTAAGCTCCCTAATGTCCCTGCCATAGTGGCTCAGACAGTAAAGAATCTGCCTGCAGTGTTGGAGACGCAAGTTCAGTCCCTAGGTAGGGAAGATATCCTGGAGAAGGGAATGGTTACCCACTCCAGGATTCTTGCCTGGAGAATTCCACGGACAGAGGAGTCTGGCAGTCTACAGTCCATGGAGTCACAAAGAGTTGGACATGACTAAGCAACTAACACTTTGAACCACTTTAACAGGATATTTGGTACTTTCACTCTCTGTAGACCTATGACCTTCATTATTCAGAACATCTTTCCCTCTTCCTTCTGGTGTTAGGTACCTTGATAATGTCTCTCCAAATAAAAAATTTTCAGAGTTTTCATTACACTCAGATTTTTATATAACACCTACTAAGAGTATTTGAACATCAGGAGAAAAAGTCTTCTAAGAGTATTTGAACATCAAGGAGAAAAAGTCTTAAACAAAAAAAAAAAAATAGTATTTTAGGAAGAAATTTTAGGGGTTCAAGGGTGAATTAAGCATCTACTCTGATTTCTCTGAAATGACTTTGTGTTGTGGTTACCTTCTTATCTGTATGTGGAACTTGAGAAAACTCCCTTTTCAAAATGAATTACAACCAAGAGTCGCTTATCAATTTTGTGATTTTTGAAAGACAGGCTTATTTCAAGAGAATTCAGCTGTGTGTACCCAGAAAATTACTTAATAGCAAATAAATTATTGCTTCACTTGTTATATAATAAATTCCTATGATAATAAATCTATGTAGTTGCTGAAAGCCTGAGCTTGGAGATGTGGAGCGGCGGAGAAGTAAACAGAAATGACTCACAAGGAAGGACAAAACTTGAGTTACCAAATTATCCTCCCCAGAAAACCAAGTCCCAAATTGATAGCCCCAGGTGAGAGATAAAACAAACAAACAAAACCAAATGAAAGCATGACAGAAGACTTTTGGTTAAATAAGGGAGGTTGAGAACACATGCATTTTTCTCTACTTGGTACCAAAACACAATAATAACCACAAAGGAATTTTTAAAGGTATAAAACTCCAAGGACAAAGAGGAGGAAAGGGGAGATGGTCCTGAATAGGGTCTGTCAACAAGCTTTTACAGGAGGGGAAATGGATGAGTAATAACTGAATAACTGAGAAGAGACAGTGTGAGCCCTCACTGCAGCCAATTCATGTGCCAGAGCTCTCAGTTCTTTCTGGGACTGGAGATGCCTAATCCCTCTGCACAGTTTATGTTAGGGAAACAAGAGGATTGGTTGAAATCTGATAAAGGGCAGTTGGAGCTCCAAGACCTTTTTTTCATCCCCCTTAGAAAGTGAGTGATTTCTCCCCAACCCAGTGGAGACCGTGATCTCATTCTCTAGGGAAACGGAAACAAAGAGCTTCAGACCAACTCAGACATCCAGGAACAACCAGACTAGTAAGGGGGAAACCCAAAGGTCCGAAAACAAAGGCACTGAGTGAGAACTGGGCCGACAGAAGTTGGACTCTCAATTCCCATTCCCTGTTCAGCCTCTAGAACGCCAGTAGTTAATCTTACTCCCTCATATCACCACCACCGCCACACTGTCCCTTTAACAGAAGATTAGAGGAGTCCTCTCTGGAGAAATGGTGGTAGTCCAGTGGAAAAATCCTACAGGGATGACCTTGAGTGCTCCCCAGCAAAATGCCTGGTTCTCTACCTAATAAATTGTAAGCTGATAAAATCTACCAGTGTATAGTGCGCTCAATCATTGTTTTATTGCTGTACTTTTATATAACTACTGACAGCCAAGGATTACCCCGTATTAGAGGAAGACCTTCCATATGAAAGGAAGATGATAAAGAAACAGCTTTGGGGGAGGAGTTCTGAAAAATGGAACTAAATATAGACTAAGATAAAATTTGAAGAAACTAATAATCCCCTCAGCAACCTAAGATGCTACAATTATGAAACAAGAAAATAGTGCTACAAGAAAGGAACATTCAGAGATCAAGAGAAAGCTCTTTGAAATTATATATATGAGAGTTGAAATAAAAATTCAGTTGAGATTTGGAAGAGATAATTGAAATCTATGGTTCATTTTCAGAAAAATAGAGATTGAGCAAGGGTTCTACCCTTGAAAATCAGAGGGTAGAACCTGGAAATTCACCATCTAATTAACTAACAGAAATAGTAGAAGAATGCAGAAAATGGAAGGGAGGAAACTATCAAAGAAGTAACACAAACCAATTGCCCATAAATGAAGGACATGAGCTTCCAGATCAAAAGATCAAAAAAGTCTGTTACATACCTGGATATAATGGATGACAAAATATTATGGCATTATGACATTTTAGAGCATTCTGAACATTTTCAGAAACAACAAAAGGGCACATATCAAGAATTGAGACAGTGTTCATTTTCTTGATGTAACCTGAGAGCTTAGAAGACAACACAACAATGCTTAGAATTCTACAAGGTAAGAGACAGTGTTCAGCTTTCAAAAAAATGTATCTCCCATAAACTGCTTCTTGGGGAGTTCCTGAAGGATGTCCTCCACCAAAATGAGAGGATAAACCAAGAAAGGTGAACTGAGAGCTATAGGGGCTGTGACCCGGAGGAAGGGAGCGAATTACCAGGATGATGGTAAACAAGACCTGGAGAACAGACATTTCCATTTGAAACTCGAGAATGTTGGGGCATTCGGGGCTGTCTCTGAAGTTTGAAAGGGCACTGTCAGATGCCTAATGTGTTCAACAACATTGAGGGCATTTTATAGAGTTTGGGAGAAGAAACAATGATTTGTGGATAGAGAATTACTAAATAAATAGACAAGGTAATTATTAATTACCAAAATTTTTAAGAAATAAGTAAATATAATAATTCCTCACTGTATCAGTTGGGAACAAGTACATAACAGTAATAATGTAAACATCAAAGACTGACTTATTCAAAAGCAGTGATGTCATTATTTGGGGAGGGAGCCAAAAGAAGAATGGAGCAAGGAAGAGAGAAAATGGGATAGAGAACTAAGTTCTCATCTTCCAAATGAGAAAGCTATAAATAGTGGACAAAATAGGAAAATCAAGAAACAGAATGGTGAGCATCTTATATAGAAATATGAGTCTGGAGGGGAAATAAGGAGTGAAAAAGGAGGGGCAGAGTAAGCAGTTTCTCCTATAAGCTTTGTACTACTTGACTTAAAAATCTGTGGGTATGATACTTCAGTAAAAATTAAAAGTGAGTTTACAAGCCTGAAAATCTATCTATGGAAAACGTAATTTTATTTCAGACCCAAAATAACAGTGGCTTTGGTTCTATCATATCATATCTCCACGATTGAGTGCTAAGTCGCTTCAACTGTGTCCGACTCTTTGCTACCTTATGGACCATAGCCCACCAAGCTCCTCTGTCCATAGAATTCTCCAGGCAAGAATACTGGAGTGGGTTGCCATGTCCTCCTCCAGGGGATCTTTCTGACCCAGAAATTGAAACTGCGTCTCTCTCTTAAGTCCCCTGAATTGGCAGGCAGGCTCTTTACCACTAGCACCACCTTGGAAGCCCTATCATATCTCCAGGTTGGTAAAAATAAATGCTATAAATGGTTCAAATACAAGATAATGTTTGATAAAACCAAGAGTTTGCAATTCATAAAAAAGGAAGAAGTCTGTGATGAATTGAAGGTCTTAGAGAAGGCCCTTATATGATGCTGTTTGAAATGGTGTGTTATAAAAGTTAAAGTGCTGCATGGTAGGGAGGAATTTTACGCTTATACTTCTTGACAAAGAGCTTGACAAGCATTACACCATTTACTGACCAGAAGCCCATTAATTCCTTGTAAGTGATCATATTTATGAAACAAATTCAGTACTATATGAAACTTCATACATCTGACTCTATAATACCCTGTGTACTTAATTGCTTATAACACCAGGATAAGACCTCAATAAATGAAACAGACCTCCATCTTTCCTGAAATTCATACTTTTAATAAAAAGCAACACATTGTACATAATATATTTCTGACTATTATGTTAATTTGTTGAGCAATAAAGTATGCTTCTTTTTTGTAGCTATTCAATGAGAGATATAGATGAAGAGAAACCCAAATTTTCAAGTTTATTGGCTCAGCTCAGCAAGGTGACCTTTACATAAAAAAATTTTCTATCCCGTTGTTTTATATTTCATTTTTAAAATGTTAATTTATTTCCAGAGTCATGAAATCAATCGAAGTGAAATAATGATAGCATTTATTTAAAAAAATAGAATAAAATAGAATGTTACAGAACATTATGGAATGGAATATTTGTGATATAATTTGAAAAATAACACACAATTCTGTATTGCTTTCTTATACCATACAATTCCATATTGCTTCCTTAATAGAAACCCTACCCCTTTTACTATACTTTTCAAAAACCTCACCTCATTAGAATCTGCTACAGCAGTGCCAAAAATGGTGAGAATTATATCAACCAGAGAAATTTGGCAAACCAGCAGCTTTGGTGCTCAACAGAATTTTTAGCGAATTTGCAAAAGTCTTCTAGGCTACTCAGCTCTCTTTCAGTTCCTTAAGGAAACTGATACATAGTGAAAAAAAATGTTGCTATGCAAAGAATCTCAGTAAGGGCAATCACTGTTCTGTAAAATTTTATTTCAGTGATAGATACAGGAGTCCCCAACCTTTTTAGCACCAGAAATTGTTTTGTGGAATATAACTTTTCCATAGATGGAGGGTTGGATTTAGGATACTCAAGCACATTACACTTATTTGCACTTTGTTTCTATTATTATTACACTGTGATATATGAGAATCTGGTATGAGAATCTAATGCCACCACTGATCTCACAGGAGAGCGAGTTCAGATGGCAATGTGAGAGATGGGGAGGATCACCTCCTGTTGTGCAGCCCAGTTCCTAACAGGCCATGGACCAGTGCCAGTCCATGGCCCAGGGTTGACAACCCCTGGATGGATGGTTGGATGGATGGATAGATAAATAGATAGATAGACGGATAGATAAATAGATAGATAGATGGATAGATAAATAGATAGATCAATCAGTTTATAACTAGGGCAAGTTAATTATCTTTGGGAACCTCAATTTCCTCATTTGTTGAATGAGAATATCTTACTCATATGATTCTTTACAAGATTAAATGTGATGATACCTGTTACACTGTTCCCAGTTCATAGCAGAGACAAAACCCTCAGTAGAGACTATTTCATTGTCAAAGGTTTTCTCTCGCCTGGACACATCTCTCACCAGAATTTTTTTGCTAAGTGGCCTAGTTAAACCAGGCAATTTATAAATGACTTCCCCAACTTCCCAGGGGGTGCGAGTGGTAAAAAATCTGCCTGCCAATGCAGGAAATTTGGGTTTGATCCCTAAGTTGGGAAGATCCTCTGGAAGAAGAAATGGCAACCTGCTCCAGTTTTCTTGCCTGGGAAATCCTATGGACAAAGGAGCCTGGCGGCCTACAGTTGATGGGGTCAAGAAGAGTTGGACACAACTGAGCATGCATGCGTAGAGAACCCCAGCTGGTAGGGACAGATGGGTCAGTATTTGTCTGTCAAAACTTGTGCTTCTCATTCCTCTTCATTCATTGCCTTCTAATATTTCTGCTGCTTTCTTATTTATGTGATTTGGCCAGTGTATCTTTGTTCAAAAATTTTTATGTCCACCAAAAAAGAAAATTTTAATGTACATTAGCTTAGCTTATTTGATGCCATATAGATAAATATTTAATAATCAGATTTAAGGAGCATTGATATACTGAGAGTAAGTGATTTGATTCCATTCCCATTTTCATACCTAATTTGTAATGAAATCTTAAGTCCATCATTTGAAATGTGATTTTGGCAAATATCTGTTTTATAAAATGTGCATAGTATATATACTTTGCAGAAAGATTTTGCACTTCCTGAAAGTTGTGCTGCAACCTACCTTTAGTCGTGAATTTTCCTTGTGTGTTTAGAACATGGCTACTTTATACCATCAACAGAATTTGCATGCACTGGGATTTGGTCACAGCACGAGGAGCAACAGGACCTAGTGAGAAAAGCACACACTCTTGGAATGAGCAGACCTCTACTCAAAAGCTCCACCTGGTACAGTGGGTCCTGGTGCAAGCTAACCTCTAAAGAGACTCTATTTCTCTGGCATTTGAATGGGCAAGTTTATAGTCCACTGTGAGAAATAAAGTTTGCAAAGTATTTAGCACAGGGTGCCCTGCAGAGTAAGCAGGAAAAGTAGCTTTAGCAAAAGAATATGAGGTGTACATATACCTGGGAGAGGGGAAGGAGCCTGAGGAAGCAGGAATATTGCCTTTCCCTGATGCTCTTTTCTTTTTTCTTTATTTTATTTTATTTTATTTTTTTTCATTTTATTTATTTATTTATTTATTTTTTATTATTGTTTTTGCCATACATTGTCATGATATCACCATGGGTTTACATATGCTTCCCCTCTGGATCCCCCCTCCCTCCTCCCTTCCCCCGGGAAATCTCGCTGCACCAGTCCCGAGCATCAATCCTGGGCTGGCGGTTGATTAGACATATGACAATTAACATGCTTCAGTGCCCTTCTCCCATATCATCCCACCCTTACCCTCATCCACAAAGTCCACGAGTCTATTCTATACATCTGCGTTCCTTTTGTTGTCTCCCATGTTGGGTTCTCGTTACTGTCTTTCTAAATTCCATATATATGTGTTAATATACTGTATTGTTGTTTTTGCTTCTGGCTTACTTCACTCTGGATAATGGGCTCCAGTTTCGTCCATCTGAGTAGAATTGCTTCAAATGAATTTTTTTTAATGCTGAGTAATATTCCATTGTGTATATGTACCACAGCTTTCTTATCCATTCATCAGTTGATGGGCATCTAGGTTGTTTCCATGTCTTAGCTATTGTAAACAATGCAGCGATGAACATTGGGGTACACGTGGCTCTTTCAATTCTGGTTTCCTCGGTGTATATGCCCAGCAGTGGGATTGCCGGGTCATATGGCAGGTCTATTTGCAGCTTTTTAAGGAACCTCCACACTGTTTTCCATAGTGGCTGTACTAGTTTGCATTCCCACCAACAGTGTAAGAGGGATCCCTTTTCTCCACATCCTCTCCAGCATTTATTGCTTGTAGACTTTTGGATGGAAGCCATTCTGACTGGTGTAAAGTGGTACCTCATTGTGGTATTGATTTGCATTTCTCTGATAATGAGTGATGTTGAGCATCTTTTCATGTGTTTGTTAGCCATTTTTATATCTTCTTTGGAGAAATGTCTGTTAAGTTCTTTGGCCCACTTTTTAATTGGGTTGTTTATTTTTCTAGAATGGAGCTGCAGGAGTTGTTTGTATATTTTTGAGATTAATTGTTTGTCTGTTGCTTCATTGGCTATTATTTTCTCCCATTCTGAAGGCTGTCTTTTCACCTTGCTTATAGTTTCCTTTGTTGTGCAAAAGCTTTTAATTTTAATTAGGTCCCATTTGTTTATTCGTGTTTTTATTTCCAATATTCTGGGAGGTGGGTCATGGAGTATCCCGCTTTGGATTATAGCAGAGAGTGTTTTGCCTATGTTATCCTCTAGGAGTTTTATAGTTTCTGGTCTTATGCTTAGATCTTTAATCCATTTTGAGTTTATCTTTGTGTATGGTGTTAGAAAGTGGATTGGAAGAATCAATATAGTGAAAATGAGTATACTACCTAAAGCAATCTATAGATTCAATGCAATGCCTATCAAGCTACCAGAGGTCTTCTTCAAAGAATTAGAACAAATAATTTCTCAATTTGTATGGAAATACAAAAAACCTCGTATAGCCAAAGCAATCTTGAGAAAGAAGAATGGAACTGGCGGAATCAACCTACCTGACTTTAGGCTATACTACAAATCCACAGTCATTAAGACAGTATGGTACTGGCACAAAGACAGAAATATAGATCAATGGAACAGAATAGAAAGCCCAGAGATAAATCCACGCATCTATGGACACCTTATCTTTGACAAAGGAGCCAAGAATATACAATGGAGAAAAGACAACCTCTTTAACAAGTGGTGCTGGGAAAACTGGACAGCCACTTGTAAAAGAATGAAACTAGATCACTTTCTTTTCTTTTTTCTTTATTTTAAACTGACCACTTCTGTCTCCACTTGCTTTTTGATTGGGGTTCAGCTGGAAGTCTAAACTGGGGAAGTCATAGATACAGATGCCTCTCAATGTTCCACCAGTTATGAGCAAGTAATGGACCTAATTTCTCTAAGTTTCCTCTGGCTCAGCTGCTAAAAACTCTGCCGCAATCTAGGAGACCTGGGTTTGATCCCTGGGTGGGGAAGAGCCCTTGGAGAAGGAAATGGCAACCCACTCCAGTACTCTTGCCTGGAGAATTCCATGCACAGAGGAGACTGGCAGGCTACAGTCTGTGGGATCACAGAGTTGGACACGACTGTGTAACTAACTTTCTTTCACTTTTTCAAATACAGAACCACTTTCAGTTATTGTGCCAATGAGAGCTGACATGCATAAATCAACTGTCATGGTGACAGACAGAAGTATTCATAGTAGGTCCTCAATATGCTAAATGTTACAAATGGATGATCTGAACAATAGAAGCCACTGTTTGGTTTTGCTGTATGTCATGTACACTTTCTCTTTTTTTGTCAGCCTGCTTTCCTGTGACAGGGGTACATATTCCCCAGCCTCTGGGGACAACAACTGGATGATTGGTTCCTTCATCAGAGAAATAGGAAAGCCCCAAACACAGATGTAAGTTAATAACCAAGGAATCAAGTGTTCAGAGAGTTGGTAGGAAATAGAACACTTGTTTGATTATATACTTGCGGGGGGGGGGGGGGGAAACGTTCAACTTTCTTTTCTTTGGACCTAAATTAAAACATCCACTTCTAAGATGCAATTCCTTGTAGTCAAGCACAATTTCTCAAATATTACAAAATCAATTGCTTTTGAATTTGGGGCGTTTTCAAAAATTTGTGAATTTTCTTTATTATCCTTTTTGGCTTGACCAGGATTTGAAATACAATAACATTTCTGTTATCTCTTGCTCATTTTCAAAATGTCTTGGTCATTTTTAAAGCATCTGTTTTGACGGTACTGCCACACAGCAATGACTGCTCAGTTTCTTGGAGAGGGAGTTTTGGCATTCCTGAATCTTTATTCTATTTTTTATTCTTTTTTAAAATTTACAGTGTATATACTGACATTTCAATGACTTCAACATGTCAAGAAGAAAAAACCAAGTAACTTATTTTAGAATCTGTAGATTAATTTTAAAAAGTATTTGTACACATACCTATGGTATAGATTACATTGCATCTATGCACACCCATGTGACTATACACGACTAGGAAACCAAAAATGGTCTCCAACTCTACATAACCTTACCCTACCTTCATTTCCTTGTCTATAGAGTAGGCTTTTCCTGACTTATGCTTGTGCAGATCTGGTGCATATTAATGAGTCAACGTCTGCTGCTGCTGCCGCTGCTAAGTCGCTTCAGTCGTCTCCGACTCTGTGCGACCCCATAGACGGCAGCCCACCAGGCTCCCCCATCCCTGGGATTCTCCAGGAAAGAACACTAGAGTGGGTTGCCATTTCCTTCTCCAGTGCATATGGAACATTACATCTGAACGCTTAGGGAAACAAGGGCAGTGGAAAAAAATACTCCCGGCTGGTTTGCCAGTAAATTTAGTTTGCTAGTAAATTTTCACCAACACGGAAATTTTATTTATCTTTGCACATTTTCAGAAATGAAAATGCACCATGAAAATGTAGTGTCTGATGGTCAACAATTATGCTTTTTAATGAAATGCCCATCTTTGGAGTAAATAACTTTCCAGAGAGCGGGAGGACTCTTACTGTCATCATTCTGGTGGCAATAGTAGCTTCCAGGACATATTGGAGAGCATAATTCTCGAATGTTCTCCTGCACAGTACTAAGGGCTCATTTCATAGAAGCAGATTAAGGCAGTACCACCACAAAAACCAAAAGCCCACTGGTGACAGTTGAGTCTTATAGCAACACCACGGCAGACATTCAGTGGCTATGAATCACCTGACCCATAGAATAGCTCACTAGTGGCCAAGGTTCTTCTGATAAATTTTCCTGTCTCTCTCTGTAAAACCAAGTATATCTTCAGCAGTAGAATTTACCTACATTTTGGTTGAGACAGTTGGTGGAGGTACAGATACATCCTTAGGCTTCTGGTCAGGCTTTTACTTTTTGTCCCTTCTTTATGTTCTCTTCGTGTGTGTGTGTATGTTCATAGGAGAAAGCAGTGTTGAGGTTGCCTATGAAAACACTGATAGATTTACCAAAATAATCCAAGTGAGTATGAAGCCCCTAATGCTAAATGTCTATTAAAATGTCAATGTCTTATAGAATCTAATAACATTATATATCATCATTTACATAGTATTATAGATCATGAGCCCTTCTGTGACAATTCTTATCAGAATCTCCTCTATTTTTTCAATCTTTCTTTTTATTTGCACTTTAACTTCCATAGAAAATACCATTATTCACTTCACAAATGGAAAAAAGCCATGCCTTCAGACTTGAAATCAAGTCCCTACTTTAAAACTTAGGAAGCATGTCCATGTGAGGTAGACATTTCTGTATCTGTGGCAGTGTGTTAGCAGAAAGATTCCTATACAGTTGGAATTCAACATTAGATGGTATTTTAAAAGCTGAAATTAGATTCTCTGCTTTGATTATTCCATTGTGGGTCCCCAGTTATATTTTAGTGTCCTTCACCCTTTTCTCCTTTATTATTTATAACCCATACTCTTTGAGCAATGACCAGTACTAATCTGTAACCTTCTGTCCTTCTGCCTGATTCGCTGCCTCTTTTGAAATTCCAAGATTGAAGCATATATTCTGAGACTTTCTGTTAAAAAATATATTACATTTTTTTCATATTTCTGAGCCTGAAATGAGAGTCAGTCCTGGGTTTGCTGTCTCATTCATTTTCAGCAGGCTGGCTTAAAAAAAGAGGGGGCATAGAGAGAGAAACTATAGAGAAGTCACACTTTTATATTCATTATGTTATAATATCTCTCACATGAGCACACAGATATATGTTTGCATACATATTTTTAATCTATATTTTTGCTCTCTTGATTGCTAGATTAATGCATTGGGTCTTTTTTATTTCCCTTGTCTTCCTTTTTTTCCCCCTCTATCCATAGTAGCTAGACCTAAATAATAATAAAAACAAAGAATAGCAATTCATTTGTATTTGGTGTGCATTAAAAAGAAGTGGGGCAGAAAGCAGCATTAGTGGTAAATTCCCTGAGGACCCAAGATTCCCACTGGTTCCATTCTCCTGAATGGTGCCTGTCCCTCCCGCGCAGCTAATGACTGAAATAGGATCCATTGCTACCGGGAGCTTTTAATTTCTTTACATTGTTCAGGTCGCTCTGATGCAATGCAAAGTGACAGCTTCCATTTCAGGCTGGCTCATTATCAGCTCTTACACCAGACAGCCAGGATATACATCTTTATCTGCACATTGGAATTAACCCTCATCGCTATGAAAACTGAATTTGGCTTGGCTGAGGTATGCGGTATAAAGTCATGCGGGCCTGTGTGCAAACCATGTCATAGCCAAAGAAAAGGAACGTGGAGGCAAGGCATGGATTCTTCAGAACTCACAAACTGAAAAGCTTCAGTTTGGTTCAAATCCACCGCTTAAAGGGCAAGAAAGCTTCTGAGGAAGGTCCAGCTGTAAGATGGTGAAGGCAAATTTAAGATGTAGATCTGGAAAAGGATGCAAGGCTCCTTGGCTTTCTGTTGCCTACTTTTGACTGTTACACTCAGCCATGACCATGCAGTCATTAAGTCAGATATTGGGTCAGTCCATGCCAGTTAAGTATGTATCCTGAGTTTCTTTTTCTTCTAGGAATGTCTTCATGAACTATGGCGTGGTTCATGGATTTCTGCCAAGTTCAGTCTTTCTTTAAAAATTGAAGTTATCAAATCTGGCCTTAGCTTCTCCTAAGCAGGCAACAGCCAACAATTCAGAGTCCAGATTCTCAGTATTTTAATAATCTATTCCCCTTCACTTGAAGACTGACCCTCTCTAATGCTGCATATGAGAAAGCTGAAACCCTTTGTGTATATAATCTTTCTTAAATTTACATAGAGATACGTACACACAGATATTTATAATCTAAACCAAGGTATACTTATCTGCAAGATGTTTATTGGTGGTGAGTGTAGAGGGTGAGTTTGCTCAGTGGGCTAGAGAAATAGGTAAAAGACTGAAAAGTACTTGAAATATGTTTTAGATATGCTTTCCAAGCACTATTCAGTAGAAATGAAATGTGAGCCACATGCTCAGTCACTTCAGTCATGTCTGACTCTTTTGCAACCCTGTGGACTGTAACCTGCCAGGCTCCTCTGTCCATGGGATTTTCCAGGCAAGAATACTGCAGTGGGTTGCCATGCCCTTCTCCAGGAGATCTTTCCTACCCAGGGATCAAACCCACATCTCCTGAATTGCAAGTGCATTCTTTACCCACTAAGCCACCTGGGAAACCCCATATGTAACTTTAAATTTTCTAGTAAGCATATTTAAGAAGTAAAAAGAAACAGGTGAAATAAGTTTTTAAAAATTTATTTAATCTAATATATATATATATATATATATAATACTACCATTTCAACATGTACATTAAAATTGTATGTGGGGTAAAATTAAAATTATTGGAATATTTTATATTCTTCGTGTTTGTATTTATAGTCTTTCAAATCCTGTATGTCATTTACACTTCACAGCACATTGCACTCGGACTTGGGAGATTTTAAGTGCTCAGATATCCACATGTGGCTTGTGACTGCTGTAACAGACAGCAGAGATTTAGACAGACATAGTGACTCTTGAGAAGTTATTATTCCTTTACCAAAATGTGGCCAGTTGACAAATAATGAAGAGGTATTATCTTAGTTTGTTCTGGTGCTATAACAAAGTATCATAACAAAGTAGTGGCTTAAAAAATCCTACAGATTCCACATATAAGTGATATCATGCAGTATTTGTCTTTCTCTGTCTGACTTATTTCACTTAGCATAATGCCTTCCAAAGCCATCTGTGTTGCTGCAAATGGCAAAATTTCATTCTCTTTTTATGGCTGAGTAGTATCCCATCATATGTATATACCACCACACCTTCTTTATATATTCATTGGTCAATGGACATTTAGATTGCTTTCATGTCTTGGCTATTGTATATAGTGCTGCTATGAACACTGGGGTACATATATCTTTTGGAATTAGTGTTTTTTATTTCTTTGGATATATACCCAGGAATGGAATTGGGTATATGGGTCACATGGTAGTTCTGTTTTTAAAGAAACCTCCATACTGCTTTGCACAGTGGCTGCACCAATGTACAATAAAATAGTGAATACAACAAAAAAAAAGTAGCAGCCTGCAAGCCAGGAAGAGATTTTTCACCAGACTTGACCATGCTGATATCCCAATCTTGGACTTTCAGGCTACAGAACTATATATATCTATATAATGCCCATTGTTCATAAAAAAAAAAAAAAAAGTAGAAGCAGACTCACAGATGTAGAGAACAAACTAGTGATTACCAGTGAGGAGGGGGCAAGGCTGGGATGGGCAAATGGGAAGTACAAACCATTGAGTGTAAGACAGGCTCAAGACTGTACAACATATACAACAAGGGATATATAACCAATATGTTGTAATAACTGTAAATGGAGTGTAACCTTTAAAAATCACGTAAAATTTAAGCTAATTTAAAAAAAATAATCCACTCAGAAATATTATTTCTCACAGTGCTTAGAAGTCCCAGATCAGGGTGCAAGCCTGATTAGGTTCTCATTCATACCCTCTTCTGGGTTTCATAGACAAACTCTTAAGTATGTCCTGGCCTGGTACAAGGAGTGAGAGATCTTTGTGGGGTCTTTTTTTATGAAAACATTCATCTCATTAATGTGGACCCCACCCCATGATCTAAGTACCTCCCAAATGCCCTACCTCTTAATACCATCATATTGGGCATTAAAATGTCAATATATGACATTTGGAGGGAAACAAACATTAAGACCATAGCAGGACTCTTGATAGTATCTTGGTTTAAGCAACTAGCGTTCAATCAGTAGTTTGTTCAACCAGTATCCAGGGACTGTTACGTACTAGGCATGTAGGGAATGCAGGGGACTATCTTGTAGGATTATGGGTGCTGATTAAGACTGAAAAAGACAAAAAAAGGTCTCATCTATCATAAAGCTGACATTACAGTGAGGGGTATAGGAAGAGAGAGAGAGACAAATAATTAAGTAACCCATCAGATGGACAAAATAAAACAGGGGAGAGAACTAGAGAGTGATGGGGGTGCCCTGCTGGATTGGATGGGGTGACAAAGGTGTCTGGTAAAGGGGACGTTTGAGCAGAGACCTCAAATGAAGGGAGACATTGAGTCCTGTGGCTCTGTGAGGAAAGACTGCTTCAGGGAGCAACTGCAAAGGCCCTGACGCAGGAGAATAAATTTCACACTCTCCTGTAGGCCAGTGTAAGAACTCTGGCTTTAATTGAAAGTTCTGAGCCAAGGTATGACAAGATCTATCTGGATTTTCCATGGAGAAGAGGCAGTTTAGCATTCTGTTTAAACATCTGAGTAATATTGATGTGTGTATGCATTTATATTTGTATTTCTTTGTGTTGATCTACTTTTAAGCATATCATCACTCAAAGATTAAATTCAGTATGGAGCAAAATAACATTTCTAAATTCTAGTCAAACAATGCTATTGTTCATCAAGGGACTAATGATGAGATCTGCTTCCCCAATAGAGAGGAACTGAATTCTAGACATACACTGCATGTTAGGGCAGAGATTAGGCAGTTAGTCTGAATATAAGCAAAAAATGGGATGTGCATATAAATGGGTTGTAATAGATGTGTATCTCATTTTGATGATTAGCAGTGGGAAATATACCTGCATAAGGACTGCATGTTTGGGTTTCTTGGTGTGTGCATGTAGATTTCTGGTCTACTGTCAGTCTTTACACAAAACTCTGATTATCAACAGTGATGAAATGTGCACAGGATGGTATTGGTAGTATTTTCATCTTATTCAAAGTGTGTATCACTAGGAAATAAGAAAGAAAACCAAAGGTATCCAGTTGCTTGAATCTGTGATCGCCATGTGTTCTCAAGCAGCCTCACAGCCGGATATAAGCCATTTCTTATCTCCTATTAGAATCACAAGTTATTCCTGCTCCCTAATTTAAGTTTTCTGCAGAGTGAAAAAAAGTACATTTACCTCTGAAAAGGAATTCAACTGAAATTCTGTGGAAGTATATTGGACTCTAAGAACAAATCTCTTGCCAGCATCCTTATTTAGTAAAAGACTCTCTAAATGCAGTTAGGATGAAATCCAGGATCAAGGTAAGAGTGGATATTGCTTTTAGAATATCATGGTGAAAATAAACATATCTGAAAAGACATGAATGCCCCTTAGGAGTTCAGACTGAATAAAAAAGGCTGGCGAAGGATTCAAACGGGAGAGTCTTTATCTTGGTAATTGGTTATTTCTTAGTGTGGTCAGAAAAATTGTTTTTAAGTTGTGCTTTCTTGGGAGAATAGCTCTCTTGTTGAGAATCTCAAGATTCAGTAACACCAAAGAAGTCAGTTAGAATCCCAAGCTCCACGAGAGCAGAAATTGTGCTTATCCTGTTCAGCACTGCATTCTAATTGTCTACAAGGGCACTTACTCTACAATAGATGCTCTAGAAATATCAGTGAGATGAAATTTGACCTGAATGAACTTAAATATAACATATTCTTTAAGAAAACCTTTGGAACTACAACCGATTCTCCTTCCCCATACCCCCATCTTCAGTTTAACTGGCAATGGACTTATGTGATTTGGTTTTCAAGTAATGGATATTCTTTGGCATTTAATCACAATGGCTGTTTTTCCGTTGGAATGTTGTATTCAAACCACTAATACAATGTGTTTCATGTGTCCAGATGCCTGATAGATAGTTGTTAAATAGAGAGTCAAATTTCTGGCCCCTTACTCATTATTTTTAACATAATTTGAGAAATTTTTTCCAATCAGATAACAATTCAAACTTTAGCATTATTATAATTATTATAAAATTTTTTTTCACAGAATAGACTTAAAAGAGTTCATTTAGAAAAAAAAAAAAACTAAAGAAAGGTGTGTGTGCATTTTAATGTCTTTTCCTTTCTGTAGGATCTGCTTTATTAACTGGGGAAATTACATTTTGTCATAAGAAGAAAAACAAAATGAATGAAGGTCATCAAATTCAAGTAACTTCCTACTTTTGGAAGGCAAAGCAACACTGCACCTCTATAAGAGGTGACTTGCATTTTTCCTTAAGAATTTTACTTTTTAAAAATAGGATGCCCAATTTAGACCCACAAAGACCATCCTATTTGACTTGGTTAACAACGTATGAAACTGCACGTGAGCTGTAAAAAAATTCACTTGGGAGAAGTCACGTAGGTACAGCCAACACGCTGAGCTGAGTGTGCTAGGGCTTGCAATTTTCCGACTGAAAGTCTTTCCTTCTCTCCCTACACAAAAGTCAAATGAAACTATCAATACATATAACAAACGAGGGAATCCTTTCTAGATTGTCTTTTAGAAAACAGCTTGCTAAATATATATAGAAAGGGCACAGTGAAGTTTACTACTCAGAAGAACAACAGAAAACACGTATCTTTCAAATAGGAAGAAAATGATTTGTTCCTAAAAAATCTCAATGCGTCTGGACCAATGTCCTCAAACGCGTCTGAAATTTTAAGATGCTAAGTCAGGTTTGGGTGGGATTGTCCGTCACCCTGAATGAACAAGTGGTATCTTAGAAGGTGCTGTTTGATTAAAAGCGCACACTTGGGATATCCTTTCCGGGCGTTTGGGAGGCATCCTGGCCGTCAGCCCTCCCACCTGCTGCCAGCGCCCCGCCAGCGCTGTCACCGTGGCTCAAAGATGCAGGTGAAGCTGGTACTGAACCACTTTCACAGTCCAGAAAGCATGACATTCCCTGTTACCAGTGGGAGGAAAGGCTAATTGAGAAGTGTGTATAAAGGCTGTAATGAGTAGCATTTACATGTATTGATTAGAAGTAGGGCCACCGTTTCTCATTTATCACCACCGGCAGCTGTGAAATTTTCCCCACGTCGATTGGCATGGCTCATATTCCCGCTCCTCTAGTGCTTTATTGCTTTTTCTTCCCTTCCCCTCCTGAAGCAGAGGGCTGATCCACGGGCTGGAATGGCCTGGTAATTACTCCAGCTCCTCCACCAGCTGCCACAATTGCCAAACCGCTGGAGTGAAAAATTCCATCCCGCATTTCCGATTTTTTACATTACCATTGCATAATCATATTTGACGAATAATTAACCTGGGTTAATACTTCAGGGAGCCATTTGCAAGTAAATTGATAAGCTGAGTGCTGTAACGGCGCATGAGGGCTGGAAACGGGGGGTGGCATGCTGCCACTGGGGCCTGGGAGCATCCAGGAGAGGGAGTATGCCTTCTGACCACCTAAATCCACCTTGGATGCCGGCTTTTAACAAGAGCCCTTGACTGTGACTCACTTGGATCAGAGGAACAAGGGCGCTAAATCTAAAGTCACCTTGAATGACTGGGAGCTTCTCTTTCCTAAAGGACTACCCTCATTGTCCATATCCTGGAGGTGGGATGGGTATGTTAAGTGCTATCAGCCCGTTTTGAGAAATAGACTAGCTCAGGAGATTGTGGGTTGGTATTTAGGAAAATATTAGCTTGATTTTGTTTTATCTTCTGATGTTTCACCGAAGCATGGAGAAGCATTTTTAGGTGGCTAAGAAATGGTATGCTTCCCTCTCGTACAAGTGGGGTCATTTCAGAAGTAAAAGAAAGATGTACTACTAAATCTATCTATGAATGTGCGTTAGTATGTGACAGGAAGAATGCTTAGAAGTCAATAATAACCATATTTCCAGATTGAAAATAATTGGTCTGGCCATTTTGGAAAACTCTTTGTAGGACTAAAGTCATAGAAGAGGACCAAAGTCTAACCATCTGAATTTAGCGTTGTTCATAAACCTGTATTTTATGGCCAAATGGGATATTGAATTTTTTTTTCAGTTGCCTAATTCTGCTACCTCTTGATTTCTTATCTCTTTGCTGTTCATTTTAGGCGATGGTCTCTTTCAAGTCTCATCAAGGGTGCAAAGGCTAACTTTATGATTTAAAAGATATTTGTATCATGCAGGCTGGGCTTTGAGATGTGAGCTGACTACACTGAAAGTGGAATCGGTGGTGTGTACAAGCCAGACAGAGAGTCAGCACTCAGCATTTGTCACCGCATGAGGCATTACAAGGAAAAGCAGTTCCTTTCAGACTCAACTGTAGCACTAAGTGAAATCAATGGCCAAACAATCTAACACAATTGGTCACATATTGATAGAATTAAACACTGCTGTTAACGTGACTTGTCATTGATCTAACAAAAATGGAGTTCAGGGTAAAAGTAGCCTGAAGCCTTTCAACTCTGTGTTTATGGGGAAGGGCCAAGAGAAAAGAGAATGATTTAGCGCCATCTGCTTAAACCGTGATTTTGTTTTCTCTAGCCACCATACTTCACAATGGAATACAGGTTGAGCATCTCAGTTTTTTCCATTTGTGACATGGAAGGGGGAATTAGAGGTAGGTCATTTAAAGTTCAGATTTGATGTTTTGCTCAAGGAATATCTTCTTGGTGGTGTGAGATTACCTCTTGGACTGAAGTCCTAGAGATTCCTGTGGACAATGAAATAAATCAACCTAATTCCTAAAAGATCACATTCTACCCTATTCCATATCACTGCCTAGGAAAAGGAATCTTCTTTTCAAATACAAATTCTAAGAGGGTTTCCCATCCTTTACATGAAGTCAAATCATATTGCAAAAAATTGCAGCCAGGAGAGCCAGGCCATATCATTCTTCTCGGTACCTCTGAGCACTGGAGTCAGCTGTTTCTGGGCTCTATCTGCCACAGGCACACCTAAGACTGATAAGAGACTCTCCGGGTCGGAGCAGGTCAGCTGCTGCATGTAGCCTGTGTCTGTGGTTTGAGTCAGAGCAGCCACATCAATTGCTGTTTCCAGGGGTATTTTGAAAGAGGAAGCAGGGCTATGTCAGTGCCCTGTCTCCGCCATGAATAAAGTCAAGAGATGGAATATGTTTGAGAGGAAGGATCTGTCTGCTTACTGTGTTTCATAATGATTGCAGGTGCATTGGTGAATATACTCAAGGGTTTGAATATGAAATCTTTTTCTCCTTTATGTAGCCCACTTAAGTTTCTTCAAAGTACTCTCACAGTCTACAATTATGCATTTTTTTTTAAACAGTTTACTGTCTTCCCCAAAAGAAAGTAGACTCCATGAATACAATAACATTGCCTATCTTGTTCTCTGTAGTATCACCTTAATGCAAAACCATGGTCAGAGTAACAGCTTGATGTTTGGTAGATTGTGCTGAACACTGCTTAACTCTGGAGTGGGGGGCTGTTAACATAGACGACAATGTGCAACCTATATAAGCTCTACATGGTAGCCCTGATCAACCAGAACATAGGAGACAATCTCTTTGAAATAAATGAATGAATTTTTTTTCTTTTGTTAATGTGGGCCTATAAAATATTACATTCTTTTTATTTAACTAGCTAACTTTTTATTGCAGTATAGTTAGATGAAAATGTTGTGTTAATTACTGCTGTACAGCAAAGTGACTCAGTTATGCATATAAACACATTCTTTTTCATGTTCTTTTCCATTATGGTTTATCATAAGATATTGAATACAATTCCCTATACTATATAGTAGGACCTTGTTCTTTATCCATTTTACATATACCATTTGCATCTGCTCATCCTGAACACCCAGTCCAACCCTTTCCTACACCGCTCCCCTTGGCAAACACCAATCTATTCTCCTTGTCCCTGATTCTGTTTCTGTTCCATAGATAGGTTCATTTGTGTCATATTTTAGATTCCACATATATGATATCATATGGTATTTGTCTTTTCTTTCTGACTTACTTCACTTAGTATGATAATCTCTAGCTTCATCCATGTTGCTGCAAATGATGTTATTTTGTTCTTTTCTATGGCCAAGTAGTATTCTATTGCATTTATGTACCATATCTTCTTTTTTCATTCATCTGTTGATGGACATTTAAGTTGTTTCCATGTCTTGGCTATTGTGAGCAGTGTTGCTGTGAACGCTGTGTTCCATGTACCTTTTTGAATTATAGTCTTGTCTAGATTTATGCCCAGGACTGTTTGTGTGTATGCTCAGCTGCTCAGTTATGTCCAACTCTTTGTGACCCCATGGACTGTAGCCCACCAGACCCCTCTGTCCATGGCATTTTCCAGACAAGAATATTAGAGTGGATTGCCATTTACTACTCCAGGAGATCTTCCTGGCCCAGGAATCAAACCTGCATCTCCTGAGTCTCTTGCATTGGCAGCCAGATTCTTTACCACCACTGCTGCTGCTGCGAAGTCACTTCAGTCATGTCTGACTCTGTATGACCCCATAGATGGCAGTCCACCAGGCTCCATCATCCCTGGGATTCTCCAGGGAAGAACACTAGAGTGGGTTGCCATTTCCTTCTCCACTGCACCACCTGGAAAACCCATGCAAGTCTGGATCATATGGTAACTATTTTTAGTTTTTTGAGGAACTTCCATACTGCTTTCCACAGTGGCTGCACCAACTTACATTCCCATCAACAGTGTAGGAGGTTTCCCTTTTCTCCACAGGCTCTCCAGCATTTGTTATTTGTGGCCTTTTTAATGAAGGCCATTCTGACCAGCATGAAAATACCAATTTCTTTTTTGCTAAATAATGCATCACTATCCAGCAGTGGTTCTTTAGCATGCATGTGAATCATTAGGGAATTTTTCTCAAGCACAAATTGGTGAGCCTCACTCCCACGGCCCCTGATTTAGCAGATCTGAGGTGGGGCACAAAAAAGTGACATTTTACCACATTCCCACGTGGAGCTAATGCTGGTCCAGAACCACTACTAAGAGACCCACGGATTACGAGGGTGCTAAAGGCAATGAGAGATGATACCAATGACGATTCCTCTTTCGCCTCCATTCTACCATTCACATTGGAATTTCAGTGCTATTATCCTGAAGAACCAATCAAATCTAAGCTTTAACCCTGCTCTCAACTTCTGATGTCTCCTTGTATCTAGAGCACAAAGTCCAAGTGGTTTCACACAACGCTGAAAGTCAGCCGCTGTCATTGAGAGTCATCAACCTTTCTCCTCTACTACAACCCAAACCCTATGAGTGAGCTCTGGGCACAATAGAACTATATATCTCATCTCTGGCTATGTATCAAAACCACCCATGGAGCTCTCCCAGAACAGAGATGCCTGAATCTCTGTTCCAGAGATTCTGATTCATAGCTCTCAGTTGAGACCTGACTTTTGAAAAAACTTCACAAATAATTCTGATGCACGTTGACCTAAACTATCAACTTATGAGGTATGACAAGGTTGTCATCAAAGGCCAGTTTGTAACTTTATAACCTTTCATATTAAAAAATGAATTAAAAAGGAAATAATTAAATTATATCAAGAACAATAAAAGAAAAATTATAGACTGACATATAAATGAAGACAAGAGACTTCAGTAAATTAGAAAACTTAAAAACAAATAGAAGGCACTTCCCTGGTGGTCCAGTGGTTAAGAATCTCCTTCCAGTGCAGAGGGCTTGGCTTCAATCCCTAGTGGGAGAACTAAGATCTCACAAGCTGTGTGATGCAGCCAAAAAGAAAATAGATCTTGAAGAAACTAAGATACTCAAACCTCTGATAAATATTAATACACTAATGAATATACCCCCAAGAAGTTTGGAAAATGTATGACAGGTAACTTTATGAGAAAGCAATTATAAACATGGCTCAGTTTAAAAAATACCAAATGTATTCTATTAGCTCAACAAATATTTATCAAGTACTTTGTATCAGGCACTGTCATAGGCAGAGGGATAAAAATCCCAGCCCTTGTGAAGTTTGCTTTTTATGAACCCAAACGTCAAATTCCAATAGCCTGTACATAGAGGGAAATAGACCAATTACATATATGAAGATGAATAAATTTAAGTAAAAGACCAGCACACTAAAAGTTCAACAGCACATTAAAAGAGTACTCATTTATACCATTCCAGGATTTTAATGATAGTTTAATAATAGTAAAGGCATTAACATAAAGTGTCAAATCCATAAGTTCACTAGTTTTAAGAATGTTGATCTCAGTAGATGCTAGAAAGGTATTCAGTGAAATGAGCTGTCTATTCCCAATAAAAATCACTTGGAACACTAAGAAAGGAGAATATTCCCTCAACCTGATAAAGGGTATTTGAAGCCAAGACATCATACTTCATATTGAGACAGTGGAGGAATTTCCATGTTAACCGGAGACAAGAGATGAATTCTTACTGTCACCATGGTTATTTAGTGTTGTCTGAAAGTATAGGCGAATACAATAAACCATGAAAATAAGAAGAATAGCTATAGTAAAGAGAGATAAAATTATGGTTATATGATGGCAGCATGATTAGACACATCTAGGAAATCCAGGGCAGCAGCTAAATAATGTTTTGAATTAATAAGCAAGTTCATCAACAGCAGATGGCTGCAAGATAAATATAGAAGCATCAGTGACAGTTCTATATAACAGCAATAAACATGTTAGAAGATATAGTGGCAACAAGAACTATGAATTATCAAGGGATGTGTGACACCTATATGAAGAAAACTACAACATTTTATTGAGCAATATAAAAGCAGATTTAAATAAATGGAAGTGCAGATGCATTCTTGGATGGAAATACCATAAAATAAAATGATCTTCCTTCCCACCCCCATTAACAGTTTTCATATAATGCCAATCAACATCTGTATGAGATTATTCAGCTGATTTGACAAAACCTAAGTATAAAAAATTTAAAATTATAAAATAGAACATTTTTTAAAAGAAGTAAGTTATGGAGAGAGTAGAGTAGAACTTGCCCTACTGGATACTGAAATGCATTATAATGGTATAAACGCTGAAATAGTAAGGTACTGTCCTAAGAATTAAAGGCCCACTCAAAGAACAGCTTACCTCTGAGACAGATCTTAGGATATGTGAATGTTACAACAATTTGACTAGAACAGCATGTGAAAAGGTCCTGGGATAAGAGGGGGTTGACATATTGAAGCACTGAATGTGTCTGGGATGCAAATAAGTTTCATACACATTGAAACAAACTTTTTATGAAATATGAAAGTAATTTTCATATTCTTATAAAATATGCAGTCTTAAATATAGGAATAAGGTCTTTGACTCAATGAGTGTTGCTCATAGAATCCTAAAAATAAATAATAAAGGTGTATATTAGGTATAAAAATGATTCCTTGAAACATTGTTAATAATAATATTGAAACTCAAAATAAGTCACTAGCAACGAGGAAAATGTTAAATAAATTATGGCACTTCCATAAATTGAAATATTTTGAAACTATTAGCAAATGTGATTCAAATGTATATTTTCAATACATGAAGTGAAAAAACAAGGTTCAAACTATACTCACTGTACAATCACAACTTTATTCAATATATATACATGCAAAATATCTAAAATACATCATATTATTAAGTGATTACTCTTGACATGTGGAGTTTATAGATTTCATAATAGTTATAAAAATTTTTAATCTTTCAAAATTTACAGCTGTCATAGAATAAATACTAATAAGCACAACATAAACATAAAATATCCTTATGTCATTTCATGCCCAGCTCAACTATTACATCCTCTGCGAATTCTTCAGATTTCCTAATTGCAATTAATCTTCCCTCTCCTGAATTCTTACAACTCCACATGTCTCTTTGCAATCCTATATATAATAGTCCTGGGTGAGTTAAATGTCTGTATCCCTTCCATTTTAGTTGATTGCCTCCATTTAATTCTGAGCTTCTCTGGGTTGCCCAACTTAACTAAAGATTTACCATGGGGATAGTCTAAAACCCTGAACAGAGGTGTCCACAGCCTATGGTCATGTAACTATACAACTAACACAGAGACCGAGGAACAGGAGTGCAAAGTTTTGGCTGTCTTAGCAAATGGATATCTTTATGTGTATTACAGGAATTGGGAATCTGAAATATTGTGCTGTTGATTTAGGTGGTTGGTACTTTTCTAGATACTTGTTGAATATAAGGAAAGAGGGTAATGTAGTAATTACAGACAAGACATTTAAGCTTTGGAAATATTAATCCTCCTGAACATCAGTTTCTTCATCTATGAAATTTGGAGAACAATATTATCTACTGGTAGCTGGAGGTGAAAAATAAGATGATGCAAGTTTACAAGCAAAATGCCTGGCCCCACAATGAGTCTTTTATGTAGCAAATACATCATCAGGAGAATTCATTTGTTTTCAATAGTCTGGCTGGAATGTTCTGCATCTTTCTCTTTGACTGCATAAAGCTAGGGTTTGAGACTGTTCCTCTCCCTCATCTTGTGCTTCAGTCCAATAAATTGTAATTTATCCCCTGTCTGGAGGGGGAGCTATCATTCATTGCAGGGATCAGCTTCATGGTCAGGAGCCTGTGTTTAACACTGGTACCATCTTGAAATGTGTAATAATTTTGCACAAGAGGCCCCATGTTTTCATTTTGCACCAGGCTCTGCAAATTTTGTAGCTAGCCCCGTTCAGTAGACTCTCCTATCTACACTGGGCTTTCCTGGTAGCTCAGATGGTAAAGGATCTGCCTGCAATTTAGGAGACCAGGTTTCAATCCCTGGGTCGGGAAGATCCCCTGGAGAAGGGCATGGCAGTCCATTCTAGTATTCTTGCCTGGAGAATTCCATGGACAGAGGAGCCTGGTGGGCTACAGTCTATGGAGTTGCAAAGAGTCAGACACTACCAAGTAACTAACACACACCCATCTTACTGATCCCCACAGTGGTCACTGAAAGGTTATGCTCACCAATGGATTGTCATAGTTCCTAAAATATTGAAGCGTTAAGGATATATGATTTGTCTAACTTCCTTTATAGTTAATATGAGAAGCAGCCTTTACCCAAGAGAGGCAGCAACTTGGGAGATTGGGCTTAGGGGATCACTTCCATGCCGATAGGGGCTTCCCTGATAGCTCAGTCGGTAAAGAATTTGCCTGCAATGAAGGAGTCCCCAGTTCAATTCCTGGGTTGGGCTGATCCCTTGGAGAAAGGATAGGCTACCCACTCCAGTATTCTTGGGCTTCTCTTGTGACTCAGCTGGTAAAGAATCCTCCTGCAGTGTGGGAGGCCTGAGTTCGATCCCTGGATTGGGAAGATCCCCTGGAGAAGGGAAAGGCTACCCACTCCAGTATTCTGGCCTGGAGAATTCCATGGACTGTCCAAGGGGGTCACAAAGAGTCAGTACACGACTGAGCGACTTTCACTTTTACTTCATGCTGATTTACTGACATTTTGCTGCTCATCCTAGGAATCTGCATCTAGAGCTTCTCTTGTTCCACCTGTGCTATCTGCTACCTGAGTTATTTGTAAGATTGACCAGTACTCTTTGGCTGTGAAAGCTAACTGCTGTCTGTTTTGTCTTATTTGTGTGCTTTTCTGAAAGTATGTTGCTTCTGCTTTTGGTGGCATGGACTGCTTTCTAACCCTGATTCCCTTCCAAAGGATTCAGCTACTCACGTGTTCTTTGTTTCACCAGGAAAGGGATTGACAGCACACACAAGCTGAACTGACCCTTGCTGCCTAATCTCACCTTTCTCAGAAACGTTTCTAATTTAATGAGCAACAGATCTTCATGAAGCTATCTGGTTTGGATTTCTGGTGTCAGGAAGCAGTGGGAGTGGGAATTTGGGGGAATGGATTTGGTTGTTTGGGGGAATGGATTTAGTTGAATGGGGAAGTGGATTTTCCTTTCCTCCATGGGCAAAGTCCACCTTATTCTTAGGACTTTTCAAAATCCTGACTCACACCTAGACATACAAACCTTTCTTACAGTTTGTGGGGGGAAAAAAGGCAGGGAGGCCCGAGTGATTTTTTTATTCTTTAAGATACCAGTGGCCTCATTTGACTATGATCTTATCATTTTCTTTATACATCTGAAACATAATTCCAGAGATCCTTAACACTGTTTAATTCTGTTCTTAGCTTATCTCATGGTCCTGAGCACAGATCCTACAAGTAAAAATGAAATGTTATGGCCTTAAGTTCCCTGCCTCAATCTCATAGTAAACAAATATTAACAATAATAATGAATATTTGTATCATTTAAAAATATGTTTAAAGATGGAGTTTGGGGAATGCCATAAAAGAAGACTGAAAAAATATTTAAAGTGTCACACAGAACCAAAAACTTTGCTGTCTTAAGAAAATATCAAGTGCCTTCTAGCCTATAACTGAACCCGTTACCCTTTTTATGTGAAAAGCTAACGATGCAAATTAAAGCATCAAGGCCTGCCCTGTTGGCTGGCAGCTTGATCTCTGCCTTTGCAGAGAGCAGTGGTCTGCTCGTTGGTCTCAGAACACTGGATGATGAGCCAGTAGAGGAGAATGTTCAAGTCATTTGTCGTACTACAGTGTTTACATCTTCTATAGAGCAGAAGAGGTGGGTAATGAACTGCTGGAAATTTTTACAAGCTTGTAGATGTCCCTTTGCATTTAGCTACAAGTCTTTTTCTATTATTATTATTGGGGTATAGTTGCTTCACAAGGTTATTTTGCTGTACAATGAAATAGACCATCTATATGTATCCATATATCCCCTCTTTCTTGGACCTCCCTCCCCACCCACCCCCGATTCCATCCCTCTAGGCCATCACAGAGCACTGATCTCAGTTCCCTGGGCTATGCAGCAGCTTCCCCACTACCTGTCTGTTTTACATGTGGCAGTGCACACAAGTCAGTCCCAGTCTCCCAGTTCATCCCCCCCACCCTGTTTCCACACATCTGTTCTCTACATCTTTGTCTCTGTTCTTGCTCTGCAAATAGATTTGTCTGCACCATTTTTTTAGATTCCACATACAGCCATTAATATGTCTTTCATACAGAGTGACGTAAGTCAGAAAGAGAAATACAAGTCTGTTTTTAAGGAAGAGAAAGAATTCTCATGTAACTAATGAAAAAGGAAAGATAAAGACTGATCAAAGAAACACAAAAATATTACTTCATGAAATTAGGTATTCCATGAAACTTAATACATGCTTGATTT
The DNA here is from genome assembly GCA_007570785.1 of Antilocapra americana. Taxonomy (NCBI): domain Eukaryota; kingdom Metazoa; phylum Chordata; class Mammalia; order Artiodactyla; family Antilocapridae; genus Antilocapra; species Antilocapra americana. The sequence goes on from ML660772.1 coordinate 6,781,240, forward strand.
TATTTCCCTATTGATGTTTTTTGGATCAAGATTGAGTCATGTGGTCTTGGCCCTCAAAGAACTTTGAAGTTTTAGTTAAAGTCCTCAAAATATCTTTCTCCTTGTATAGGAGACAAAAATATATAGCCCATCACACCTTTTTTCCTTTAAGTTAGACTGTTAACATTAATGAATGTTAACAGTTGTCCATGTCCTTGTCTATATAGCGTATGCTTTTGTACACATTTTAAAGCACTTGTAAATACATTTAGATTGACAAAAACTTGTATATGTTTATTTATTTAATAAACATTTATTTTAACATAATAGCTCATTAAACAGATTTTTATTGAATTATCATGTGTCCATCACTGTTTTGGATGCTGGTAATATAATAGCATTCAACAAAACAAATAAAATCCCCTGCCCTCACTTATATGCTTGTGTATTTTTTTTTTCCTGAGGAAAGTCTCAAGATCTGAAATAGCTTTGGTTTAGAGAAGTATGATGCTTTGAAACCATTTTATAGAGCTCCCTTACTTTCAGTAGTCTCCAACTTGAACTTCATTGTGATGAAGTTTTGAATCATAAGAGAGCTGCCAAACATGGATAAATGAAAGAAAATGACCATCTCAGTACGTTTACACTGTCCTCTATGTGAGGCATGGGAAGGCAGGGATCTGAGCTCACCTGCAAAGGATTTGGTCTAACTGAGGAGGTGAAATGCTTATGTACAGCTTCCTGAGAATTACTGAAGGAACATGCAGAAAAGGTTGGCTGAAGTCAGATTTGATTCATCAGAGAAGGAAGGGATTAGCTGGGGTAGGGGAGATAAATTAGGAGTTTGGGATTAACATATACACTCTACTGTATATAAAACAGGTAAACAACAAGGACCTATGATATAGTCCAGGGAGCAATACTCAATATCTTGTAATAACCTCTAATGGAAAAAATATGAAAAAGAATATATATATATATATATATATATATAAGTGAATCACTTTGCTGACCCACTTGAAACTAGCACAACTTTGTAAATTAACTATACCTTAATAAATTTTTTAAATTAAAAAACTGTTACAAACTTTGAAGAAGACGAAAAATTTAAAAAGTAGTTAAAAGAAAGAGTGTTATAAGTGCTTTCAAAAAAAAATAACAACATTTACCCAAACTGTATTTGCTTTATGTAAGCAAGTTACCTTGCCTGAGCAGAGATGGGCATTTAGGGGATAAGAGTAGATGAAGGGGTGAAGATTGTTGAAATAGAGACAGGAGGAGGAGGTTGGGGGAAGGGAGGATTGCTAGGCTGAAGAGTTGAAACTTGAATTCATTCATTCTATGTGTGAGGTTTATTGACCTACTAGAGTTACCACTTTTTAAAGATTCACTGACAGTTGGAAGAAGCTGAGATCCTGAGAAATCTTCGAAAAAGTTGAATTGAGGGCTTTGGGCAAGCAGGCCAAAAGATGTTGTGCTTTGCATTGTATTAGTCACTCAGTGGTGTCCAACTCTTTGTGACTCCGTGGACTGTAACCCACCAGACTTCTCTGTCCATGGGATTCTCCAGGCAAGAACACTGGAGTGGACTGCCATTCCCTTCTCCAGTGGGCATATTTAAGAAGTCTAAATATGAGGGTTACCACCACAAGCCCAACAGCTCATAACCAAAGTAGTCCTTCCTTCTCATTTCTCTGGCTCCCTCTGTCTCTCCTTCCCATCTTCAAACATTTGTAAGAAAGTTAGTTGCACAGTTTACAATCCCATGGTCTGTAGCCTGCCCAGCTCTTCTGTCTATGGAATTCTCCGGGCAAGAGTACTGGAGTGGGTTCAAACATTTATTAAGTTACTACTAAGTGCTAGGCACTGAGAACAAGAAGTTGACCACAACTTGGCCTCTGCCTTTGAAGAATTTGCCTTAACAAAGAAACTACTATACTCTCCCTGTTTCTGAAGGAAGTTGTAGGTTAAATATATGAAAAACTCATTCTCAATATGGAGTGTCCAGATCTTATCATGGTAGATGGGAAATAAAACTATTGGACTGGAAAGTATGCTCTTTTAAAAAGTTTCTCATATTACATCATGGATTATTTCTGAGAAAACTGTGGACAAATCTAATCATTCAAAATAAAGTATACTTTGAAATAAAGTATATTTCCTTTGACTTGTGTTATAAATTCTTCAGAGTTCTACTTTAATTGTTGATGGTGTTGGAGGCAGCTATGGCTTCAGTTTCTTTTAGGTTTGTTCTATTACCATTTCATCCTCTATCCATCCCCTTTTGTCACTGTAAGTAAAGAACTAGCTTATTTGAAGCATTATTATTGGTAACATGAAGTGGCCTTTAGAGTGCGAGTAATTACCACATAATTTCTGTATGGTCAGCCAGCATCTCTGTGAGTTTCTGTCAGGGTTTGGATGGTCTCTGTTTCTCCATCCCATAAAAATTACCAACTGTCTTTCTAAATGCTTCCTTTTAATTTAGGAGATCTTAGGCAAAACTCTCATTTGGTATAATTGTGATGACAAATTCTTTTAGAATTATCTAAGGCTATATTCCTCATCTGGGGTGTTAGACACATTGCAGGAGACACAACTTTGAAGATTTGGAGTGTTACCCTGACTCCTCCTCCCAGAGGCTTCTCTGGCTGTCGTGGCCTCCTTTCTCAGGATTTTTATCATTACTCATAAGCAAGATGTTGATGGGCTTCTGTCATGAAGGCTTAATGCACATTGCAACACGTTAGACAACTTACAGTGGGCATTCCTAGACAGTCTGCCATGTACCTTCTTCTGAGTTCTCTCTTTACTTACATATGATATTTCAGGTCGGTTCAGTTCAGTCGCTCAGTTGTGTCCAATTCTTTGTGACTCCATGAATCTCAGCACGCCAGGACTCGCTGTCCATCACCAACTCCTGGAGTCTACACAAACCCACCTCCATTGAATCAGTGATTGTATCCAGCCATCTCATCCTCTGTCGTCCCCTTCTCCTCCTGCCCCCAGTCCTTCCCAGCATCAGGGTCTTTCCCAATTAGTCAACTCTTTGCATGATGTGGCTAAAGTACTGGAGTTTCAGCTTCAACATCAGTCCTTTCAATGAACACCCCGGACTGATCTCCTTTAGGATGGACTGGTTGGATCTCCTTGCAGTCCAAGGGACTCTCAAGGGTCTTCTCCAACACCACAGTTCAAAAGCATCAATTCTTCGGTGCTCAGCTTTCTTTATAGTCCAACTCTCACATCCATACATGACTACTGGAAAAACCATAGCCTTGACTAGACGGACCTTTGTTGGCAAAGTAATGTCTCTGCTTTTAAATATACTATCTAGGTTGGCCATAACTTTCCTTCCAAGGAGTAGCATCTTTTAATTTCATGGCTGCAATCACCATCTGCAGTGATTTTGGAGCCCAGAAAAATAAAGTCTGTTTCCCCTGTTTCTCCATCTATTTCCCATGAAATGATGGTACTAGATGCCATGATCTAGTTTTCTGAATGTTGAGCTTTAAGCCAACTTTTTCACTCTCCTCTTTCACTTTCATCAAGAGGCTTTTTAGTTCCTCTTCACTTTCTGCCATAAGGGTGGTGTCGTCTGCATATCTGAGGTTATTGATATTTCTCCCAGCAATCTTGATTCCAGCATGTGCTTCTTCCAGCCCAGCATTTCTCATGATGTACTCTGCATATAAGTTAAGTAAGCAGGGTGACAATATACAGCCTTGACGTACTCCTTCTCCTATTTGGAACCAGTCTGTTGTTCCATGTCCAGTTCTTACTGTTGCTTCCTGACCTGCAGGGGAAAAGAAATAGGAAGTTAGCCCTTTGTTGCTACTCTAAAATATATCAAACAAATGTTTTATCCCCTCTGTAAATTGTTGGATCAGTATGTTTGAGAAATACTGCAATGAGACAAGATATTAGACTTACATAAAAATAAACTCTGAAAACAATGATATTGTCATTTTAGACTGTACTTGGAATTGGTGGGTATATGATGTATATGAGAGAGAGACAGTTTTGACTGGCATAGGTCATTTATTCTAAGCAGTCAAATAAAACTTGCCTCAACAGAGAAAAATTAGTTTGGCACATTTGGAGGGCTTATTTGCAGATGTGTAGAGGGAACATTTCAGCCCTCCTGCTTCTATCTGACAGTGGTTTTAAGAGGTCCTGACTAAAATGGACCAACTTGGAAAATGTTTGTCAAGTGTTTCATTAGCCCTTGGAGATTCATACTCATTGTTGCAGGTTAAGCAGTTTGATTTAGGTCATTTCATAATTCCCATGGAAGGGCCATTATCCCTGCTCCCACCCCTTCCTCAGGAGCTGCTCTGTATATTTCTAAGGGAGTGGGATTGTGAATTATTTTTATTTTATTTTTTATGTTTTCTGTGGAGAGGGAAAGAATAACATGATTCATCCTGCATTTGTTTTTATTTATGTACTTTTCTGTGCCTGATATCAGAAAGGATGTGAGAAAGCTTACTGAATGTAGACCACTCTAGGGAAAATGCAATTTAAACTATTGGGAGGAAGAAATTGACAAAGAGCACTTTATTCATTTTTTAGACAGACATGTGTTAAGTAGTTACAATAGTGCTCAGAATACAACTGATAAACCAAACAGTTCTGCTTGCATGGAGCTTCTAGTCTAAAGCGCGCATGCACACACACACACACACACACACACACACACACACACATGATAAATATTACAGGACTGGAGCACCAGATATTATGTTCTTATTAACTCAAGGAAAGGAGGGTGGATATTATCAGCAGTCCTCAGAGGCTAGATAAATAAGGATGGGGATGGTCACTGGGGGTCAGCACAAGCAAAAGATTTTTTAAGAGCAATCTTGGACTATTGGTGGGTATTATCCAGAGAGTGATGTGTTAGACTTGTTTTTACAGTGAATGCAAGAGTGATAAAAGGATGTCAGGGTACAATGAATGCACCAGATCTAAAATTTAAGGTTTCATAATTTGATGTCTGGGATCATGGCTTAGAGGAAGCAAAAGAAGATTGTTTCTAGCAGAGGGTAGGGGGAGATGCAGCAGAGTCAGGGGGAAGAAACTTCCCCCAGCACTCCCTAAGGGTCATGGAGAGCTACAGGTTCAAAGCCTGAGCTTTCTCCATGGAAGTGGCTGTGATGGGTTGGTTGAAATTACTCTATCCCTAACTCTCAATTTAAAGCACAGGAAACTGATATACAGAGAAGTACAGTGACTTGTCCAAGGTCACACAGTATGTTAGTGGCAGAATAAAGGTAGCTTAGCTGCTGAAGAATCTGCCTGCAATGCAGGAGACCCCAGTTCGATTCCTGGGTCAGGAAGATCTCTTCAAGAAGGGATAGGCTACCCACTCCAGTATTCTTGCCTGGAGAATTCCATGGACAGAGGAGCCTAGCAGGCTACAGAATATGGGGTCACAAAGAGTTGGATACAACTGAGTGACTTTCACTTTCGAATTATCCCAGGCAAGGGGGCTTTCCACCAGTCAGCCCCTAATTATTGGTTCACATCATTTTAAGTACTTGTATAAAGAATTCAGTAGCTTAAATATTCTAAAACTAGGTAACATTATGTGAAAAAATAAGCTGCAAAGTACTAAATACAAATGAGTGTTTAACTATGTAACTATATTTCCATATATATTTTAAGTGTGTTTGCACATACACATAGAGAAACTAATGGAAGACTGTATATTAAAACATTATTTTATCTGAGTGGTTGGATTACTGGACAGGTTTGATTAACTCCTTTATACGTATTTATTTATATTTTCTGAATTTTTTACAATAAGAATGCATAATTTAGGTTGTAAATATTATCCTCTCTGATAAAATTTTCAAGGAAACTAAACATAGCATAATCAAGTAAATCCTACTTAAACCACAGCTCACATGTATATATATTTAATTGTAGGAGATAATACGCTAGCTGTTTGGACCTAAGTTTATAGAGTACGAACATTCTGGAAAAATACAAATTTAACCTATGAGTGAGCTGAAGTTGCTTGTAAACTAATAAAGACCGAACAAGAAAACAAGTTTTCATTTGTAAAGACTGATTTTTATGAAACATACTTGAAGTGAAGGGGAAAGAGCCGCCAGGTTGGGCGATCTGTGTCTCCACACCACTCAGTTCTTTCCAGTCGCTCTTTCTCTTTCTTCTCTTCCCATTGAAAAATGCTCCAGGGTATTTGCCTTTCTATTTTCGTCTCCATTCTTCACAGAGCACCTTATATTTGTGAGAATGGCTGGATTATTGAGGGAACTTGGGATGCTCTGAAAATTATAGTGGGAAATGAACTTCTCTGATTCCAGAATACAGACAACTTGAGGCGATAGCTTGTGTACAGTTACCTAACTGTACTTTATTTCAGAAAGACCCTCCTACCACAGGAGGTCCCTAGAAAAGGTAGAAATCCACCCCCGCTGTCACTTCATGCAGTAAATCATACACACTCACACACACACACACACACACACACACACACACACACTCATCAAATCTACAAAAGCAGCTTTTAAATACTTCACATATCCAAAGGAGAAGTTGCTCCTTGCCACCCCAGGTCCCACCTCCAACCATATGCTTTTTAATTGGTTACACCACACTGTGAACTTGGCAGGAGCTCTCCCAGGGACATTAAAAAAAAAAAAAAAAAAAGCTTTTACGACAGGGATGGGTCCCTAAGTCATCAATAGAAAAAAAAGGAGTCTTCGTCTTAACTATAGTATGTCCTGTCTCTTTGCCACGGGCACTGCCCTCTGGACAGGTGGCTCCAAGTTCAGCTTGGATCCATAAGAATTGAGAGGATGAGACAAGGGGCCTTAGATTCAGAAGCTGGCTCACCTCCTGACTGTGTTCTCATCTCTGGCTGCCTGCTGCTCCCTTCTCATCAGGTTCAGAGGTTCACATTTTTCTTCTCAGTCTTTGGCATGACCACTTGCTTGTCATGGCTTCTGTTCCTTCAGTCAATCCTGGTCTTGGATACCCTCGCCAAGAATAGTGTTAACTATAATGATGATAGTAATTATCTTCTTGAGAGCTTTCTGTGGACAAAGCATGAAGTCTGAAAGGAAATACTATTGTCATCCCATTCACGTACAGAAGAATCACAAATGAAGAGGTTAAGTAACTTTCTTACACTGACATATCTAGTGAAATACTGCTTCAGCTTCCAATCCTGCCTGACTCCAAAAATCCTCCTTTATCAGGGTTATTGGTAATCCCAAATGGTGGGGTTGAGTAGTGATGGGGTTGACGAAGATGCTGTGAGTGATAACATCCAGGACTTCCAATGGTAAAGAGTTGAAGGAGTGGGAGGGATTCCTTGGGAACGATGGAAGACTTCTTGTTGTTGTTTCAAAAAAAAAAAAGCATTTATTTATATAACTGTAGCAGATTTTAGTTGTGGCATGTGGGTTCTTTAATTGCAGCATGCAAATTGCAATTAGTTGCCTGACCAGGAATCGAATCTGGCCCTCTGTATTGGGAGCATGAAGTCTTAGCCACTGGACCACAAGGAAAGTCCCAGAGGGCTTTTTTTTTTTTTTTTTTTTGATAGTAGAATTTTCAGTATATTTATTTATGGAGGAGAAAGCACTAGTAGAGAAAAAGTTGAGCATCCAGGAGAGAGGGGGGGTTGTTGATGAAGGGAGACCATGAGAAAGCAGGAGAGAAGGAGACTAGGAGGAAGGAGACTCTCAGGGAGGCATTCTTGAGTGGATGTTTCGTATGTCATGATATATTTGCTTTGACGCATCCATTACTGTTTCAATCTCTCTGGCAAGTCATCACTTGTGCTTGCTATATATTAATGATAGTGTAACATCCATTAATTAGTGCATGTAAAATTTGCATCCATATTCAGCCATCTCCTTAACTACAGGGAATTTTATGGCCAAATCTCATCAGAATACCTGTGAAATAATACAGGATGTCATTTACAGAAGAAAGAAGGAAATGAGAGGGAAGATCATTCAGGAAAAAAGAGTTTTTCCTGATAATACAGCTTATTCTTTGGGGAGGACTATGTGAAATTGACTCTTCCTGCTCCTTTTATGTTCCCAGAAATCTTCTGTTGTATGCGAAGTGGCCCTCTACCCTCTGAGATCTCATGATTTCAAATACATGCTGAAGTGGCATTGTTTTCTTTGCTATTAAGCATGGACTTTTTTTTTTTTTTTTTTTGCCTCTTCTAGAAGGTTCCTTCACTGATAAGAGGTCAGCAAGCTGCAAGGTCTAACTATGATTGATCCAGCCCCACATGGCAATTTACAAAGCTGAAGTAAAGATGGCCTGAACCACTGCACAGTAAAAGTGGTTTTATGTTTCCAGTGCCTATCCTAAAGTAGTTTTAGAGGTCAGAATTAATCAATAAATCGTTCTGATCACATGGATCCTTTCTGGAGGCCCATAGTTGGTGGTGATCATTCAGTCCTCTTGCCATCAGCTTCCTTAGACCAGAAGTTCTTGGGACTACAAGTTCAAATCTCTGTTGAGCTGATGGAGCTCTTGAATCTTCAGAGCTAGATAAATTGAGCTTCACCTAATTTGTTGTTCAGAGATTTTTGTGAAGCATCAACCACCAACCAGTGGCAGTATAGTATCTGTGTCCCCTCTTTTTTTTAAATCAACTATTATTGAAATATATTTGCTTTACAGTGTTGTATTAGTTTCTGTTGTACAGAAAAGTGAATCAGCTATGTGTATACACACATCCTCTCTTTTTTCTTGGATTTCCTTCCCATTTAGGTCACCACAGTAGAGTTCCCTGTGCTATACAGTAGGTTTTCATTAGTTATCTATTTTACATAGCAGTGTATATATGTCTATGATCACCCTTTAAAAAAAATGGAGACAATGCCTGATCCTATCCTTGTACATTCTGTTTTCATCTGACTGTCAAGTAAGGCATATTTGTAGCTTCTGAAATGGCTGGATTCACTTGATTCTTGAAAACAGAATGTCATGACAGTAAGGGCTTTTGTTGATAATCTCACAGCCTTCACAGTACACAGATGATGTGAGCAGTTAGGAGAAACACGATTTCAGATCTGCTGGTGCCCAAACAACAGCAGAGGATTGGAAGCAGGAATTAAAAAAGAATGGGACCATTATAACCTCTTTGAAAGATAGGAAACGCTTTCTACCACATCCTGACATGTGTAATTCCAAGGCAGTGCTGCAAATGATGAGGCAAAGATCCCACTGCCTAGGTGCTGCCTGTCATGTGGCTACAGAGATTCCTGGAGGTGGTTTTTCTCTTGTGCCTTGTGACTGGTGAGATTATCAGGATGAGGGTAACATTCAGGGTACTTTATCTTCCCTCCATATCCAGGAGGGCCCGCGATGAGGGAAGAAGTGATTTCCAGGTTCAGGGACATTGTTCACACTGTGTACCTATATATGTTTCTACTTGCAATGTTAGAAAATACAGCAAGCTATGAGCCTTAGTGGGGTACAGTTATATCTACAAGGGAAGCCCCAAAGCATCAGGAATTATTCCCATAGTTGAGATGCTCAGCATTCTTTTAAAAAGTCCTAGACAATCAGTACTTGATTAATCCTCCTCAGTGAATCTTGGGAAATCAACTAAGGGCCAATATTATCTTCTGGGCTTGTGGGTGGATAAAGTGGCCCCCAGTTGGTCCTTAGGAACTGACCGTGACCATGGTTTATTTCACTGGCCTGGAAAGGGCAGGACAACCATTCTCTTCCCAAAGTTCCTCCTGGTCTGTCCTCCTGGCCGCAGGGCAGAGATGTGAGCGAAGTGCCCCAGGCTGTGGTTCTCTTCCTGTTCCAAACCTTGCCTCCCTTGTCTCTGAAATAAGAGGCGTCCCATTTCTGCTGGTGCAGTGCCCTAATAGGAATGGGTAGACAAGCAGGGAGGGGCGTGAGCCTGCTCACCGCACTCCAGTCTGTCTGAGGCTAGGCTGGCTGAGGTTCCCAAGGTCACTCAGTGATTTGCTGCCAGAGGGGAAATCAGTTCTTTGAGCCTCTGCCTCTGTATCCTGCTCTCCATCCATTAGACCATGCCGCCTCTCCCGCCAGTGAGACATACTCAGGACACTTTAATTTCAGAGTTTGATTCTATGTCTATTTTTCAGCTATTTGCTACAACATTCTGGGAGAGGAAGGTTTAAATTTCCTACCATCCAAATCATTTTCTAGTTTACTTATAAGTGATTCTGAAACAGTTGGCCCTGGAAAGCTGACAACTTGATAAAATGTATCTTTCAAATCAACCTAGGGCTGCCTTTATATATAGTTAAATCATCCAAATCCAGCATGCCGAGTTAAGAAACGGAGATCTTCTGTTCTCAGGCTGCCTGTCACTTTGGGTAAGAAAACACACAGAGTTATGCTCACTTACGCTTACTCAAGTGTGGTCTCTTGGGAAAGAAATAAGCACTGGCTTTTGGCAGGTTTATCTGCTTTTAGCCAATAAGAAATGGTTCCTGCAGTGATATGCATTGGACAAAGGTGGTTTGGGGAGACTTAATGTCAAAAATCAGCAGCCAGTATAATGTTGATGGACAAAAGATTCTGTGTGTGTGTGTGTGTGTGTGTGTGTGTGTGTGTATATATATATATATATATATGTATTTAAGGTTAAAAACTTGAATAGCTATCCTGAGCATTCAACACCAATGATGGCAGTTTCTATTCATTTAACAAATAGACAAACAGATTTATTTGTACTTGAACTGATATGACACCTGCTCATGAGACCTAGCTGAGATGCATGTGATACACCTAGCACTGTGCTGGCACTAGTCAAGGCTCACAGACATGGTGGCTTCCATCCTTTGAGGGAAAGGGAGATAAGAGTCTGAAAAAAAAAATAAGAATCATTTCAAAAATCTCTAAATTTATTAAATTCTGGATTCTGAGTCTCAACAAAAGTGTTTCAATGTGTTTCCAGATCAGGATAAATTAGTGAAATGAAATCAGTAAGTCTTCATATCACCACCATGCTTCACAATTATTTAAAAAGTTAAATAAAGGTATAGTGATTAAGCAGAGTGTTTATTTTTCCATTTTTTAAATATTAAAAATATTTAAATTTTTCTGGCTATGCTGTGCAACATGTGGGGTCTTAGGTCTCTGACCAGAAATCAAACCCATACCTTTTGCACTGCAAGTATGGAGTCTTAAGTACTGGACTGTTAGGGAAGTTCCTTTCCATTTTTTCTGAATTGAAGTATAGTTGCTGGACAATATTGTGTAAGTTACAGGGGTACCATTCACAATTTTTAAAAAGGTTGTACTCCACTTATAGTTATTGTAAAATATTGGCTATGTTCTCCGTGTTGTACCATATATACTTTTAGCTTATTTTATACTTAATGGTTTGTACCTCTTAATCTCTTGCCCCTATATTGCCCTTCCCCTTTCCTCTCCCCACTGGTTTGTTCTTTATATTTTTGTTCTTTATATCACTAGTTTGTTCTTTATATCTGTGAGTCAAAAAGAAGTCTTAAATTTCAATAGCCTTAATAAAATTGTGGTGTCATATGTTCAGTTTTATTCCTTCATCTTTGTATGGTGCTTATGTTACTGAAGAGTGAAAACATAGCATTCAGTTGGGGGCCTAACCATCCTGGCAAGAGACTGCAGTACCACCATTGGCCTCTAAGGCAAAGAGGCTGCTGCACTTTGACAAACGCATTTAGCAGGGTGTTGGGAGGGCAAGAGACCAAACTGGCACCCTTGCTCCTCTGCTGGGAAAGATAAGTGAAAGCTAATTTAATATCCTCTGACACATACAATGTTCACAAGTAAGTGGTAAGTACACATGAACAGTATCCATTAGAAATCTTGGCTATTCTGTGCTGAAAATTAGCTTTAAGAAATGAAAACTGATTACTTAGATTTTGAGAAACAATGTTTGGAAACACAATGAACATAGCACATTGCTTGTAGCTTCTCTAACCAAAGATTTCAAAGTACAAACATTAACCCAGTAAAATGTTTCGAAATCAAACAATAAAGCCTGTGTTTCCCACTCACCCCAAACTCCTCATTCCTCTATTTTCTGAATGCTAGCCATGCAAGGCTTGTAAGACAGAGGTTAGACAGAGCATGGGTTTTGCATCCTGGGTTTGCTCCTTGCTTCTACAGTCCCTTCTGGCCTTGCTATGTAAGCTCTCTTGGCTCTGAAATGTTTTGTAGAACTAAGCGAGATACATATACCTTGTTGCTTAGTTACTTGGGCAATAATTGCTCACCTAACAAATTACTGTTATGTGCTCCTCATGAGTCTGATCATTATGTCTAAGTTCATTAACATGTAAGATCCACAAGGGCAAGACTCACATATGCCGAGGTCTTCTCTAAAGAACTTTGCATATTTCTAACTGTTATATATTTTACTGAAATTAATTGTATTAGAAATTGCAGAAGTAGACCCCAGACACAGAGAACAAACTTATGATTACCAAAGGGGAAAAAGAGGAAGGAATACATTTGGAGGCTGGGATTTTATACACTACTGTGTATAAAAGAGATAACTGACAAGAACCTACTATATGGCAGGGAACTCTACTCAATATTTTGTAGTAACCTATAAAGGAAAGGAATCTAAAAAGAATGTATGTATAGCTGTTATGTATTATACATAATATATAATTATATTAATATACAATCTATATTCAGTTTATTTAAATATATATATAACTGAATCACTGTGCCACACACCTGAAACTAACACATTTTAAATCAACCATATTTCAATAAAAAATAAATTTAAAATATAAAAATGGTTAAGAAAAGAAATTGCAACCATAGGCAGAGCCATTTCCAAGTGTTGATGGACCCTGAGTGAAATGTGAATTTGTATCCTTTTGTGTAGAGGTTCTATGGGTGAGGCTGTGTTGAAATGAAGACACTGGGGAAGGGAATACTTCTAGTGAAATGGATGCACTGATGGGTGTCCTGCTTCAAGACACGGTAATCGTTCCATCTGTTTGCTGCAAATCTAGGGAGAAACAGAACAGTGAACAAGTTTGCTCTGTTTCTATAGTGATTTCAGGGCATAGAAACATGAAAATAGTTCAAAATGCCCCATCCAATTCATCTGATATGCTAATTCATGCTCCTAGGCTGTAGGACAGCTGGTATTTTATCCAGCAGGTGGATCCATTGGGCAAAATGACTCCAGTACACAGGCCCACAAAACAACAACAAACCCTACCTGAAGGATCTTTTTTGAAAATCAGAAAGTTTAACAGTGATTCTCCTAGGTGGCCAAGGCAGTGCAGAGAGTAACAAAGCAATCTCACACCCAAAGCAAGAAAGCAAGATCAGGTTGAAGATAAGCATTTGGAGTTTGAAGGGAAGTGAGCAACTTTGGAAAGGAATGATCATTGCAAACCAATATTTCTCATCATGTGCTGATTTTTTTTTTTTGAGGAGTTCAATATTAAAGATTTTTTTTTTTTTAGTTGTAAGATAGAGCAACTTTTTGTGAGAGGAAGGGGGTGAAGAGCTGAGATGGAAAGAGCATTAAGTATCTCTTTCACTATAGTCAGGATGCCTTGCTTTCAAAGGTCTGTGGAAAATGGCGAAAAAGTGGTTTTCACATGGTAAGAAGGAAGAGGTTAAGAGGGTGACTTTTGGAAGATCTTTCTGAAAGACTATAATTTCCATGTAGAAAACCTCAATTTGCAACTTGTAAGCTCTGAAGTTGCAAAAATCTTTGAAAAACTTTCTTGGCAAATTTCAATCAAATGTATTCTCTCATGCTTGTCTAAACTGATTTAATGTTTTCTGTTACATTTTAAATTTGAGGCAATCCCACATCGTATCAGAGAGGGAACTAAATAAGAGACAAACATCCAATTTTATAATTCACCTTCTAATTCTGTGGTCTTAATCTTTGTCCCCCAAGCTTTCAGAAAAGAATATGGGCTTGAGAGAAGAAAATTCATTTGGAAGGTGAACCTATTATTTAATTTATAGCATGAAAAATTTTTTTTTCTCCCTTTTATTGTTTTTGCCATACAATGCCATGATATCACCATGGGTTTACATATGCTCCCCCTCCAGAAACCCCTCCCTCCCCCCTCCCTCCTCCCTATAGCATGAAAATTTAATGTATATATGTAAGATAATAAGTGTAAATAACAATATGGCAAATACCATTTTATCACTCAGATTAAACAGTAGAACACTATTTGTAGCTGAAGTCTCTGAGTACCCCTCCTTAAACAAAGTCCCTTCCCTACTTCCAAAATATAACACTGATCGATCCAGCATTTGGCAAGTCACATTATTGTTAATATTAAATAGGTATTAGAAACTTTTAATAACACTACATATCAAGAATGCATTTTGGCTGATGGGGACACAATGACCTAAAGAAATGTCTATATCTTGTTCTAAACCATCAAGTAAAATCCCATTTATGAACTTTTTGCCTGGTATAAGCAGTAGCATGCATGGTAGAGCAACATCTATGCTGTGACCAAGATTGCTGGGCTGTGATATGATAGCCAAACATGCATTTTACAAAAGGACATCTTAACCTCAGACCCCCGTCAGACCATTCAGTTGAATGATCACGAAGAAATTGGCTAGTGTTCATTGACTTTTGAGACTTTTCCATTATTCAGTAGCCATTTTGCAGTTTCATATGATTTTGCCCGTTTAGCTTTGTCTCTAGTCTTTATCACAGATACATAGTTTATGTCCATGACTGTGCTTTAGATTAATTGGAATTATATATATAAAGGATTTAGGAAATTGTAAAGCATGAGACAAATGTCATTATAATTGCTTTGTTCCTAAGAAAGGAGCCAGAAATTTCAGAGGTATTATGATATTTATTTATATTTATGATAAATTTCAGAGTTAAATGATAATGGGAAAAAAAATCTCAGAATGAGCTTTGCAAATTAGTTATTGCATATGAAGGATTTAGTCCTAGATTTTCTTTTATTGAAGTATAGTTGATTTACAATGTTATGTTGATTTCAGGTTTATGGCAAAGTAATTCAGTTATGCATATATATATATATATATATATATATATATATATATATTCTTTTTCAGATTATTTTCCCTTATAGGTTGTTACAAAATATTGAATATAGTTCCCTGTGCCATATAATTGGTCCTTGTTTATTTATATACAGTACTGTGTATCAGTTAATCCCAAACTCCTAATTTATCCCTTCCCCAGCCCTTTCCCATTTGGTAACCATAAGTTGTTTTATATTTTCTTTTATTTCTACTGTTAAAAAAAGTGGTCTCTCTCAGCCTTGTCACCACCAGATATATCTTTAGAACTTCTTTGTATTTATTGTAATCTGTGAATATTGTGTTTTACAGCTTGTAAATTAGGTATAGAATTGAATACTGTGACAGAGCACAGAGAGTTAAAATTGTTAAACTCCAGTGGGGAAACCAGGGAGCAGTTAAGGCCTGCTGCATATAATGTTAATATTACATTAAGTATGATGTTATTGCACAAGATGCTTATTGCTAATGTCTGTGGGGAGGATCCGTTTCAAAGATTTCAATTTCAATAAACAGATTACACAGTTCCACCATATACAATTAGGGAGGTGGTAATGAAATGGTTATAAAGTCCCTTGTGGATCTGTCATCTTTTTTTTAATTTTGTAAATAACATCAAAAGCATTCTAGAGGGACGTGCTTATGCATTTAGTTATTATTGATTTTTTAAAAATACGTTTAACATTACTAGTTATTGCAAATCTCATCTCAGTGAGTTGAAGAAGATAAGCTATTTCTACATTATTAAATGCTGGATGTATAGGGAATTTGAAGCGATATCCTTTATATAAACATATTAAATATTAATGGATGATGATTACTAGAAATTAATTTACAGCTACATTTACTTGGAAAATAAAATCTTTCCAAGGTTTTACCCTTTTGTTGTACTTAATGCATACATGCCTTCAGTGAATGGTTTTGATGACAACAAGTCATTTTATCCTACAGCAGAATCATGTACAGCTCCTGAGAATAAGTTGGATTAAATGTACATTTTTCAACAGGCAACTAATTGTTAGAGGATGACATCAATAAACTGCCAGAGTTTTGAAGTATCGCTAAACAGTTTGAAGTATCCCTAAAGGAATCCCTGTTATTCCTTCTGGGGAGTATAATAAAACAGTAATAATGAATGCTAGATGACTCGCAGGCAGTATAGCTCCTTGGGAGAAGATGTTTAATACAGTAGATAAAAAGTCAGCATACCAGCTATCACCCAGGAAACCCTACTTCGGCAGTGGTGGTGGGGGTTGAAGCAAGCTGTCTGGATTCCATTTTTCCAACATGGGCAAGTTGCAAAACTGCTCTGAGTTTTGTTATCTTCATCCGTAAAATGGGAGTAATAAGAATATATTTCTCCTAGGGTGTAATGAAGATTCAAGGAATAATACACATTAAGTACCATGTTGATTATCCTCTTCCAAAAAAGGAGCTTTTCATTCACTCACACATTCAGTAACTAATTATTAAATTGACCATGTGGCAAGACTGAGGGTGCAATGATGAACAGCAGTCCTTGAGTTTCACAGATTTTGCCAGATTTCTGGACCTGACTGAGAACTATCTGGGAACTTAAATACTCTCCTCCAGGGCTCTTATCTTAGGATAATGTTCTTGTAGGCATCTTTGTATCTTTCATTGGCACTTTTTAATTACCCTATAATATAGCAACTACTTTTTCCTTCTCTGTTTTTCCCCAATTCATCCTTCAAAACTTATCCAAGAAGTGGTATTGACCAGAAAACTCCTCAAAATCTAAGCACTGTAGGGTACATGAATAGAATTAACCCACTCAGAAATTTTGTCCACAGATTTATACTTTTAAAGTCTTGGCTGCCATCTTTAATTGCTCTAGAGTCTTTCTTGAGGGTTGAAATGTACGTACCTTTCCATTTTGTAAACACATAAACATATTGGGATGAACATAGATAATTCTTTGTGTACCTACTCTGTGCATGACCCAGCAAGAGATAAATATGTAGAACATGTATTAAAATAGTTGTCATATTACATACTGTAGTGGGGAAGAGATAAGAGATAGATAAATAAACAGATAGACAGACAGAGGAAAAAGAGAGAGGGGAGGAAGGAAAGAAAACAAGGCAAAATTGTAGTTTGTTATGCAGAGAATTGAAACTGGGAGTTTGGCAGTGAGTTTAAAAAGAGAGAGAAAGAGGGGAGAAGAAGACGAAAGGGACGAGGCAAGGAGTGGAGGGAAGAGAATAGCACGTGGGAAGCACTGAATAAATGCCAGTTATTAAAATCACTCATAAATTCTGTATGGAGCTTCCAGTTAGATGAAGACTATGAAAAGGCAGGCAGATTTTATCATTTCAGTACGCTGGTGGTGGAAGTCTTATCAGAGCTTCGGTGAGAGTAGTCTAAGAGAAAAGTCACTCAATCTCAGTATAAGAGAAAAGTAAGCTCGTCCCTTACTTTTCTGTCTCACTGACACCCTCCCATTTCCTTCTGCCTTCGAATCTCAATCTGGTCTCTTTGTTTGCTCCAAAACCTTCATCAACTCCCACGTTCCCATGAATCCATGATAAATTTCTCAGCTATCTAGAAAAGAACTCCAGGAGATAGTGAAGGACAGAGAAACCTGGCATGCTGCAGTCCATGGGGTTGCAAAAAGTCAGACACGACTTAGCAACTGAAAAACAACAGCATTCTACAAGAGCCAAAAGGGCCAATCTGTGTTCTTCCTCATGGGATGTTGTTTCTTTATGTACCTGATATCCATCGAAAACTGAGCCTTCTGTTTTTCTTTTCTCAAGCCCATCTTCATCTTCGTTAGTCAAAATCCTACCTCTATTTTAAGCTCTGTTTAGAAATCAGTATAATTCTTTATGACATGGCTGATGAATTCTTCCCAGTTGGTTTCTGTTCTAGTTTCTCCCCTATTTTGGTCACCATCTATTCCTAACTGCAGTCTCTTAGACTCATTTATCTTTTTTCTTTCCTATACTGGGATATATCCTCACAAATCTTTTGATGGGGAGATAGTTTAATACCTTACAATTCACGTAGTACTTTATCTTTTCAAAAGAACATCACCTGCATCTCATTGAAACTGATATGCTACTTAAGTCATCTCAATCTGCCTTGAGTATATTTCTTTGTGCCAAGTTGGTCTCATTTCTGCAGAGGTCAGTAGAATTGTAGTACTAAAATTTAGTATTTCCTCAGTTTTCAATCTGTCAAAGACAGCTGTATGACAGATATGTTGGTATGGGTATTAACCCTGCCAGACAGATCCATATTGGTTTTATAGATGAGAAAATAGGAGCCCAGAGAGGTCAAGCGATTTGCTCAAGGTAGCTAGCTCCAGAATGGCCTGTGTAGACTGATGAGGTATCTTTCCAGTGCTGAGAGCAAAGCCATGTGGATGTTGCTTAGCTCATGGCCTCGTTGGTTGGTGACAGGTGCCTTATCTCCCCAACAATTTCATGATACAAAAGCAATACTATGGAAATCAGGAAAAAAATGGATGAAGAATATGGGAAACAATAAATAGATCGTGAGTGACAAGAAATAGACTGTCCTGCCCCTGCTTAAGTCTACTTTGCTGTGATTTTGAGGACCCGGGATTTTGGAGTCTCATGAACTCTCATCCTCTGTGGTCTGCTGGGCATCTTCAATGTTCATTTAACCCTCATGGTGCAATCATGCTGTCCTTGCATCAGAAAATAAGGCACCTGACCCACCACTCATCATGTCACAGGATTTGGATGTTTTTTTCCTATCTGTGGGGATGCCTTTCTGCTGATCCATTTATTCCCTTGCATCAAGTTTTCATGGTGACTAGGATGCATTTTTGTAAAACACATAGTTAGAGGTTTGGGGTACAGTCTAAGGCCATAAAACATGAAGAAACTAAGTGCATGTCACAATAGAGAACCCTGGTAAATAAAACTGTGTCACTTTATGGAAAGCTCACACAGGGAGAAGATCAGAAGTGTGCAAATAAGATTTAGTAAAGAGCATTTAAAGTACTTAGGATTTTTTTTTTTTCAATTTTGATTTCTAGAATCTCTTTAAAAGACTGAGCCATGTTCACTAAGCAGGCCTTGTTGTTAAGAACCTGAGGTTTTATTCCTGGTACCCTTCATTTTGTCCAAGATCACTTAGCAAGTCAGATAAATCCCCATGATGCAAGCCACTATCCCTCCTACAATACTGTGTTTCCCAAAGTATGTCAGAGCCCTTATGCCTTTCTGCTGGCAAATTTCGAAGAGGGCGGGGAGAGTGTTCACTATTTCCCAGACTTTTTCACAAGTAAAATACTTCTCCCTAGGACATACATGAAGATGTCTTGAAAAACTAAGACTCTGGGTAAATGCTGTTATAAAGCCTGGATTTCCCAGGCATCTGGGACATCATTTCATCATATCACTACAAGAAAGATTGGGTCAAGAACAGAGTAGAGCCTAGTAATTGTGTGTCTTTACTGCTGCCCACTCTCTCTGGAGGATCCCTACACCACTGAGCCAACCCCTTGCTTAGCCTTTCAACAGCTGGCTTATGACCTTTTGCCAGTATGAGTTTAACTTTTATTTTCTCATTAGAGACAATTGAAAATGCATGGTGTCAGAGAAAGTGTCACCAACTAGAATCTGAGTGAGATGAAGTGAGTACCAAGCCTGATGAAATTGTCTGGGCAATTAATTAGATGATTTCTGAAAGGCTGCTGAGAATCAGGTCTAAAAGCCATCAGTACTGACTTAAAGGAGCTTCACTAATTCCCGTTTGAGTGGAGCAGAAAGCTGCCAGTTGAAGCCAATTGCAGTCACAGAGAAGTTTCTAGAGACACTTCTAGTTGGTATTGGAAGCAAGAACAAAGAGAACAAGCCATCACACATGAGGCCCTATCTGTGGTGAGAAGAGTTCTAGATGCAGATGCAGGATCTAGTCCCTGCTTTGACCCTTTACTTACCCGGTAACCATGAACAAGTCCCTTAAAACCTCTGTTGGCTTCACTTGTATCTTTAACATATGATAGTTAAACCATTGATGTTTTTTCTCACCATCTTTTCCTTCTCACCTCCAATCTTTTTCAAATGAATTCATTTCTATAAATGAATAAAAAAGCATATGTGCTAAAACTGTAGTGAGACTCAGAGTTCCACTACTCTCCTGCCCTATCACTTCCCAAGGGCACCCCTTGGAACCTCCAGGTAGGACTCTGTGGGCCAGGATAGGAGCATCCTTTCTCCCTAAGGCCCGTATCACCCATCAGGCTTTGTGCCAGCTAAGTCCTGATGAGGGCTGAGTGCAGTGTCAGGTGGGAGGTACACTTTGGAGGCACTCACTGTCCGAAGCTGCTGCCAGTTGCAGGGTTTACATGGACGTGGGCCCAGAGCTCACAAATAATCTTATGTGGAAATGTAGTTCTGCGTTGGGAAAGGGAGGAACAGTGCATATTCGTCTTATAACAGAGGCAAACAAAGACGAGAAGGAAAAGCTTGAGTCTACTGAAGTTAAAGGTGGGTTTCTAGCAAGGTTTTTGTGTCTGCCAGTTATAGGTGATGCTGGTCCCATTGTGAGCCAGGTAAGGCTCTCCACCCTCAGTGAGCTCAGTTTCCAACTCTGCCTTAGTTATGGCTTCCTCTTCTTTCTTATTAATATTAACCAACCATGGTGCCATCCTTTATTTCTATTTCTTTAAGTCATCCTTGGCCTATTTATTTAAATTATGCAAGGAGTTGTGTTTCCTAAGACTACAACTTCACTGGGATCAATTATTATGTTGTGCTCCCCCCGGGGATTATAGCCCACTCACTGGCAGCACACTCAATACTTTTCCAGCCCAACTGTAACCTAATGTATGTAAGGATAAGGCAGCCACACACCGCCCCCCCAGCCCCTCAGAAAGTGAGCCCCCAGATATAACTAACCCCTCCTTCACAGGTTTTGTGTCTGATGGGATGAAAACTCATTGAACTTAAGGGCCCGAGGAGATCCTAGAGATCATGTGATCTATCTGAGTCATGTGAGAAAATGGAGAGAAGTGACTTGCCAAAGTAGAGA
The DNA here is from genome assembly GCA_007570785.1 of Antilocapra americana. Lineage (NCBI taxonomy): Eukaryota > Metazoa > Chordata > Mammalia > Artiodactyla > Antilocapridae > Antilocapra > Antilocapra americana. The sequence goes on from ML660772.1 coordinate 6,802,294, forward strand.
TGAGAACAACGATAATGCAAACATTTACAAGCCTTTGCCACATGCCAAGCACAGTCTAGGTGCTGTATCTGTTATGGTGTTTAATTTCTGTGCACTGTGCTGAGCTGTGTTCTGCCGCTTCAGTCATGTCCGACTCTTTGTGACCCTATGGACAGTAGCCCTCCAGGCTCTTCTGACCATGGGATTCTCCAGGCAAGAATACTGGAGTGGATTGCCACCTCCTTCTCCAGGGTTCTGTGCACTACCAGGATGGAACCAGTACCTGTATTTTGCAAATGAGGAAGTGGAGAGTCGCCGAGCTAAATTGTCCAAGTTTATAAGTCTGCACGGTCAGTTACGACTGGCTGGATGGGCCTGCACCCTTCTGTTTGGCTCAGAGCATATTCCTCCCCTACCGCCCTACCCACCACCACTCTGAGCCCATGCTACTGCCAGTAGCCGTCATACTTAGCCTTTCTGTTTGTTCTGTTCTTGCCACCTTTTAGTATACTAGAGTTTTTGGTGGCTCACCAATTTGAAAAACATCATTCCCATTAAAAAATAAAAGAGGGGGCTTCCCTGGTGGCTCAGTGGTGAAGAATCTGCCTGCCAATGCAGGAGACATGGGTTCAATCCCTGATCCAGGAGGATTCCACAGGCCACGGAGCAGCTAAACCTATGTGCCACAACCATTCAGCCTGTACTCTATAGCCTGGGAGCCACAAATACTGGCCTCATGTGCTACAGCTGCTGAAGCTTGCAGCGAGGAAAGCCACCACCATGAGAAGCCTGCAAACTGCAGCTAGAGAGTAGCCCCCACTCTCCACTACTAGAGAAACATCCATGCAGCACCGAAGACCCAGCACAGCCTAAACAAATAAAATTATTTTTAAAAAAATAAGTAAAAGAGAACTAAGAACCCAAAATTCAAAGAAAACAATCCTATGTAATCACTCTGTGTATATGCTCAGTCGTTTCAGTTATGTCCAACTCTTTGCAACCCCAGGAACTGTAGCTCATCGGGCTCCTCTGTCCATGGGGATTCCCCAGGCAAGAATCCTGGAGTGGGTTGCCATGCCCTCCTTCAGAGGATCTTCCTGACCCAGGGACCAAACCCGTGTCTCTTGCATTACAGGTGGATTCTTTGCTGCTGAGCCACGGTGAAAGCCCTACAGTGATCACTCCATTCCCCAGCAAACTGTGTTGCTGTCTCACTTGAGCTGTCCTGTACTCAAACAGTGCTCTCTCTTCTGGGTGTCTTATTCTTGAACATACTATTTGACAGGAATCCTGGTTTTACCTTTTATTTGCTGCCTCTTACTCACAGCTATCCCGTTTTACTTTAAATGTCTAAACTTCTCTGCTCAAAATTCTGTCTAATAGACGTCATAGTAAATATCTCTTCAGTTGCAGGACAAGTAAATGATACACATTTATCACAGTTTGGCAGCCAACCCTACACAGGTTTGCAGGGCACCCAGAGACCACAGCATACCTGTGAGACCTGGTTATAGATTAAAGGCCAAGTTCCTGAACCTTTTTTAAGCAGTCTTTGCAGTATATTTTTTTGTGCTTTATTCTGTGTTAGATATATTTTTTTATTTTTTTATTTTATTTTTTTTATTAGTTTTGCCATACAATGACATGATATCACCATGGGTTTACATATACATACATATACATGTTTTAAATATTTTAGAATCCACGTACCTTACTAGTTTTACTTCTCCCCTGTATCAGAAAGATTAATTCTTTTCTTCTTGAACCTCCAGCACTATAAACATGCTCCTGCATTATTTATTAATTTTGAAAATCCTTTTATTTATTAGTAACAGTATTTGTGAGCTAGCCACCAATAATACAATTATGAAATTGCTTTTGGCTATTTCAGAGGTCTGTTTCTTTTCAATAAATATTTATCAAGCACTTGAAATGTATCTAGGATTATTCCAAGCATTATGGAAGGGAGCAAAGCAGAACACATGGGGAAGCCCTCAAGGAGCTTATAGTCAGCATGAAATAAAATCTATTCCCTTGAAACCATTCAACAGATTAAGTGCACAAATAATCATCATGGATATTAAATCTTCCAATAGTTGATAAGAGAAAAAAAATCTATGTATTTCAGAGGCTTGAATGGGCCCTGCAGTTGTAGGAGAGATGATGACAAATGGAAAGAGGCCATTTCAGGTATAGAGATGGGAGGAATGGAGGCACAAAGCCACAGATAGCCTGTACAGGTGATTCAGTAAAAAGAGGTTGGATAGGCTGTGTTAACTTCACTCTGCAGCTTGAGGATTCTGGGAGCGGAGGATTGCCTTGAACTATGGATCCAGAGCCAGCCCATAGGGGATTCAGGAACAACCCGAAATGTGTATACTTTATCCTGAGGGTGTGAGGAGCTCTGAAGGGCTGTGAGCCCAGGAAAAGCTTAATGACAATGATGCTTGATGGACATCAGTGGGAGGACATCAGTGGGTAGAAGACAGAGAAGTGATGGAAGAGTAAAGTCAGCAGAAAGGGCAGATAGGAGCCTATTACATTCCTTCAGGCACAAGGCAGTGAAAATCTAGAATAGCTGGTGACTGTGGGAATAGGATGTGAGATAAGTTGTTAAAAGAGATCACACAAAAGTGGATAATTATACTTTTGTATATAAAACAGATAAACAACAAGGACCTACTGTATAGCGCAGGGAACTATATTTGATATCTTATAATAACTTATAGTGGAAAAGAATCCGAAAAGGAATATATATATATATATACATATATATATATATATATATGCACATATATAACTGAATCATTTTGCTGTACACCTAAAACACTTTAAATCAACTATACTTCAATTTTTAAAAAACTGAATGATTAATTAGACATTTGAGATGAAGGAAATGATTTGAAACTGGCTTCAAGGTTTCAAGCGTTGGTGTTGGTAGGGATTCCAGTTTGTATTTTTTCTGTGCATGGTGCACCATGCCTCAAGGCTTGTGGGGACTTACTTTCCCGACCAGGGTTCAAACCTGCATCCCCTGCAGTGGAAGCATGAAGTCTTAACCACTGGCCTGCTAAGGAAGTCCTGGGATTCAGTTTTGAGAGAGAGGCCTAACATATATAGAGAATCTGATTTATAAACATTGCATCACATATACTGTAATAAAAACTTTACATACATTGGTTTTTTTATTCCACAGATTAACTTGAAAGTCAGATATAAATGCAGAAGTATAAATGAGACTCCTATGAGGAGTCTCAGGTTCAATGAGGTTTTGTAGCTTGTTCAAGTTTACTCAGCTGACAGAGCTGAGACCCCAGCAAAGATGCCTCTTGCTCCAAAGCCCACAGTCACCAATCTTTGCCATACTTACCATATTGGGTCGAGATGAGATGACCCCCCTGTTGCCAAATGCAATGGTCTCTAACTGATATTCACACTGGTTCTTGGACTTAGTAGGCTCTCCTGACAATTTTTCAATTCCAACTCACCAAATCCATGTAACCTGTCGCAGGTCCTGGGTGACAACTCTTGGTTTGTGATGAACAGTTGTATCCTCCAGAGAACCTCTTCCCATTCATTTCTTCCCTCGCTTCAGGATGCATTATGTCACCCCTCTGCTCTCCTGCTGTATCTCTGTCTCCATCACTGCACCTCACCACCGCCAGTACAAATACATGCTTGCCTCTATCTTATCCAGGAGTCTGTAATATATCTCTTGATTTTTTTCAGTACCCAGCAAATTGTCAAACACAAGATATTGAATCAAAAACTGTTGGATTAATAAAAGAATAGACAAACCTTGCTGCCAAGACCTGAGACATTTTATCATTTAGGTCCTATTTTCTAAACTGGTATTCTGCAGACAGTGTGGAAAACTTGGTTGTCCCCACAATTACAAAGAACTTTAAAGACGCTGTACACTATATCCTCTTAGAAATATTTGCAGCACATTTTATGGATTAAAGGTAGTTAGACATTCTGACTAAGTTAAACTTGGCTTGACAATAGAATTTCTCAAACTTATTTGGTCATGGAAACTTTATTTTCCCCCTAAATAACTGTTCCCAGGGAATTCAGATTCTGCAAAACACTGGTTGGGAAACAGGCCTTCGGAGAAGGTGAATGTGCTCGGAAAGAGGTACAGTGAACTTCATTTTTGGCAAAACCTACCATCAGCTTAGTATCTGTGAAACTTGGGTCGTATCACCAGTGATTAGAAAAATCATATCCAAGGGAACCGGGACCTTGTCCCTACCTACTCCCATTCCTGGGCTCTCTGGAGCTTTTTCCTTACCACCCTTGCTTACTCTAACTGATCCTTGTTTGTAACTGTGAACTGGTAAACCCACTGGTGGAATATATAGTTGGAACGTTGGACTCATCCTAGGAAGATGAAAGCCTTTTTTGCAAGTAGGTTTACTTTTTAGAAGATAAAGGAGACATTTCTGTGACCACTAGTGTCCCAACCATGAGTGGGATTTCCCTACAGACTAATATTAGCTCAGTAAGTTTTGTGTGTGTCACATGCCAAGTTGCTTCAGTCGTGTCTGACTCTGCCACCCTATGGACGTAGCCTGCCAGGTTCCTCTGTCTAGGGGATTCTCCTGGCAAGAATACTGGAGTGGGTTGCCATGCCCTCCTCCAGGGGATCTTCCCCACCCAGGAATCAAACCTGCGTCTCTGTATCTCCTGCACTGGCAGGTGGGTTCTTTACCACTAGGGCCACCTGGGAAACCCACAGTAAGTTTTATAGATAGAGAGAAAGAAACTTACCATGTTGAAAAGTCATTGTGGTTTTGTTGTTGACATATGAATAAGACATGCTCTTAGTAACATATTCAGATCATATAGTATCTTTATTCACTGCCTCATCCATTCCTCAGTAAATGTTTTGAATAGGTTAGTTTAAATTCTTCAAACCTTTCTACATATTCAAACAAACTTGATACATAGATGATAAAGAAATAGATAATGTATAGTATATAAATACAGTTGTTTTATTACCTAACAGTCTCATCCTATGAATATCATTTAGACTTTTTTTAACCCCACAAAAACATAAACATCTTTCTGTGTAAAGCTTGCTTTTTAACATCTGCATAGTATTCTAATATCTCTTACATGTGCATGCGTGCACGCATGCTTGGTCATGTCCAACTGTTTGTGACCCCATGGACTGTAGCCCACCAGGTTTCTCTGTTCATGGAATTTTTAAGGCAATATTGGAGCCATTTCCTACTCCAGGAGATCTGATTACCCATAGTTTATTTAAACAGTCTCTTTCTGATCGATTTATCTTTGGGTCTTTGTAAAATATTCACTTATAAAGTTGATATCTCCATGAGTAGCTTGAACATCTTTGTATTAGTGTGACTGTTACAATAGGAAGGACATCTAGAAATGGAATTACTATGTCTAAGGTATGAATATCTTCCACTTTAATAGATACTACAAATTTTCCCTTCAAAATCCTGTGCCATTGTACATACTTCTCCAATTATTAGTGATGCTAAGCACGTCTTTTCCTTTGTTGTTAGCTATTTGTATTTCTTTTATCAATTGTTTATTCACATTTTTTACTTATTTTATTAAATTATTTCTCTTTTGTTGTTGAGTTATAGGCAATGCTACAGTTTATGCATGTTAATAGTCTATTACATTTGTAGATATACTTTAAAACAATTCTTCATTGCCTTCAAAATGTATTTGTGCCTCAGAGAAGTTATATATTTGTATGTAATCACATATGTTACCCTTTTCCCCTTGGCTTTTAGATTTTGTGTGATGACACTAAGGCTTTTTTCTAACTCAGGCCTATAAAACCATACTTGTATTTTCATACAGGACTTTTTACATCTTATAATGTTTTATAAAAAGTTATTTAATCTATTTGTAATTTACATTGTGGATGGCTTATGTTAGGAATTTTCAAGTTGAGAAGAATATCACTGAAAACATATTTACAATTGTAAAACTATTAATTACATTTTATAAAAGACTTGTTAAAATCTTAGTAACAATAAAATTAGATATTTTGGCCGAGCATCAATTACATCTGTGTGCTCAGTTGCTAAGTTGTGTCCGACTCTTTGTGACCCCTTGGACCGTAGCCTGTCAGGCTCCTCTGTCCATGAAATTTTCCAGGCAAGAATACTGGAGTGGGTAGCTGTTCCCTTCTCCAGGGGATCTACCTGACCCAGGGACAGAACCCATATCTCCTGCATTGGCAGGTGGATTCTTTACCACTGTGCCACCTGGGAAGCCCAAGCACCAATTATAAATTAAGTCTATTTTCTCCAGAGTTATAACATGACAAAATGCTTCATATCTGGGTAATGCCTTAAAATTTTCCAAACATTTTTCTATCTGTGTTCTCTTTATTAGCATCGTTACAACCTTTTAAGGGAGATAGAGCAGATGATATTGTTTGTTTTAAATGAATGACTTGTCTAAAGTCTCCAAGATAATTCATGGTTTTATTGATGCTAGACACCAGCTCCCTTTACTTCCCAGCACTCTTTCTACTATTATAACAATTACAACCCGTGCACTAGACATTACTCTGCATTAGAAAAAAAAAAATCCCAAGGCAGAAATTCTGGACTATAATAAAAGTAAAAGAAGTTAAGCAATGTATATTTGTTCAAACCCTTGGTCACTAGCCCTTTCTTCCCATCTCTGGCCTGACATAAATGGTCGTGACTGAGTTTCCAACCTGCTAGAAATAAGACTGGGTTGGGTGCCGGGTGCAGGCTTAACTAGAGAGGTGCAAATTGTGCCAGTGTAATTCCTAATACAAGACAGTGGAAAATTGCTAGCACAATTGAGAGTTGTTAACACAATAGAAAGGACTCTGAAGGAAAACCTGATGTGTCTCTCCTGCATCTTTTTTTGTCCCCACTGTCATTTTCCGAGGGGATAAAATGAGATGACATTGGGAAGAAAACTACCACACCAGAGCCAGCAGTGATTGCTGCTTTGAATGCCGTGCAGCTGCGCCGGTGTGGCCAGATTGATCCATTTCAAAGCAATGGTCATTATATTGCATTTTACTCTGAAAATGCAGTGCTTTTCTGTTTCCTGAGTTGTCTGTTAGGAGGGATGGCATGATGCTCTATCTCAGTACATTATTTTATGTTTAACACTCTTGTATCATGAAATTAACTGAGATGTAGCTTTCAGTAGTGTCCCCAAAGAAAGTCTGAACTATGAAAAGAATGCAAATTTGGGGAGAGAAAGTTTAAACAGAAAGAGTTCTCTTTTGGTCCAATGTTCTTTTAGATCAATTCTTCTTTCGATCTGATTATATCCAGCATCTAATTTTCACACCATTAGTTTAATGACCACTGATTTTTATTCCCAGAGAAAACTCTGAGATGAACAACTGAAATCCTCTTTAATTTCCCTCCTTTTTTAGCTTAATTTTAAAAGGACATGCTGCTTTGAGAATACTTTGAGGGGAGAATTGTTAGGCTTATGAAGCATAAGCTGAGACATGGTCAAAAATTGTCACCGCCCCCCCAAAATAAACAAACAACAACAAAAACTTGTCTGAACAGAATAGAGTTGACATATCAGAGGTATCAATACATATCCACTGTGATGAATAAAGTGTCATTAAATCCTACCACATTTAGAACTTTTCGTCATGTGTTTGTCATGGGCCTGTTCTAGCCACACGTTGAGATTGCAACTAAACACATCCAGACCTTCTACCACATACGCTTGCTATCTGACACAGGTCAGAGAACAGTGTCCAGCAGGGTACAACAATTATTTGTTGAATGACTGGATAAATTAATGAAATAAAAGTGAATGCTCAGAACAAAATATGTATTTGTCTTGCCATGAAATTATTTTTTATAAAATGTTATGTAACATGTTGTGAATGTAAAATTGAGTTAAAAGATAAAATATCCTGTTGGTTGTTATAAATTTTTTTTTTTGCTCAGGTTCTGCATATTCCTGCCTCTTACTATACTTAAAAAAAATTATTTATTTATTTTTGGCTATGCTGAGTCTTTGTTGTTGTGTGAGCTTTTCTCCCATTGTGGCAACTGGGGACTATTCTCTAGTTGTGGTGCACAGACTCCTTATTGCTGTGGCTTCTCTTTTTCTGGAACACGGGCTCTAGGGCACAGGCTCAGTAGTAATGGCTCATGAGATTAGCTGCTCTGCAGCGTGTGGGGTCTTCCTGGTCCAGTGATCAAACCCATGACTCCTGCATTGGCAGGAGGATTCTTTACCAAGGAAGCCCCACTTACTATACTTTTAGCTTTGCATGTTGGAGAGGTGGATTGGTAAAAATGCATATTCTTATATTTGGTCTATCTTCTGCAGAGGAAAAGATGAAATTAAACCTGAAACATACCCAAAATATTTTGCAAAATATAGACTGGATATAGACTATAATGGCATGCTGCAGTCCATGGGGTTGCAAAGAGTCAGACACACCTTTGTGACTGAATAACAGCAACAGTAGACTGTAATAATAATTTTGTTAAAACAATTAGGTTTGTGTATCATGGATGAATTCATATGGCCAGGAGAACTAAAATTTTCTAATATCATGTCTTTGAACAGCATAGCTATGCAATTTCAATATTGCAATATCCTTATATGTATTTAATCATAAACTAAGAACCATAGAGACAGAAGATAATATTAAGACCTTCCTCATCTTCATTTACCTAATCCAAGAACCTACATACTCCTATAAAATGATTAGCTATTTTAAATGACTTTTCAACAATTATGGAACAAAAATCAGAATTGAAATGGAGTTCACATGTATCTTAGATATTTTTATAATATATTTTATCCTATAGTTTATACTATAAAATATTGCTGTGAATTCTGTTAAATTATTAACTTCAAATTAAACGATATTCCTTAGATATTTTCATAGTTATATTTAAAGACAGAACATCTGAGTTTTAAATATCAGGGCACATTTTAATTTGGGAAACAGCCTGTAAATTATAAAATTTCTCTGTTAGATTTAGATTTTTCTGACATTTTAGCACGCATTTATCTTTGAACATTATTTTCCCCCCCCAAAACTGAATGGAAAAGGAAGAAAAAGAGACTATTAGATTTAAAAAAGTCAACCATAAAACAAAAATAATCCTTCAATTGGTTAATGGCTGTTAGTAATAGACTCCAGCAAGAAACCCAAATTTCAGAGTATTTAGCCCTAGGATATCTATTATTGTTTCTTTTCATGTAGTGTTAGAAAGGAAGAGATGGTACCCTGTCCTTGGCTCTGTCTTAGGCAGCAGACCCATATACCCAGTCTTCTCTTTGAAAATCAGTTCAGCCTTTTAACATGTTCAAGTGTTAGAAACTTTCAAAGTCAGAAGAGACTTCCTTATATTTATCTCCCTTCCTTTCTGCTCAACGGTTTCATGATTGTTAAAGAGTTGGACCATCAAACAAGTTTTATGTATGCCTTTTTTTTTATTTTGCTTATTTGCTTTTATCAGGAATAGAGAAGGGGAGCAGAAGGAATCTGGAAAAGAAACAGTGGTTGGCTTCACAAAAGCTGAATTTTTATAAAAGCAGTGTATACTTTTTTTTTTAGAATAATCAGTAAATCAGAAAGATGTAAAGAGATTGTCTTTTTTCAAAAAAAAGAAAAAAAGTTCCCAAACCTCACTTCCTCCAAGAGAGGAGAAATTGTTAACTTTTTGGTGTTCACATATTTCAGATAATATTGGCAATTAACATTAGATCAAGATCAAAAACATTTTTCTGTATTACTGTAATCTTTGTAGAAGCATTATTTTTAATATTTTACTTAACATTCAGTCACAGATATAGCCTATAATTTACATAAGCATCTCTACTCTTGGACATTCAGACCATTACCAGTTGTTCACAAAATATTGTGTTAGGTCTGAACTTCTACATCAGTTTAATTCCTTGCTCACATAAGTAGCTTACTCCATAGAATGTACTAGATTACTCTATAGAACTTGATATACTGAATGTGATTCTTAACTAGGTATTATTATTTTTAAGACCTCTGAACCCATAAAGCATAATTAAAATAATATCTGAGGATAAGTTGCTGCAGAACTCTCCTCCATGTTCCAGAAAATTGAAGATAAGAATTAGCAAAGCCTTGATAATTCATGGAGATATGATATGAGCCTCAAATGCAAGGCACAGATATAATTTGAAATTTTCAGTAGCCACATTAAAAATGTAAAAAGAAATAGGAAATTATTTTAAATAATATACTTAATCCAGTCTACTCCAAATATTTTCATCTCAAACTTCAGTCAATATAAAAAATTGAAGGGGATATTTTATATTTTTTATATTAACTGTTAGACAGCTGGTGTGTACTTTATACTTATAGCACACCTCTGCTCAGTCTAGCTACATTTCAAGAATTCAACAGTTACAGGGTACCATATTGAATGGGGCAACTGTAGAGACATGGCATGGGCAGTAGATAAAAAGGTCCATAACATCTGGACTTTGAGCCAACTCTGTATCTAACTACCTAATCTCAGGCAAGTCACTTAATTTCATTGCCTCAATTTGCCTATCTGTAAAATGGGAATAATAATAGTAACTATTGGGTAGTGTTGATGTAGGGATTCATGAGATAATTGATGAAGAAAATATTCAATAATATTTTATTTTGGCTCAGTGGTAAAGAATCCTCTTGCCAGTGCAGGAGTCATGGGTTTCATATAGAGTCTTGGAAAGTATCTTAGTAATCATATTCTAACTTAAACAATTAGCTTCACTATCCTATAGTCTTCCTCCCTTAATCTTGTACCATTTTTCCAAGAATGAATTATTTAGAAGGTAATCTCTGCTCTCATGCTCTGGGAAAGGGGCTAGTATTTCACCCATAGCCTGGATAATCCATGTAACGTGGAATCATGTGCTTCTTTGTAGGAGAGGGTCAGCATCACCAGAAAATTCAGTCTGAAAGGTCATATAGCGCTCTATAACGTTAAGCTCTCATAGCCTGATGCCATCAAATATGAGATTCCTAGTTTTCCTCTCTATGAAGAGTTTTAATGTTTTCAGATTAGGAAGTGTCTCACAATCAATTACACTTTCAATATAGCATTTTTATTTAAGAAGCTATTACACTGATGCTATATTTTAAAATCAATGATTTCTCTGAATAGATGAATCTAATATGCATCTTATTCCCTTTGCTGGAAATTGATGTTTACAAACATAGATTTATGATTATAAATTGTATTCTATGTAGCTCTATTTGTATCAGTGATTTTCGAGCTTTAAAACTTTATCTTTCTCTAAATATAAAAATGCTACTATCCCTCCTCCCCCACCCCCCAGCCCCTATGAATCTCTCTTCAGTGTATTGCCATTGAATAAGAAGAACTCGTGGAGTTTTAGGTTCTATGGTTAGATTACAAAAAGTAAGCTTTACATTTTATTTTCAAAATATTTTATTTTATAAGTAGAGTAAAAATTGCATTAACATTATAATAGTAAATACACTTTAAAATTTATCCATGCAGAAACTCTCTCAGTGGAGAAGCAGAGCCTACTGGGAAAGAATGTATTGTTTTTAAATTAACTTGATATGTTGCCAGTTTGGTGTCTACAAACCTTGTGAACTTGGTAAACAAATATCTATCCAGGAATAAAGCTCCTCTGCATGAACCAGCAGAACCATAGTAATTAAGTTCATTGTGGTGACCTCACCAATGGAACTGCTTGGCAGGGGGAGCCCGCTCACCTTTCTAGGGGCCTGGCATCCACAGAGGCCCTTCTGGGCAGAGCACACACATCTGTATCCTCTGTCTATGGCTCGTTTCCCTTCTTTTCGTGGCTGTGGTAGAAAAAGGCCCTTTTCCAGATATTTTTATTCGACAGGAAAATTTCTTTCTCTACCCAAGGCTCCTTGACCAGGTGTGTTTCTGGGGCATGGCCTTCTCAGCTGAGTTTTATAGGGAGAATAAAGGCTGTCTCTTCATAATTAAAGAGCTATAGAGTCTGCTCTGAAGGTCTTCTGGAAGCCTGAGTTTCCAGGGTTCTGCTGCCAAATAGCTGGAATTTCAGTGGCATTATGATACTATGACTATATTCCACATTGTTATAGCATTACTGATCAGTCAAGAAAACCTCAGTCACTGCTACTTTATGAAGACTGTCCTCGATGGTGTGGACTGATCCCAAAAGACCAGCAAGAGTGCTCTTTTTTCATCAGTGAAATGGAGTGGGATAATGCATTGAGAACATGCATGGTGGTGCCTGTTCAACCATGGTGGTGGCTCCTGGGTTCAAACCTCAACGCTGCCACTTTTACAAGACTGGGCACTTCTTTGGCTCTTTGTAAAATGTAGATCAGAGCGAAAGTTCCCCCTACCCTTGCTAGTGTTGTCATGGGGATCAATGGAGTTAGTGTCACGTGTTTAGAAGACAGTCAAAGTGCCTAGAAGATCCAGTGTGAGTCCTTGCTATTGTTGTTAACTGTGGGACTCAGAGGGACCACACACACACAACCAATAGCAGTAATTCTCAATTTTTGATACACATAGAAACCACTCGAGTCTCTTAAACCATAGATTGGGATCTAGAGGGACTAGGGTGATCTGAGATTCTGTGGTTGCTGCTGACCTTTAGACCATGCTTTTAGCACTAGGGGTCTAGAGCATATGAAGCACCATGTTTACAGAAATTATTACTGAGAGCAGAGTTAACATAACCCCAATTAGAATCACTCCTTGTCTCCTGGAAAGTTCCAGAGTTGGTGGGGCCTAGGGAGGATTCAGTTCTGGCCCTGCGCCTGCCATTGACCAGCTGCATGTCCTGTCACTTAGGGCCTGCCACTTCAGTGCACTGTATTTCATTTTCCCCATCTTCCAAATGGGGATAATAATCCTTGCTTTCGCTACTTCATAGGATTGTGGTAAGGGTCAAATGAGAAAATGTATGTGAAAAGCTCTTTGAAAAATTAAAAGTGCTACCCAGTTGTAAAGGGATCAATAGCAGCGGAAGGAGGGGTTGGCTGGTGATGGAGAGCTCCCCAGAAGAGTAAATTCTGAGCTTGGGCTAGATGGAGATAACGGTTAATGGAACAAACAGCACAAAGATAGAAGCAGCTAAGTCCACTGTGTGTGGACCTGTTTGAGAGCCACAGCAAATCAGCCAGGGTTCCATCCCAGGGAACTGATGAGATGTTAGATTCAAAAAACAGAGAAAAAGAGCATAAAAGGAAAGGTAAAAACCTTACTCCATATCTTTTTATTAAAACTTTGTATTATATGTTGGAGTACAGCTGGTTAATGATCTTGTAATCATTTCAGGTGGACAGCAAAGGGATTCAGCTATACTTATACATGTATCCCTTCTCCCCCAAATTCTCTTCCCATCCTGGCTGCCATATAACTTTTTTGCTTTCTATTCCAGAGGGCTTCAAACTTTTTGACCTTAAATTCCAGTACAAGAGATGTTTCATATTGGGACTTAGAATACACTTAAATATAATGTGTAACTGAAACTAAGATTTCTTGAAATAATATTTGCCCTATTATTTCTTGAAATAATAATGTGTGCCAAGCATTCTCTTGTGTGTGTATGTGTGTGCGCACACGCTCAGTTGTGTCCAACTTTTTGTTACCCCATGGACCTTAGCCCTCCAGGCTCCTCTGTCCATGGAATTTTCCAGGCAAGTATACTGGAGTGGGTTTCCATTTCCTTCTCCAAGGGATCTTCCTGACCCAGGGATCAAACCTGTGTCTCTTGTGTCTCCTGCATTGTTGGATCCTTTACAGCTGAGCCACCAGGGAAGCCACCAAGCATTCTATTGCAATCTTATTCTACTGTCTTCCATCACATTCAGTTTTTTCAAATGCTGATTGCAACTCATTGGACTTATTTCACATTCCACTAATAGACTACAACCCACAGTTTGAAAATCACTGATCTAACCCAACCTGCCTGTTTAAACACATAGTATACAGTTCTTCACTTGTTATATATTCTTCTACTCACTGAAATGCAGCCTCAATGTCCATTATTCCAATGAAACTGCTCATACTAACATTTCTTCTTCCAATATTTTAATTAGCTGGTGTGTGTTAACATATTAACAAATCTAGTGGACATTTTTCTCTTCTTCTCTTACTAGACTCCTTCCAAAGCATATGGGATGACCAGTTGTACCGTTCTCCTGCAAAATCTCTCTGTCCTTGGCCACTGGATGGTTTTGAACTCTGAGTTCTTATCTCATTCATTGAGTGTTTTATTCTTGGTTCATTCCTGGCATCTTCTTTTCTGCTGCAGTTGTGAACTATTGCTGATCCCCCGAATTCTGTCCTGAAGTCATTGCTCTTCAATACACTTTTCCTGGGAGTCCATCCACTCTATAGTTTTAAATACTGCCTGTTTGTTGATGGTTCCCAAGCCTATGTCTTCACCCTACATCCTCTTCTTTGAGCATCTGGCAGTGTCAACCTTTCCACTGGAGATCCAGAAGCACTTAGGATGTATTATATCCAAACCTGAACTTTTTATTGTAGGAAAAATACAATGAGGAGAATTGTGGGTTCTGTAACCTGGGTCAGGAGCAATTGACAGTGTCCTTTAGAGCAATAATTCTCATGTTTGCTTGGCTTTGATGATGCTGAGACTTCTTGTAGACCACCTTGTCCTATTGCTTCCATTTACCAAAGAATGAATTTAAAAGTTGGCATTACTATTCATGATCCACTATGATGAATATAATTCCTTTTCTTAAAACTTATTTTTATTGGAGTATTGTTGACTTATAATGTTATGCTAGTGTCAGGTGTACAGATTATTGCAAAATATTTACTGTAGTTCCCTGTGTTATAGGTCCTTGTTGGTTATCTGTTTTATGTACAGTAGTGTGTATGTGTTAATCCCAAACTCGTAATTCCTTATTATTATAATACAGAAGATGATATCCAAATCTGAATTATTATTGCACACTCCAAAAAGAAGTCTGGAGTTACCATATTCTCAATATCAAACCTCTAAGAATCCAGTATTCCACCTACCTGATAGAAAGTCCAGGATAACACTTGCATTCCTTGTCAGTTCTCATAAATACCAGCCTCCTCCTTTGTCAAGAGCCTCAGTATTTCTCTGATAGACAATACAGAGGGACAGTTTAGTCCAAGAGAAAGGACAAACTGGTCCATATGGATGGACCATTAAATCACAGACTTATTTGCACAGCAGTAGAACCATCATGAAGTTTTTCCTTTTCTCAATTTCAGTTATCTTTCCCCTTTCAGGTGCAGAAACTTTGGGTCAATTCCAATTTTTTTAACTGGATTTTTTAAATAAGCACCAAAAAATATCAAGCTGTTCTTTTAAGTTCTTATAGTGAACTCGGGCAAATCAATTAAGCAAATTGCTTTCAGAAATACCTACCAGTTCCAAATAAACCTCTTCCTTACTTCAGAGATAGTATATGGCAAGGTTTATGCAGAGAAAATTTTTCTACTTGAATTACCCACTTCTCAATGCAGGGGATTTGAAAGGGAAATGCTGACATGATCTCAGTCATGGTGGTGAAAGAGTGCATCTCTAATCCAGCAGGGCTGTTTTGACAGAGGTTAAGAACAAGGCAGTTCTGGCCTGGAGATGCTTCCCATGCCTATGGCTGTGACCTGATTTGTTCATGCCTTTGGTGGGGCACTAAGGGCTTCCCTTGTGGTAAAGAATCCACCTGCAATGCGGGAGACCTGGGTTCGATCCCTGAGTTGGGAAGATCCCCTAGAGAAGGGAAAAGCTACCCACTCCAGTATTCTGGCTTGCAGAATTTCATGGACTGTATAGTCCATGGGGTTGCAAAGAGTCAGACACAACTGAGTGACTTTCACTTTGGTGGTGCACTCAGATTAAAAATATCTGCATTCTGACTTATAAAACAAGTCATTTTTCTCTCCTCTTTAGTTTGCTTAAATAAATACACGTGAAATCTGAAACACCACCTGATCTTTCCTGGTTTTCTTTTTCCCTTTTGTTTGCCATCTCGCACCTACCATTGCAGCAACGGAAGCACAAGAGCTGTGTTTTCGTGTGAGTGGTTATATGTAACCAGAACAAACAGAGGACATAGGGAAGGTGGAGAAAAGTTAGATATATAAGCAAGAAAAAGTGAGTTATTGATTTTATTGACTGGTCTGTTAACTTCTGACATTGCAATAAAGTCTTATTTATTTGTATACAGAAGACTCAATTACATAGATACATATCATTTTAACAACTGGGTTATTTACAGGAGAATTGCAGCTTCATAAATAATATAGAGCTGGGATTTCTCAAGCTGATGTTTATCCATTGTTGCCTAGGGAAGTGGTGATGGCTATGCACATACCTCTGTGCAGTCATTAGAACAACATCACAATAGGCTTGGGGAAAAGAAAGGAGGGGGACAAGGAATAAGAGGGAAATAAGGACAAGAGTCTCAGCACAACTAAAATATATGGTAAATAATCCTGGAGTCATCACATCCAGATAGAGCTGCTCAAGTCTTCTCCCTCCTGCCAGCACAGAAAAGCTATCAATGGAGACAGCTGGGTTCAAAGATCAAGGTCTTAAAACTTTCCTTTATATTCTGTTATACAAGCTATTAAGATTCTATTACAAATCTTGGTTTAGGAGGAAAAATGTTTCAAACGAAGTTTTAAAGGAGAGGATCAAGAACTCCCGAACATCTTCTCTTGGGGGGGGCAACTGGAAATGGAGATTGACATCCTGGGGCTGCCCCTTGTCCTCCAGGGGTCCCAGAAGTCTTGTACAGGGGCTCTCCTGAAACAAGTCTTTATTTAACTATTAGTTTAATGTATAGCTTCCCTGCTAGGCTGTAAGCCTCAGAGGCCCAGGAACCATATCTGGTCATTATTCAGTCAATATTTGTTGGGAATGAGTCACCAGGAGAAGTAGGACAACACAATACTATTTCATGAGTCCCTAGCATCTTGTAAAATACCTGCCACCTTAGCAAGAACTTAATGTCGTGACGAGTGAATCATCAAAGAGTAGGGTTAAGGATCCCAACTTTCAAATGAGGTGGCTAGAGCTCACATTTGGTTTTGGATTCAGAACCCAGACCCAGATTTTAGGACCCAGAATCACACAACAATAACTCCCCTACAGATCAAGAACCTGATTGCTCCCAAAGCAAGTGCAGATAAGTGATGGCTGTAAGAAAATACAAACATATCTTGGCTACTGTGACTAATGCTTCAGTGAACATGGGAGTGTAGAATTGACTTCATTTCCTTAGAGTATATACCCTAAAATGAGATTCCTGGATTGCATGGCAGTTCTGTTTTTATTTTGAAGAATCTCCATACTGTCTTCCATGGCAGCTGCACCATTTTTGCATTCCCATCATCAGTATACGAGGTTTCCATGTTCTCTATCTTTGCCAACATATGTTGTCTTTTTTTTTTTTTTTTGAGCTATTCTAACAGGTGTGAGATGATAGCTCTTTGTCCACAATAGCCAAGATATAGAAACAAGCTAAATGTTCATCCAGGGATGGATGAAGAAAATGTAATGTAGACATACAATGGAAAACTATTCAAAAAGAAAGAAATCCTCTATATGCCACATGAACAGACCTGGAGTACATTATGCTAAGTGAAATAAGCCAGACGCAGAAGGACAAACACTTCATGATTCCACTTATGTGAAGTCTCTTAAATTTTCAAACTGCTAGAAACAGAGTTGAACAGCGGTTGCCAGGAGATGGGGTGGGGAAGGGTATTTGCTCCTCAGTGGGTTTAACATTTCAGTTATTCAAAATGAATAAGTTCTATATAGGTACCGCATTGTGCCTAGAGTTAACAATACTGTATTGTGTACTTACAATTTTGTTGAGGGTGGATCTCATGTTAAGTGTCCTTACCACAATAAGTAAAATAAAATAAAATACAACAGAATCCAGGCTATGCTCTGAGCAGTCACTTGCTGTTTACTCACTCTTGAGGGCTGTCACCACCTCCTTTGTGGCTGTGTCTATTCAGATTGTAAGAGCCCGCTTATGTATACATCTGTGCTTAGGATCCACTTAGGAGCCAAGTTCTTTTCTGGACTCATGTTCCTACACCACCCAGCCCATGTATAGATTCCTAGGCATCAGCTGTACCGTCGTGGCCAAAGCCATCATTGCCAGACATTGCCCTGAAAATTGTACCTTCCACTTGGGAAGTGCCACTTCTTTTTTTCTTTTGTATCCTACCTAGCTCACACTTGCCTGTGTGCCCTTCTGTCCTGAGTGCTGTCTCCCCTGGGTCAGAGCTGGGAGCCGTGCCTGTCCTCCCTCTGCCGCAGAGCCCTTGCAGACCTCTAGGGGAGGTTGCTGTCGGACGCTGCTGTGTCTTGTCTCTGCGCTCCTCTCCTGACTCACCTGCTAGCTCTACCCTGCCCTTGAGGCATTGACAATGTTTGAAGCTAATGTTGAGCATCTCTGTCAGATCAAACAGCTGTGGCCACAGTTCCCAGGCCTGCTGTCTAGAGCGCTGCCCGCTCTGTATACAACAGCCCTTCTGGACGATGCACTCAGATATGTGGACTGCGGCATAGGGCTCTGTCTCCTTTGAAGTGTAATATTAATGATAAGAAAAACAACAACGACAATGATAAGAAAGCTCAACTTGACTGTTTACTATGTACCAGAAACTTTATGTGGATTAGTGTACTTAATCCTCACTTTATGAGGGAGGTACTATTCTTATTTTAATTTTGCAGATGATGAAACTGAGCAGAGGAAGATAAGTCTCTTGAGGTCCCATCTCTGGTACGTGATGGAGACAGCGAGTGATCTGGCTTCAGAGCCTGTGCTCCCCACCGTGAGGCACTCCTGCTCCCTTTACGTCTCTCCCTGGAGCTGGCCTTTACCAGTGACAGGTCTCCGGACAGAAGTGTCGCCATGATCACCCCAAGTCCTCACCACCCCCATCTGCAGACCCGAGGGGTAGAAGCTAAAGGTGGGGGCATCTCCAGTATTTATAGGGCTCACCAGCACCAGTGTGTAGGATGGATGAGAAACAGGACAGGTCGGAGGCAGGATGACTGTGTCCGTGGTCTGAGTGATGAAGAGGGCAGCTGAAACAGAGAAGGGGTGTGGCACACAAGGTTGGAGTGCAAGATTTGGGGATATGCTGGTTGGCTACCTCTGGGGGTGAACGGGTGAAGTAGAAAGACCAGGCAAAGAGAATTTAGAGATTTGCTTTTGGAGCATGTGTGATGAGAAGGGTAAACACGAATCGGAATTGTGCCTTTGGGAGGAGCTGGAGCTTTTGAAAGGGAAGATACTGTTGTTTTTTGGTTTTTGGTTTTTTTTTAGACTTGAGGGAAATGTGTTGTTCAGAATCACTGGGCAGGACTTCAGAGAAGTTTTTAGATATGGCCATTTAGATTCAGGCATCATCCTCATTCTTCAGTCCTCCTGCATTCTTCCTGTACCCGAATTTATTCTTGGATATCAGTTGCATGTGCCTGATTTTACAGGCTCCTCTAAAGGGTATCCTCTGTGGTCATATGCTTTCCTCGCTCCTTCTTTATCAAGCTCACCTGTGACTGGATAATCATATGTCGACATCATTTGTACTAATGCTCCACTAATAACTGATAGTGAAGCCAACTTTGTTGAGAGTTTATTTTTGCCAAGCGCAGTGCTAGGCTCTTTTCACTCTGTAATCTGTTTCCCTATCACAACTATAATACAGGTGCCATGACTACCTCCATTTTACAGTTGAGGAAACTTAAGATCAGAGAGGTTGAGTTAACTTATCCAGAGCCACACAGACATCACAGGTGAAGCAAAGATGAAAACACAAGTCTTTCTAACCCCAGGCTCTATTGTCAGAATACAATGGCTGGGCACTCAGAGGAGGCCTCGGCGTCCTCTGCCTAGACACAGTTTCACAGAATAACATCAGACAAGGTCACTCTGACCAGGATGAGTTGGGACAAAACCAAGATCAGCTCATAGTCATGTCCAAAGACAGACAAAAACAAGAACATTGTCAAGACCACGAAATGACAAAAAGTCACCCATTCTGGCTAATAATCAGTGAATATTTTCTTTTTCCAATTAAATCTTTACCCCCTCCTTCTTTCCTATATTATACACAAGAATTATTAAAATATTTGATTATAAGATTGCTCTGACTTCCAGACTGCATCCAGTCTAGAGCAAAGCCCCACTTCTTCAAACCCTCTCTAAAAATCACTCAACACAAGCCCAAATGGATGTCATCTTTTCTTACTGTGACATCCCATTGCAGTCTCCCTCCTGTCAATGAGTCTATAAATCAAGTTCAGCTACATGGTTGTCTTTGGCTGAAGCATGTTGACATTTCTAAACACTCCTCATCATACATATTCTTAGATTTGCATGTATCCATAGATTTGGTTACAATGTGGCTTGAAACCCCAGACTTGACAAAATGTGGATTTGCATTCCTTCTCCTCTTTCTCCTCCCCCTTAAAAAAAAAGAAAGCTGTGGATATGTCTGTTACTTAAATTTTCTGAACCCAAGTTGTCATATCATGAGGGGGAAGGGTTGGTATGAAGATTAATTGAGGTGACAAATGTAGAATATTCTAGACTCTTGCCAGACTGATGCTTTAGAAATGTTAGTTTTTTTCACTGATCCCTTCTTGATTGAAGCTTTTCTTCTAAATAAGGCATTTTATCTAACTATCATATTCTAGTCATACAGTCTGACTCACCAAATCTTGAGGATATTTAGAGATTAATGTAAAATTTCTAATTTATGCTATTACCTATTCTCTGTGCTGAGACAGTTCCAGAAAGCATCTACTTCTGCTTTATTGGGCTTCCCTGGTGACTCAGATGGTGACGCGTCTGCACACAAAGTGGGAGACCTTGGTTCAATCTCTGGGTTGGGAAAACCCCTTGGAGAAGGAAATGGCAACCCACTCCAGTATTCTTGATTGGAAAATCCCATGGACAGAGGACCCTGGTAGGCTACAGTCCATGGGGTCCCAAAGAGTTGGATACAACTGAGAGACTTCACTTTCTTTCATTTTCACTTTTTATGCTTTATTGACTATGCCCAAGCCTTTAACTGTGTGGATCACAACAAACTGTGGAAAATTCTGAAAGAGATGGGAATACCAGACCACCTGACCTGCCTCCTGAGAAATCCGTATGCAAGTCAAGAAGCAACAGTTAGAACTGGACATGGAACAACAGACTGGTTCCTAATCAGGAAAGGAGTACGCCAAGGCTATATATTGTCACCCTGCTTATTTAACTTATATGCAGAGTACATCATGAGAAGTGCTGGGCTGGATGAAGCACAAGCTGGAATCAAGATTGCTGGGAGAAATATCAATAACCTAGATATGCAGACAACACCACCTTTATGGCAGAAAGTGAAGAGGAACTAAAAAGCCTCTTAATGAAAGTGAAAGAGGAGAGTGAAAAAGTTGGCTTAAAGCTCAACATTCAGAAAACTAAGATCAAGGCATCCTGTCCCATCATTTCATGGCAAATAGATGGGGAAACAGTGAGAGACTTTATTTTGGGGGGCTCCAAAATCACTGCAGATGGTGACTGCAGCCATGAAATTAAAAGATGCTACTCCTTGGAAGGAAAGTTATGACCAACCTAGACAGCATATTAAAAAACAGAGTCATTACTTTGCCAACAAAGTTCTGTCTAGTCAGGGCTTTGGTTTTTCCAGTGGTCATGTATGGATGTGAGAGTTGGATTATAAAGAAAGCTGAGCACCGAAGAATTGATGCTTTTGAACTGTGATGTTGGAGAAGACTCTTGAGAGTCCCTTGGACTGCAAGGAGACTCAACCCGTCAATCCTAAAGGAAATCAGTCCTGAATATTCATTGGAAGGACTGATGCTGAAGCTGAAACTGTAATACTTTGGCCACCTGGTGCAAAGAATTGACTCACTGGGAAAGACCTTGATGTTGGGAAAGATTGAGGGCAGGAGGAGAAGGGGATGACAGAAGATGAGATGGTTGGATGGCATCACTGACTCAATGGACATGAGTTTGAGTAAGCTCCAGGAGCTGGTGATGGACATGAAAGCCTGGCATGCTGCAGTCAATGGGGTCACAAAGAGTTGGACACGACTGAGTGACTAAACTGAACTGATTCTCTGTGCCATAATTTATAGATATATTAAGGCCAGTGAGTGCTAATGCATTTTATTCATTCTGAGATACATAGCATTCTCCCTCATATTTTAATGTGACATCTTAAAGGGAAGATTTTAGGATAAAAATTGGGTTGTGTCTTATAATCAGTGTCATGTCTTGGTTTAATTGGCAGCTTTTTTTTTCTTTCTTGGTGGAACATAAAATATTCATGAATTTTATATCAGTAGCATCTTAGTTTTAATGAAATATGGTATATATTTTTAAATAACTGGACAGCTCTTCTTCCACTCTTTCACCTTTTCACCATTGTAGCTAATGGTTGGCTCTGTTTTCTACTTCAGTTCAGAGACTAACTACCATTCTAAAGCTAAATGTAAGCTCAAGAAGTTGAGTTTTTATAGTATTTGGACTTAAAACCTAGCTATTATCATCTGAGTCCAAGTCATGTTTTGTAGGCATATTTGTATAATATGAGCTCTGACACAGATCCAAAAATAAGTTAATATACAAATGGAAATTGCCACGCATTTGATCCTGTCATGTAATGGAGTTAAAATAATGCTAAAAAAACAATCTGAACAAGTTCTGTGAAGCTTTTGTTCTATTTGACTTTAAGTGGAACAAAATCTTCAGAACAAGAGGACAACAAAATAATGCTTTGCTAAAAGGATGAAAGAATATGACCTAAATCTATTAGTGTTAGAACACTCTATGAATGCACTCAAGTTAATAGCATCTTTTAGCAATAGATACTTTTTCAATTACAGTAATGCTAAGAAATAAATAGGTTAAGTGAGAGAAAAATGGTCAGAGACACATGAATTGGACTAGTTGTTTGACTGTTTGGTTTTTTATAACCAATTCTCAAGGGGCAGAAATCTAACCAACAATCTATTGATGGGTCATTAATTTGAGTTTCCATATTCTAGATCTACTTCATCTTATTACAGAGGCAGTGTTGCCCCAGCTCCAAAGGTTTGGCAGCACTTAGCAATCTGTACACAGTGAGTTGTGCAATCTCCTTTTCTTCCTGCCCAATCTTGTGTTGTCATGCTGTCATAGAAGCTCCATTACCGTAAGGGCTTGCTAACTAGGTGTGATGCTACAGTTTCATGCAATGTAATTCCTCCGGGGGTATTTCCTCCCTGTCCTTTGCTGAGTTCTAAATGACCCCAGTTTCACCAATCTTCAGTTGCACGCAAGAGTGATTGCAAATGCTACCCTTTTGGAGTATCTGTGTGGAAATGCAGTTTTATTTCAGCTTTAAGAGGTTTAAAATTTTTATTCCCCCTTTTTAAAAGGAGTGCTCTTGCTACTTTTGCAAAGAATGTGCTGCTCTGAGAGTAAATAACTGAAATGGAGAGGCAGATTCTTATCTTCATGGAACCTCACAAATGGAAAAGCAAAGATATGGATATGGAAAGAGAAAGTGTCAGGAAAATTGCCATAAATCACAGAGCAAGGATATTGGGCTACATCTAGCATCAGTTTTGTTGTGTTTTAAAAAGGATAAATATGCTTCCCTTTAAGAATATAGTAGCAACTCTTCCCGCTGTGAACCTCTTCACTGGGAGTCCTCCCACCGGGTTGCACAGGGTGAGGTGTGCTCCGGGGTTATTACTGTGATTGAGAGTGTGTCCCTGGAATGTTTGCTTTTCCTGTATTCTCACCTGTTCCTGCCCAGCTTTCACGAGAGAGGGTTAACAGTCCACTGCCAATGTCTGCTAAAAGTTGAGCGTCTTAGGTGCAGTTACACTTCAAATGCCACCCAAGGGAATGAAGGAAGGAAGTTGGGGAGGAAGGAAGGGAGGAAAGTAGGAGGGAGAGAGGGAAGGAAGAAGGCAGGAAAGGAGTTATAAACTCAAAACCAACGCTTCTCACACTTTATTGTGAGCATGAATCACCTGGGGATTTTCTTTCAAGGCAGATTCTGATTCAGGGAGTCTGAGACCCTGGATGGACTGAGACCTGCAGGTCTGCCTTCTTAGCAAGGTCTCAGATGATACTGATGCTCCTGGCCCAGAGATCACATCTTGAATACGGAGACCCTAAACTAAGTGCAGCTGTCTTTTTGCTGATTGTGAACATTATTTTAAAGGAGATTGGGATGCTTACTTCTTAGGAACTTGTCAGGATATATCTGGGAACAAATGGGGCACAGGAAAATCCTATGGAAGTCACTGGACTTCTCTGGTGGAAGTCACTCTCCCTCATTGTGTTCCATTTTCCTTTTCCCATCACCCACCTCCCAGACCTGGTACCAAAGGTGTCTGGAGCCAAGGTCCACTAGGTACAGAAGAAAATATCCCCTGAATTTGCTTTCTATCACGATGTTGGGATTTATTGTGTTCTCTCTCCCTGGGACACTTCATGTGATTTATAGGGTAGTGTAAGTCTGGGAGTCAGATGGAATTGGGTTCAAATCCCAATTTTGAATTCACTAACTGTGGCCACAGGTGACTTGCTTAATCTGTCTAAACCTCGGTTTCCAGATCTGTGAAAGAGGAATGATAATCCTGTAACACAGGGCTTCTTTGGAGATTTAATGAGAAAAGGTACACAAAATACTAAACAAAATGTCTGGCCCATAGTAAGTAATACATGGATTCTAGCTATTATAAAATACTTGAGCAGTGGAGTAGTCTAGCTGATATAGATGTGGGCTTTCTATTGATCAGATAGCCTGGGATATAGTCACCTCTATGTCAGTAACTGGTTTCCTAAGTGGCTCGGAGTAAAGGATCCACTTAACAATGCAGAAGGCAAGAATTCAACCCCTGGTCCAGGAAGATCCCCTGGAGAAGGAAATGGCATCCCACTCCAGTATTCTTGCCTGGGAAATCCCATGGACAGAGGAGCCTGGTGGGCTCCAGTCCATGGGGTTGCAAAAGAGTTGGACAAGACTTAGCAACTGAACAACGACAACTGTCACTGATTAGTTATGTACATAACAGTGAGTTACCCTCTATAAAGCTTAGTATCCTGTACAAATGGACATAATAATCATAAGCACCCTAAAGGTTTATTATAAGGGTTAATGGGTTTCCCAGGTGGCCCAGTGGGTAAAGAATCCACCTTCAATGCAGGAGATGCAAGAGGTATGGGTTTGATCCTTGGGCGGGGAAAATCCCCTGGAGGAGAGCATGGCAACCCACTCCAGTATTCTTGCCTAGAGGATCCAGAGGACAGAGGAGCCTGGCGGGGTACAGTCCATAGGGTCACAAGGGGTCGGACACGACTGAAGCGAATGAACACATGCACATGCTGGCATAAGGGTTAATGCTGCTGCTTATTCACTCAGTCGTGTTGGACTCTTTGTGACCTCATGGACTGTAACCCGCCAGGTTCCTCTGTCCGTGGGATTCTCCAGGGAAGAATCCTGGAGAAGGTTGCCATTCTCTCCTCCAGGGGATCTTCCCAACCCAGGGATCAAACCCGGGTCTCCCACATTGCAGGTAGATTCTTTACCATCTGAGCCAGCAGAAAAACCCAAGGGTTATTTATACACACATATGTGTGTGTGATACATTAATTCCATGTGTGTAATTAAGGTATTACTTGGCACATAGAACTTTTATATCAAGCAAATTGTACCGATATCTCTATAAAATGATCAAGGCAAAAGAATTAGTTATTCAAAAGAAGGAACATTTTAGGAGTTGGTCAGACATTTCTTATGCCTGGAGGAGTGAAAAGAGAGAGCTGCTGTGACTCCTCAAATCCTACCAGGTCGCCCAGAAGCTCCTGAATGCTTTTGGACAGACCAGTGTCCCTCTGCAACAAAGCAGACACAGGACAAAGTGAGAATAGGAAAAAATGTCCAATGCAATGAGTTTTCCATTCATCTGAATTGCTTCAATTTAAAGGATTTTCCTTTAATTGCAGAATACACCCTTTTGGGTGGGAGAAAGGCTTTAAAATGTGTGTGTTGTCAGATCTTGAGAGTATGTAGCAATTTAAAAATTATTTGTACTTGGCAAAATGAAATGTTGAGATCTTTCTATTCACACAATCATTAACTGGCTGCTTTAATTGGACTGCCCCGTGAAATCTCAGTCTGGGAAAGTCAAGAGTCTGTGATGATCTAATCACCTGCTCTTTGCAGTCACTGTGGATCTAGGGCCATGCACTTACTGTACTGAGGGTCTCTGAAATCTTGTACCGCATGTGTTATCAGAAGCGACTGCACCCAGAGGCCATCATTTCCAATTGAAAAAATGATTTCTTCCATCGTGGCTCGCTCATAGTTAAATCATATTCTGAATGTCAGCTCAGCAGCCTTCTTGCTGCTGAAAGGTTGTGCAGAGTTCAGACCTCTGGAAGGCATGTAGGTCTGGAGAAGAGGGAACCCATACATCATTGTGGTTTCCACCTGACTTCCGTCTGAGCCAGGAGTTTGAGCTCATGTAATCACGACATAGCTCCCTCTATTTCACCCTCACCTCCTTCTCAGACTTGGGGTCCAGGTATCTACAGGCACACCTTGTTTTATTGTGCTTCACTTTAATATGCTTCACAGTCATTACATTTATTTACAGGCTGAGGATCTGTGGTTACTCTGTGTTATCAGATGATGGTCTGCATTTTTATAAGTATTTTAAAATTACAGTGTATACATTTCTTAGACATAATGCTATCACACACTTAATGGGCTATAGTATAGTGTCAGTGTAACTTTTATATGCACTGGGAAACCCCCCAAAATTCTGTGAATTGCTCTTTTGCATTATTTGCTTTGTTATGGTGGTCTGGAACTGGATCCACAGTGTTCCTAAGGTCTGTCCACCTTGGGGGCTGCTCACCTAAGAACCTTAATGTACTGAAAACAGTTTAAAAACTCATAATGAGACTTTTGACGGGGCAGGGTGGCTGCAAAGGAAAGCCTTGCAGGTATTAGAAACAAACCCAAGAGTTGCTGTAAGAGGCTGGAGGCGGGGCTATTGCAAAAAGAACCATAGTAACTTCTGACCTACCACTTGTCCCCCACTGTACTATGATTATGGCAAGAAAAATGGACTAGTTTCCCTCCCTTCTGCCTCATCTCAACCCTAGCACATGCTCGTGCACGTGCGCGCACACACACACTCACACTCACACACACTCTTCACTTAAGCTTGCACCAAAATTTTAAAGCAAATTATCAGCTTGGACCAGTTCAAGCATATTTAAAGTTAGTTCTTAGTAATTCTTGCATATTTTACCATGGTTAGGTAACCCAGGAGACCTTTAAAACTAGGCCAGTGATTCCACCTCAGAGTATCTTGATCTCATTTCCTTGTCATCAAACTTAGCAACTGGTCAGGAGGAGGAAAAAATCTGTTTTTTGTTAGTGAAAGTATAACACTGTTAGTAAGACAGGTCCACAAATGAGAAAATAGATCTCTATGATTTCTCCTTTAAGGAATTCATGCCCTGTCGCCCCATTTTCGGGATAGGTACTGAGAATTGATAGAAAACTAAACAAAATTTTATCTTAATTTTCCATCAAATGGTATATTTACATAGTCATTGACAATAACATGCTGATTTGTGAATTCAGTCTTCTTTGGGGGAGAAAAAAACAATGTCTAAATTCCTCTGGGAACACAAACACTCTTATCAGAATTTGTGCTGATTTGGAAAATGGCCCTCAAAGCAGTTGTAAGTTTACATGCAGTTTTCAAAATTTAAGGACCTCTGACAAGAAGGTCCCTTAGGCAGGGCCTGCTTCATGGGTCATCAGCCATCGCAGGCACATGCATCTCAGTACCCAGCAGGGTCCCATGTTTGGAACTTAATGCTGTGAGGTCACCATCTTGAAATTCTTAATAATTTATCTTTGAAATTGTGTTTTGTGAGTCAGGTCCAATGGGGACAAGAAGAACATGGGGTGGGAAGCTGGAAAGCATGGAGCTCTGGGGGTCTTGCCACTATGTCCCCACCTCCCCAGGACACGGCGGTTCTCAGCCACCTGCTCTCTGCCCTGGGAACCCTGAAAGCTGGAGTGTAACTGTCACCTTCACACTTCTGCCCTTTTTGGGGATCCGGGCTCAGGTGTGAGGAGAGTCATACAATCAACATGCAACTCACCATGATCCAGGTGTCCAGTGCATCCCAGTGTGGAGATTGCAATCCCTTGGGTTTACCCATCTGCCATGGATTAAGGCAGCAATCCTGAGGAAGGGGGAGATTGACTTCCCAGCCCCAGGCTAAGGACTTTCCTTTGCATTTGGCACTGAACCCCATAAATTATGTAGGCAGCCCTCCTAAGCATGGAAACAAACTCCCTAGGTGGACCTTAAAACACAGGATCGACACAACCTTCACGTCCAAGGGGCTGTGCCAGGATGCCCTCAGTAGGTTGAAAGCAAGGACATCATCCCTGAATCCAGTGCAGTGTTGAGCATGAGCCCCTAGCAGTGACCTTGCCAGAGGAAGTGGCCATTTACTGGCAGAAATGTGTTGAAGTTAGTAAAGCTTCTTAGATCAGGAAAGACATTTTTTAAATGCAACAAATCATTTTCAGGTGTCTTAAAATCTGTTTTTAAATTGTTTCAGCACACGTTGATACACATCTTCTTCAGTTTAGGAACCACATGCCTAAACACCCACATGCATATATACATACATACATAACATATACACATACAAACATAGGAGCATACATACATTCCAAGCCCAGAGCTGGCCTGCTGCAGATACAAAGGTGAGTGAGAAAGAGTCTTTGCCCTGAAAGAATTTATACCCTTGTAGAGACAGCAGTGCTCAAGGGATAATCCGTACCCCAAAGCTCTCCACATGCCAACAGTGTGTTGTGGAATTTTGCTTAAGTATATTTGATGACTATCTCTTTTTTCATATCTTTTCTGAGAGGAAGCATTTACAGAAATTGAGAACTTTATTGGCCTGGCTATCACAGGGGTTCAGCTCTGCTTTTATGAGATGGATGTGGAAAAAAATGGTAAAAAATTGTTGAATGAAGACTGAAGGGAGATCTAGGAAATTTTTAGAGGGAAGAAAATATCTTTAAAGGTTTCCAGAGCACACATGGAGTAAGTCTACGTGGAGGACTAAAGCAATTATTGAATGATTTTGCTAGATATTACAAAAGCATCTTCAGATAGTCAAGTCCAAATAAGGAATTTGTAGGGTTTCTTGTTCTCCTTTAACTGGATATCTTGAATCTCTGTTTGACTTTTCATGCTGCTTTACAGTCTTTAAGTAAATATCAACATTTAAAACCATGAAGGATCTGGACCCCTCACTTAAAGATAACTGGATTTCCCACCACCAAAGGCCAGATAAGTCACCTGCTAACAGAATAAAGGGATCCATTCTTCCCATTAATGTCATGGATATTTACTGTTCTCCTGGCCTCCCTCAGTGGGTGAAGTTACAAGTACTTGACAACAGAACTTGCAAAAATGCACAAACTCTGTGTGAATTAATGAATGTTAGATTTTTTCAAGTGCAGCTTATTACTTTAGAGTCTCCAGGTCCACTGGGGATCTGTATAGTGTTCTGGATATAAATACATGTGTGACCAGTATCCCAAAGAAAACTTGACAGGCAATAAAAAAAATTGCAGACAGTAGCAGCGGCTCTGGAAAGGTGTTTATAGATACCTTCGCTCCCTCTTGGCATTTAGGAATCTTGAAGAAATTGAAAGAAAGGGAAGTTTAATTTTGAGTGGGCTTCTGCCCTGCTTAGCTGAGTTCACATGCCCAACATGAAATAATAATGCATTCAACCACCCATCTTATAACAAGCAACCTCTGCATCACCTCACTCCCTAGTGAAAACAGCAGACAATGGGCAGGAAAGGTATAAATGCCAGAAAAAGCTGAGGGATCCCTGTGACCTTCGTGTGATTATGTTTGTGCTAATGTATCACAGCCAGAAACCCAAACTCTCCCTCCGAAGAACCCGATTCATTAAAAATGCATTAGTCATTAGCCAGAGAATCTCATGAACTGACTGAGGGATGGCCGAGGAGAAAGTGGAGCTGGTGTATTCCAATGAGCCACTCAAACATGCAACTCCGTTTTCTCCTCCATCTGCTCCTCTATTCTGGAGTGCACATCTGTTTTACTTTTAGAATTGCCAAGACATACTAAGTCTTGTGTGCCTCAGTTAATAAAAACCATTATACAAAACAATTTTTTTTTTAATTTGCAAAAGCAAAAGCTAACTTGCTATAAGGAATTCAGTGATGATCATTCAGGAACTCTGACCTTGAATTGGAGGTGGGGAGGCATGCAATTTTTGAGACTCCTTCAATCCAGAAGGTACTAAAGAGGTATCACCACCCCGCTCCCCAGTTCTGTGGATGGCCAGGCCCTCTAGAGCAAAGAGAGCAGCCAGAAGCTTTGCAGATATTAGATACAAGACCAACACTGGAAAGATAGTGTTGAATGAACCAATGCTGTGACAAGCAGGCATCTTAACGATTAAAATTAAGTTTTATTGTGGTATTTCAGCCAAACTCCTGATCAGTCTTTTGGTGTCTCCAACATTTATGACTTATTCTTTCCTTAGCAGACTTCTATCAAGGATCTCTGTATTTACAGAAATGACTCCTATTATATAGCTATTTTATTTCCTGGTCACCTTATTATTTATTTTTAACTTAGGCACTCAAAAATTAAAGCCCATTAATATATTTTGACAATGGAAAAAAAAGCTGAATGAAGACCTCAAACTATAAATGTTTGAGGTCTTTTATAAACTATAAAAGACCAATTCATTTGCTTTTCAGTCAACAATTTTCATTAATTGTATCTGATAAAGCTACAAAAGAAATAAGAAATAGAATATAGCTATTTTAAATTTTATGTTATGATTCCTTTTAAAATCAGTTTTTAGACTCCTTGAGGTACCTTTGAACATTATAAAAGAAATGCATCTGACATGGATTGTCCCCTTGCTAAGCTAGAAAGCCATCGGGGTTACAATGGAAGAATGCTTCAGCTGAAGGAACTTGGAGGGCCAGGGGGTAATGCTGGCTGATGACCCATCTGCTCTTGTAAAACTAACTGTACATGGCATCCTCAGCACAGAGAGATTCAGACTTGCCTGGACAGCATCTAAGCCACTGTGTTTTCCCCTGGCCTTCTATCACCAGTGGAGTTTTACAAAAATGTACATGCGAGCCGCCTCTTAGTCTGTCAGTAGCCATATGAAGGATGTATTCAGGAATCTCCACAGACAATTCTGATTCACAGGCCTGGGTAAGAACTCTTGATCCAAGCTGTGGTCTTGGTGAAAATTTGGGAGCAAATTGCCAATATCTTTGTGCCATATTACCTGGTCATGTTACTGTGGACCAGAGGAAGCATTATCCTTGAACATCTCACTTCCTAGGCCCTTACAGGCCTGACCCATTTAGTTCAGATCCAAATGTTTATCAAGTGGTACAGAGCTCACAGGTAGTGTGGGGTGTGAATTAATGGGGACAGCACATGTAGGCATGGGAGTATGTATTGAGTTGACTTGGGGCTAGACGATATGATGGGCAAATTAAACAATATTAAATATTGTATTAAATATAAATTAACTCTTATAACTAGTCAAGAGAAATAGCAATTTTGTGACAAAGATGCACTTTTATAAGATATTTACAAATATATGTGCTTACTTAATTCTCACCATAGCAACCCTATGAAAGACGTAGAATTATTTCCCCAGGTTTTTGCAAGAGGAAACTGGTATATACACATGAAGAAACTGGAAGGCCAGCCCGAGTTCACATGGCTAGTTAACTGGCCAAGCTAAATCGCAACCCAAGTAGAATTTCAAATTTAAGAGTCCTTGCTTTTAACCTGTCCACCAAACTGCTTTCAGTATCTAAACTAGAATATATAACTGATAAGGACCTACTGTATAGCACAGGGAACTCTACTCAGTACTCTATAATGACCTATATAGGGAAAGAAGCTAAAAAAAGAGTTGATATATGTATATGTATAACTGACTCACCTCGCCATACAGCAGAAAATAACAGAATATTGTAAATCACCTATACTCCAATAAAATTAAACAAGCAAAAAACAAAACAAAAAAATTGGAATTGTGATTGAATTTGCCAAGAAGCTAATAATTTAAAGATATTTCCAAAATTGATGCTAAACAAGAGTAACTAGTGAAGTGGATTCCCATACCTATTTTAAAGGAATTATGCCAGCCCCCAGTTAAAAGCCAAACCTCTGTTTCCATTGAGTGAATATTCAATCAATGTGAATGATACCTACATTAAGGGCTGGACTTAAAGCATTAAACCAGCGAACACAGTCCTTGACCTTCTAGATCTCACAGTTGCTGCCTGAAAAGTCCAAACTATTAAATTCAGAACAGACCACAAAGAGTTTTCCATGCTTCTTTGATCTCCAGAGAGGTAGCATATTTCCTGGGACTGTGATCAGGAGTAACCTGCCCGATCCATTTAAGTTCACGTTTTCATATCTGTGCCCATATCTAACCTCAAATTCTCTGCTAACTTACAGCTGAGCCCTGCTTCAAATCTCTCTGAAACCCTTAGCCAATGTCATTTATTCATTCTGACTGCTGTATCCCCTCTCTGACTTCTGAGAAGGCCCCTGATTTGGGAGCTGCCTTACGACCCAGACAGATTAGTTTATGGTCCTACAAGGTTAAGCGTGATACATGCGTTTGGGGGAAATGAAGATGCGCATTAAGAAGAAACATTACTTTTTGATCCAGGCAGAAGAGCATACATAATCTTCTCTAGAGCCTGTGAAAGACTTCATTTTACACATGAAATTGTGTGGAATTGCCCTGGACCGCACTGAACATGGTTTTTGAGAATAACCAGCCTCAAAACAAGCTGCTGTTTGCTGGTGAGAGCCTCAAGCAACAGAGAATAAAATGTAAGCAAATGTAATCTGTGTCAAGTTATGGGTAGCAAAGACACCATATTGTTGACACTGTGCCTGAATGGAACAGACTTCAAACATTACATGATATGGCGTTAGAAACAGAATCAAAAAGTGGTCCCAGTACAGATGAAAAAAGTATGAGACAGAGGGTTGAGCACAGTATATAAAAATTTTTAAATAAAGATATATGTATTTGGGGGAGGGTGGTTTAAGAGAGTTTAATGTGAAAGCATAAAGATATGTTGAGGTCATTACTGCAAAATAAAAAAGAGGCATGTGTTTGCAGATAACTTGAGCTAAAGATATAAAGAAAGAAACATACTTACATCATGATCATGATATAATCAACATCAACATGATCAACATCAACTATCATTCCTATTTTCATCCAAAAGTCCTTCAGGCATTCATTGCTCCTTTCTGAAAATGAGATAGTTCGAGCATTCCAATGGGAGTGAATCAATGACTGAGGTTTGTTCCCTCCCTACTCAAGATATGTATGTTTAAATTGTGTAAAAAGATTTTTCCCTTTTTCTGTGCACTGTAAAACTTCCTTCTTACAGTCAGTCATAAAAATCCATGTCTGGAAAATATAAAGAACAAATCAATTTTTAAAAGCATCTTCATAAACTAAACCAAAGGAGGTTTTTAACCATTTGAGAATTAACCTAACTGATCATCACTAGGTATCTGGTTAGCTCTATAAAAGGAGATAAAACTCTACTGAAAATTTGAAGGCAAAATAGGACTTGAGTGTATAAGAACTGAAGTTGTGAGATTTACACTGCATAATGCACCTCCCGGCTTAAAGTGCCCTGTTACTCAAGCATAATAAATAAATCACATATAAAAAATTTAGAAGAAAGGTCTCCTGCATATTATGGGGAAATTGTGGGCATCTTATGATGGGTCATCTTACCCTTGTTATTAAATGACAGCAATCATTAAAATGCCAAACATATTTTGACAGAATTCACTTTATAAAATGTCAGCAAGTCTGTGTTTTTATTAGTTTGTTCCAAATCAATTTAGAAATTTCAATAGAATGCTTGTAAGTATTCCCCAAGCAATGTCCATTCCTGACTTTCTGCACACAAAAAAATTACAAATTAATCAGGTTTTCAGATTTCTGCATAATGGCTTTGCACATTTATTGCTTAATCCTATTATAAAATGCTGTTATGATTGACACATGGCTGTGGAGATAGAAGTCAATTGAATAATATGTAGCAGTCAATTTTATTTGTAGCTTAATGCGCCGAAGTATTTTTTCCCCATTTCCATTATTTATAAGTCTGTCCCTTTGGAGAATACATAGAAGAATTCGTTTTAAATGAGCCAATAATACCTTCTTTAAAATTTATAAGTGTGACAGAATCATATCTTTTCTTCTTGGTCATCCATGGCCTGCCAGCAAACAGGGCTTGAATTGTCTTCCACTTGCTATTCATAGGACAAACATCAGAAAAGAGGATCTTGTTAAGGATGGCTTGGAATTGGATTTCAACCACCAAGAAAACAAAAGCTTCCAACTAAGAACCCTAAAAAATGGCTGCTAGCTTTATTTATTTGTTTGCTTGTTCATTTATTCATGTATTTATTGTTATGGCCACTATATCACATTCTATGGTTAGTCCTGAAACAAAGCATATAAGCATACCCAGAGAAACTATAATGTTTAAGATTTGAAAGACCTGCTATTTTGATTGAGTTTTGTTTCCCGTGCTTTAGCATCCAACAGGATTCTAACAAAAGAAATATGTTATGTTCTAGGATCACCACAGTGGAGCTCCTTGGGGGTAAGGTGATGGTCAGTTAGCACCAAGGAAATTTGCTTAAGGAGATACATGTACGTTTTAGGACCGAAGTGCCACCACAAGAACCTACTATACAGCATAGGGAACTGTACTCAGTATCTTGTAATAACCTATAAAGAAAAAGAATATATATATATACATGTACATATATATATATATATAACTGAATCACTGTTCTGTACACCTGAAATTAATACAACATTATGAATCAACTATAATTCAATTTAAAAAAGGATAAGGTCTTGTTTTCTGGAAAATGCATCCATGAAACTCAGTGTCTGAAGTGTGTATGGAGAAAGAGCTTAAGGGTATGAAGCTATGTTAAGGGATAATATAGATGTGCTTGGTCATGTCTGAGATCATGCTTTCCCTGGCTTTGGGAAATTAGATTCAGTGTTGCCCGCCTATGCATAAAGGATACAGTTTCGCACACAGGGGCCACGTTGGCACACCCCCTGCAAGCTGATGTATAATGCAAGCCTATTAGCACGACGGATGGTGGTGTCATTTTCTCTGCTGTCACGGCCTTCTCCCTCCTGGAATGACTTTGTCCATCCCGAATGTCCGTTAGCATAATGTATGCAGTTGACAAGTGATTTGAGCTCTGGAGCTATTGATAAAGCACTCTGGCATAGCATCTGTGCCTTAATGTTATGTGACATCGCAGGAAAATGGGGTCATGTGAAGTTCCCAGGCTGGATTTTATATTAAGGGCGTACTTCTCTTTTGAATTCCAGGGGCCAGAGGAAACCCAGCACTGTCAGACCCAGGCACTCCTGAACACCAGGCCAGTCAGACCCACCCCCCTTTCCCAGTTGGGCCACAGGTCAGTATCTTTCAACTGCTGCGTTTAGGCTGCATTTCCAATGGTTTAACCATATAAGTAGCCAAACAAAATAAGAATGAGTTAAAACCAATTAACTCCAACAGAGCAAAGATGGTGATAAATTTTTGTGTGGGAAGCTGTATGACTACATTATTTATGAAATACCATCAAGAAAAAAGAAGATGTTAGTAGAACTCTTCTCTTTTTCAAGGGGATGTTGATTTTAATCATTTGGAAACTTTTTTTTTTTTTCTTAAAACCCACTACAATTGTGCTGTTGGTTACCATGCAGTTTTCTGGAAAGTAAAACTTTAATGACTGGAGTGTGAAGGAAATTAAGTTATTTCAACCTTACTATAGCTGCTTTTTGAAATACAAGACATGATTTAATATAAAAAAGTTAATGCAATTTTAATGCAAGTTCAGCTTATTGGGTTTGACAATATTGTACATCACATATAGCTCCTGCATTAATAAAGAAATGCATTCATTATTTTTTAAAGTCCAATATTTGTTTTTTGCTGCCTGGTGTGGTTGTATGAAGATGTAGAACGCAATTATAAAAGGCTGGGCATATTTTTTTTTTAATCTTTGTCATTTAGTATGAAGCTCCCAGAGTTCACCCACTTTTATAAAAGAAGCTGATCCTTGAGCCTTTCTCCCTCTTTGGCTGTGATAGTTTTTCCTGAAAATGAGTCACTTTCAGCACTTTGGGGATCATCAGTCCAAGCAAAGCTTGAAAACCCATGTTTAGCGCTTGAGTTGGGTCTTGACTTTCTTATTCCAGCTGCCATCACATCTCCCTATGGCCTCAGATCCCAACATCCATCTCAGAGCATGGACGCCTCTGTGCTCCAGACAGAGAGCCTTGGGAGATGCCTGAACTCTGATGGAGCCTAGAGGGAATTTTACTGGGCCTCTCAGAAGCCATCTTCTTTTGGTCATGCCCTTTCTAATTTCATGCTTGTGACACTGTGTGTGTGTGTGTGTGTGTGTGTGTGTGTGTGTGTGTGAGCATATCAAGCGTAACAACTCTAATGCCTTGGGGTTAGAAACAGAGCACAACAGACCCAGTGAGAAGCAAGAGACACTGGGACAAGCTAAGAGTACATGCCGTACTGTAGTCCCAGGAATTCCATTTTTTTTAACGCTACAGCCTGCATCAACCAAATCTGTGGCCTGTACACAGTCTGATACTGCCTATTTGCCTACCTTCTCATCCTGGTATTACTGTTGGCAGTGAAAGGACACCAGCAATCTGAAGATCAGCTTATCATTATGTACTTACTCCTAAAAAATGTTTGTTTTGTCTTTTAGTGTAACTTTTAAAGAGAGGCCCAGTTACTTTGTGAGAATTTAGCAAAGTCTAGCAGATATATTAGGTGCTAGTCCCGTGGAGTTCAGAGAGTGGTTCTAAAGCCAGTGTGCATGGGGTCCCAGTGCTTCTTCAGAGGCTGTCTGGAAGGGGTCTTGAGGGGTGACTTTAGGGAATGACCTGAAGGTGGGCTCAGCTCTCCCCACCATGCTTGAGATAAAGCCACCTCACTTCTTCAAATCTGTTCTGTGTATGGAGAAGGGGGTGAGGAATGGGCTCTGGAATAGCCTGGGTGGATCTGAAACCCCCCACCCCACTTCTCTTGAGTATGTAACTTTGAGCATGTAGCTAACTCTCATATGTCATTGGTAGGACATCAAAGTTAATATGTGTTAGAATCATGTCTGGCTATTATGCATTGGGCTTTGTACTATGCTTACCTTTTCCTTTATAGAATCATACTGTGTTAAAAACAAAAAAGTTGAAACTCCCCAGTGAGAGTTTTTAGTGGTTCCTTTAGAAGAAAAGTGAGCATGGAATTAGGTCCATTCCTCCTTCAGGGGTGCAATGAAAGTCCCATATATCACCCTGGTGGTTATCTGGTCTGGTTGCACAAGGAGTCCTTCCTACTCTTCAGTCATCCTGCAGAGCCACACCTGTGCTCACACCTGAGCTCAGATACATATGGTGTGAGAAGCCCACACCTGTGCGGCTGCCTTGCCATATCAAACAACGGCTGTTGGATAAGCAGTGGATATAAATATGTGCTTTTAGTTTTGTTTTAACTGGACAAAGAATATTAGCATAATAACAAAAGAAATTTTTTAAAGCTTTTAAAATTTATCCTCATCACATGTCTTTGTTTTCCTATATTCCTTTTAAATCTTATCATTATACATGGGTAATGTGTAATTTTACCATTTTAATAGTGATTTCTTAATCATTTACTTAATTATTATCCAGTTAATTTTATATATTCTCATAAATATTTTCTATTTTTCTAAAGATGTCAGAATGACCCACTTTAAAGACTATGTAATATGTTACTATGTTTAGTACTGTGACAAACTTTTTCACTGTTTATGTATTTTTAAATGTAATGCATATTTTCATTTATCTTTTTTAAAAAATTATATCTTCAGAAATATATTCCAGCAATATTTTCTGAGTCAAAAGAGGATGAATATTTTTGTAGCTCTTGATACAGATTTTCAAACTGCTTACCAAAAGTCTTATGCCAGTCCACATGTCCTAAATCCATACAATGATGTCACTATAGACTTACCAGCTTTGGGTAAATCTTTTGCATTTTTTGCTAACATAATAAATGAAAACAATATTTCACTGCTCTTTTTGAATCAACAAATTCCACTGATTCTAATGAGTTCTTTTTGAAACAACAGAATAAGTTAACAGAGAGTTTCAGATATATGATTAGGGTTCCTTGGAAGAAAATATGTAAGTGAAAATCTTTAAAGAATAATATATAAATGTAGAGTATTACTTTGAAAGATATTTTTGCTTTCCAAACCAAAGAAAAGTTTCCAAAAAATTAATGAAATGCAATTTCAATTTTTTTTCTACAAGTCACTCATTTTCTCTGGTATAGTACTTGTTTCTTTGCTACTTGTTCAGGAACTTTCTGACCCAGCTTAAGTGGAAGAAAAATGCTTTAAAAGCCCATATCTTGGTTCCATTGGAAAGTGATCTGGGATTGTCTGTTCCCTTGCAGCCACTTCTGACAGCACAGCAGTTAGCCTCTGCAGTTGCTGGTGTGATGCCCGGAGGCACACCGGCCCTCAACCAGCCTATCCTCATCCCCTTCAACATGGCCGGACAGCTAGGGGGGCAGCAAGGACTGGTCCTCACACTGCCTACTGCGAATCTCACCAACATCCAAGGGCTGGTAGCTGCAGCTGCAGCCGGAGGCATTATGACTCTGCCATTGCAGAATCTACAAGGTAACCCGCTGTGTCTCTGTGTCCTGTAGGGTGCTATCCACTGACCCCTGTTCTCCATAGTGGACAAGTGCTCTGAAAGTTGAATGTGGTTTAAAGTTGCTTTCACCATAAAGGCTATGGAAGGTTTATGTAAGAAGCAAAGTTTCAGGGTGTCTGTGAATCCTGAGTTTGCTCAAGTCATGAGCTGTATCAGTCTTTATGTTTTAATATTGATTTGAGTCTTTTCAGGGCTTCTGGAAGCATTTATGAGCAATCATTGAGTGACACATCAAAAACCTAGATGTCAAATGATTGTGTCATTATTTGAAGACTTGAAATAGAATCTCATGAGTTCTTCAATTTAGCCACCTGCAAAGAAAGGTTAGACATTACTTGTTTGTGTGTGAAGTATTTAGAACATCTCAAATAAAAGGTATCATTTGGAATAATTAACTTATTTTTCTTAATATATTTTAGTTGTAATTATTAAATAAAAATTATGTTATTTGAGGTCATATTTTATAATGGGAAAAATAGACATATAGAGAACTCTTATATAATCATGAGCACATAATAAGAATTGAATTCTAACTTTACTCAGGAAGAGTAGTTCTCCTGATAGCATGAAAGTTTTTATTTTTCTTTAGAAGATTTGGTAACACTGACTGATAAGCTGATTTACAAAAGACTGTCAGAGGAAGAACTGTTATGATGAAAAATAGCTTGAATATGATGAGGATGCCTAAAAAGGAGAGAACAAATTTATTTTGGACTGGTCAGAGAAGGTTGCTTTCTCCATTGAAATTTGGCAATTTTTTTTTTCAGAATAATACTTTGGTTGGACAAGTTATTAGATTAATGATGTAAAATACTTTTTTAGTTGGTCAAAAGTCAGGGCTTCTGTTTTCTCCATTGGCATAAATGTTAGCAATTGAATTTTTTATGTAGTGGGAGTTTCATTGAGCAAGTTATCAGAATAACAATTTAAAGTACTTTTTGTAGCTCAAAAGTCAGGGCCCCTTAAAGCCTATTAAATTAGTCAGAGTGTCAGTCCATAGATTAAGGAACAGACCAAGTAAGACCTGGTTAACTCTTGACCCAAACTTCTTTACACACTCTGTGTTTTAGTGTCCCACCCATTGTGGCCACTTTTTGACTTTCCCTTTAATGTTTTAAACAAAGTCTCTCTTATACCATTAAATTGTGCCAAGAAACCTGCCGTTCATAAATCATGCATGCTCAGGACACGCTAATGCACAAACTTTGCTTGTTTCAAATTTGAGAGTGCCTGGAAAGCCAGGATCTCAAGATTAAGCAAATAAGGCAGGAATAAACAAGGTGAAAGCTAAAGCAACAAAGTGTAGGGAGAGGCTTTTTAATGTAGGTGGATGATGAAAACTTAATGAAGAATCGGGCATTATCAAAATGCAGTCTTCCATTTGGAACATTTGTGCTTATGGGAATATTGAATATTATAAATAAACATAAGCCCACAGAGTTCCTAGGTCATGAATTAATCTTGTTTGGTTAAAGTAGATGCCAAAGACAAGGTTTAAAAAGGCCAGCCTTTTTGTATCTTTATTATGATTTGGTGTTCTTAGGATTTTAGTGCCTGCTTATTTTTCAGTGTTCAGTATGAGTGACTGGTCCAGTGTGGACTCCCATCAAGATTTCCCCCCCTCTCTCTTTTTAATTATTGAATTTAGTATTAGCTTTTAGTTTGGAATTTGGTTCTTTGGAATTTGGCACCTTTGGTTTCAGAAAATGAATCCTAAGATTTGTATCCTGTTTAAGTAGTTTCCATAACCATGCTAGCTCTTCTTATCCCTTGGTGCTTCTCACACAATTTCCATATTGGCTCCTCTTCAGAAGAGTATTAAAATTGATGGTCAAGTTCTTCTCTAAGGGGACATTTGTCCCTTTGTCTCCATGTTTGAAATTTCAGTAATGCTGGAGGGGAATCAGGAGGTCTTTAATAAACACCTCCCAGTTGTAACTCAGCCAGTTATAGGAAGTTTCCTAGTTATTCTTAACACTCAAACTCTTCCTCCAAACACCTTTCTCTTGTATATCATGATGAATGAATCCTAATTTCTAAGTCACTGTTAGGGTCTGGGAAAGTTCTCCCCCAGTTTCCTTGGGCTTTTTATTCCTGTCACATCTTCCTACATAAGTTCTTCACCACCCAGAATTCACTAGCCTGAGAAAATACCAGCCATCCCTGTTTGCCAGGCACGGGGGATTTTTCTTGGACATAGGACTTTCACTGTTGAAACCAGCAAGTCAGTTCAGTTGCTCAGTCGTGTATCAGTCGTGTAGACTGTTTGTGACCCCATGGACTGCAGCACGCCAGCCTTTCCTGTCCATCACCAATTCCCGGAGTTTGCCCAAACCCATGTCCGTCAAGTCAGTGATGCCATCCAACCATCTCATCCTCTGTCATCCACTTCTCCTGCCTTCAATCTTTCCCAGCATCAGGGTCTTTTCCACTGAGTCAATTCTTTGGATTGCCAAAGTATTGGAGCTTCAGCTTCAGCATCAGTCATTCCAATGAGTATTCAGGACTGATTTCCTTTAGGATTGACTGGTTTGATCTTCTTGCTGTCCCAGACAAACCAGAAAGAGATGATCACTCTGCAAAACATCCGAGGATAATAAGGACGGGAATCAGGCAAAGTCTCATCGCTGCAACGTATCCAAGATCAGTCGCTACCACCTGAAGGACAATGCCAGTTGGTCACTTTGTTGCCCAGCAGCCAACCTGAGGATGATCTAACCACCTTAAGGAAACCTATTATGGCCCTTACAGCCGATCTCTGGCTGTGTCTATGACTTGTATAGCTCCCCAGTTTATGTCACGGAAGGGTATGGAACTCAGGATGGTGGGTGAATGGCTGGCAGCCAGAAAGTCATCTGCAGTGGTCCTGGTTGACTCTGAGACTGAGCCAGTCCTAGGAGTCCTCAAGTTTCATCCTTCTTCAAGAGTAATGGTCTTATAAGTGGGAGACAGTATTTGAGAAGGAGTCCTGACACGCATTTATATAGCCAACAGAATAGAATGCTCTGCCTCCTCCCTATGGCCTGCTTCTAGACAATGAAAATGGAACTTCAGCCCAAGGCTTTTTTTTTTTTTAATTTTCTTTACTTTATTGTGTTGGTTTTGCCATACATTGACATGAATCCGCCATGGGTATACATATGTTCCCCCTCCAGAACCCCCCTCCCTCCTCCCTCCCGATTCCCTCTCCCTGGGTCATCCCCATGCACCAGCCCTGAGCATCAAACCTAGCCCAAGGCTTTTTAAGAGTCTTCTAAAACAACCAGTAAGTCTGCCCGCCTATAATAGCTAGCCCACCTTTTCCCATAATTTTACAAGACAGATTTGATTCGTCACTCTGAGGGGGAGAGGCTCAAGTGTTCAACCCCTGGTCTGAAGTAGGGCCTGTTTCCATAGGAGGCACTTAGTTCTGGGTGGTTCCCCTTTTCCTCCTTGTGAAGCATTAAGATCTTATTCATGAAATGAGTGTGCCAGCTGGGATTGTCTCTGATTATTCTCTAGCTCTCCTGCCCAGTCCTTCAGCCTATCTGTTCTTCTAGTTCAAAAGCTACAAGTTTGCTAAGAAAAAAAAAAAATACTGACATCCATTTCTTAATGGTTTGGAATCCCAGGGATAAATTTTCAAGTATCTTCCTCTATACTAAAGAGATCAAGAGCTGGTTCATTTAAGTTCCCTATCAAGTGAAGTGAAATAGCTCTCAGAGCCTCAGAGGCCTGATTCCTGCATGTATTTTAATGAGTACTAATGATATATTACATGAGAGCAGCTTCTCTCTGCTCAGGCAGCAGGGGTCCTATCACAGTCTCTTTGTCTTTCTCTCTGTGTGGTCTCCAGACCAGCGACTTTCACATCTTAGCAAGGCTGTATCCCTGACACCCTGAACAGAATCTACATTCTTAAAAGGGGATCCCTATGTACACTGAGGGCTTTCCTGATGTCTCAGATGGTGAAGAGTTTGCCTGCAATGCAGGAGACCTGGGTTTGATCCCTAGGTTGGGAGGATCCCCTGGAGAAAGGAATGGCAACCCGCTCCAGTATTCTTGCCTGGAGAATCCCATGGACAGAGAGTGTGGTGAGCTATACAGTCCATGGGGTTGCAAAGAGTCAGACACAACTGAGTGACTAACACACACACACACACAAGTTTAAGAAAGCCTGGTTCAAGGAGAATTTTCAAAATTCATTTGGCCCCTCCTCTGCTCTCTCCAGCAACCTCTTCAGAACTCTGAGTATTTTAAGATCACTGGGAGCCATGTAACTATGATAAGCACCTTTGTTAATTCTCCTGCTCTCTCTAACCACGCCAGGCCTCTAAATGAGGATAATGACCAAAAAGAATAGCTCATTTGAAAACATTTTTATTTTCATAAGACAATCATATTCCCAAGACCACGAAGCATTCTCTTGCATAATTAAAACATATGGAAGCCTTTGCTCTGAGATTTTATCCAGCAAAAGCTTTGCATCCTGAAAAAGAGACCATATTGCCCTGCAGAAAACCCATCTGCTTGGCTTAGAGATCATTTTCTCTTTCTCTTCAGATCCTTCCAAGTGAGAAAGAGATACACTCTTGTCTCATCGATGATGGAATGAGACCTGTCTGCTCTCTTCCCCTGTTTCTCCTTGTGACACTTTCCTACCATGCTGGTTGACTTTAGCTAACCCATAATTTTGGTTCATTCATATTCCATTCTGTCTTCTTGGAGTCCATGCAACTTCCCAGCTCATGTACCTCTCAGGAACTCTCCATTGATATCTCTCCTTCCATCACCTCTATCTTTATTCCTGTCTCCACTTCTATCTAAAATTCAGGCTCCCTGAAACTCACATTCCTGTCAGTCTGAACCTTTGCATTCTAGGCTGCCTACCTGGTAACCCTGGAGCTTGACTACCCATGTGGAAGTGTCCTCTCCTGTCCAATCAGCTGTAATGTGGGGGTGAGGGGAAGCCAGGATGACACAGTATCAAACATGGGCAACTTATTTAAGAAACAACTGAGAACTCCTATGGTCTGAATTGGGAGATGCCAAAGCTGAGGTCTCGGTTCTGAACGTTTTAAGGAAACTCTTTGAATGTCTTGCCTGGGATGCAAGCCCAGAAATTCTCTATACTGAGTTAAGACCAGGAAATCACCTGCTCCTCAACACCATGTGTCCTTACACAAAGTAGGTGTACTTTTGCATTCTCTTCTCTCTTACCTTTATACACCTTTTCCCCTTCCAGGTACCTCCCACCATTGTTATTCTGGGTCCCTCCATTCCTATGAACATTGTCTGTTGTGTGTTCATAGGACTTTGGTTCGAGCACCTGTCAGCAAACACAACCTGTGAAATAAGATTAATCGTGATCATAAACCTCAAGGAAAGAAAATGCCTAAGGTTGCTCCATGACATACTTTATAAACTCCTTTAAGTCAGAATCTTCCATTTTTCTTATTTGGAAACACAGATAGCTGTACTAAAAATATAATTTGAAGTTGCCCTCATGTGTGAATGAGATTCTTATTTAACAAAATATACCAAATAATTATTATTGACATATTGATTATTATTATTATGTGACAAAGTCCCCATTGGGGATCCCATGCAAATGTGTTAGATTTTTGGCTTTTTTAGATATAGGCAGAAAATATAGATTAAAAACAACCTCCACACAAAGGATGAAAACAGCAGAGGGTTTACTGGGGCAGCAGTTATGTGTTAACTTCTAGGACAGAAGATTCAGGTTAGTGACTT
The DNA here is from genome assembly GCA_007570785.1 of Antilocapra americana. NCBI lineage: Eukaryota > Metazoa > Chordata > Mammalia > Artiodactyla > Antilocapridae > Antilocapra > Antilocapra americana. Next base: position 6,846,974 of record ML660772.1, read on the forward strand.
GTTCCCATCACACAGGCCAAGATAACCCACTCATCACTGTGGGCAATGTAAATGGAGAATATAAATGTGCTATGTAGAAGATTTATATCAAAGTGTGAACATTCCAGTTAAGTCAAGCATAGCATTTAAATTAATGACTAAGAATACATTAGAGAGTGCTGCTTACCCTGAACATGGAAAAGCAATTAGGTTCAAGGTAAGTTGGAAAATCAAGGCCAAGGGTGGTTTTCCTGCCCTTAGCAGGGGCAGGAAATCTGGCCTGATTTTCTCCAACTCTACAAATTAAAGTCTATAGAGGCTAAAATATATGGGAAGAATTTGGGGGATTAGGAATTTTATGTGCAAGTAGCTTACATTGCCTTTTTTGTTTGTGCTGTTATTATTGATTTCATTGAGGTATCATTTACATGCAACAAAATGCATGGCTCTTAAGTGCACAGTCCAATGAGTTGATAATTGTTTATATCCATGCAAACCCCACCCACCACAATCAATATAGAAAACAGTTCATTATCCCCAAATATCCCCTCATGTCTCTTTGCAGTCTTCTTCCCCCCGAAGGAGGAAGAGAACTCCCTATCTTCTTTCTGTCATTATCCATTAGTTTTGTGTGTTCTAGAGCTGCATATAAATGGAGTCACAGAGAGTGTACACTTTGGTGTCTGGCTTTTCTTGCTCAGCATAATCTCAGCAAGTCTCAGTTGTTGAGATGTATCCATGTTGTTGTATATGTCAACAGTTTCTTTTCTTTTTCCAGGAGTGTTCTATTGTGAGAATGCACCACATTTTGTTTCTCCATAGCCATTCCCACATCCCAGGAGGCAGCATCAGGATGGTCTCCTCCCTTGAAGGGGTGGAGAAGAGGTTCCTCCAGTGGGAATTTCTCAAAAAGTACCCTTAGTCAATGTTTACCTTGGTCCTCAGCTACATTTGGAGAGAAAGTTGAGGAATATACCTTTCTTTGAGGGTTAAAGGTCGTTTGAAGTTTGCAGCTATTAAAGATTTGTAGCTTCTTTGGGAATCAGGTTCCCTCTGAAACTGAGAATGCTTCTGACCTTTTTGCTTCCAGTCAGTTCCATGTGCCAGAGTTTTTTCTGAGACATACATCTTAAGTCTAATTTATTTTGCTTTCTCAGCCCCACATGTTTCTCTTCCAATTCAGCCGGTCTCTGTGTGGGTCCCTGATCTCCTTGGTGTTCTTTAAACATATTCCTACCCAGGGACCTTTGCATAGGCTCTTCTCTAGAAACTGTATCCTCAGAAAGCATCAAGCCTACCTCCCTCCTTGTCCCCACCCCAATGCTCCTTCCCCCTTCATCTGCTTTCCTTTAGGTCCTTTGTCCATAACACTTATTACCATCTACCTAACCTTAAAAACCTCAAAAATGGTTGACTCTTGTTTTTCCTTCCTTTTTAAGCACTTTGGGTCATGCCTACTCTAGCATGTGGAGCAGCGGAGGCAGCATTGTGATGCTTGGCCCTTATGCGCTAGAGGGCATTATTTGCATATAAAGTATTTACAATATGTATTGGCTGTGCTTGGCTCTGTCATGGAATGTAAGCCCTGTGATAGGCAGCTTTGCTTGGTTAGTTGTGGTCCAAGAACTGGAACAGTGCTGGCTCATTATAGGTAAACAATAATGAATGAATGATAGATGGATAGATGAGTGAAGATACATGTACTCCAGTGTTTGTAGCATCATTATTTGCAATAGCCAAGACATGGAAGCAACCCAGTCAACAGATGATTGAATGAAGAAGTTGTGATACACACACACACACACACACACACACACACACACACACACACCACAATGGAATACTACTAAGCCATAAAACTGAAATAATACCACTTGCAGCACTGTGGATAGTTCTAGAGAAAATTGTACTTAGTGAAATAAGACAGAGAAAGATAAATATCATATGATATCACTTATATGCAAGATAGAAACAAATTCACATGCAGAAACAAATTCATAGATATTAAAAACAAACGTGGATATCAAGGATATGGGATTAACAGACACAAACTGCTATATATAAAATAGGTAAGCGATAAAGATACGCTGTATAGCACAGGGGATTATAGCCGCTGTCTTAGCCTATAATGGAGGATAATCTGCAAAAATACTGAGACACTATGCTGCACACCTGAAACCAGCATAATACTGTAAACCAACTATACTTAAATAAGAAAAAATAGTAGGAGTTAACTGAGTGAAGAATGGTAAAGAGAACATTCCATGTAGAGAAGAGGAATGAGGAACATGGATTCTACAGAGTTCCGTGGTTGGTTCTGGTTGTTGAAATGAAGATTATGAGTCTGAGATGACACGAAATCAGACTGGAGGGGAAGGAAGGGGTGGCACTGGAGGATCTTCTAGGCCTTTCCTGTGCACAATGAGTACATAATAGTATTGTCTTTAAGAACATTTGTCTCTGAGGTCTGATGTGTTAGAGACAAGCATACCTAAAACAATGCAATTATGCTGTGATATTTGCATGCATGTAGGTTTGTGTGTACTTAGTTGTGCCTGTGTGATTCTAAGGATTCGAAGCATCTTATAATGTAAGAAGCATGAATGATAAAAGCTGTTTATTAGAAAAATAAACTTAGAGATTTAGAACTAGAGGATAAGTCAAAGGGGAGACACATCATATGGTGTAGTTTTAATTATCTGAGGGTAAAAAGAATCAGTTAAGTTCAGTTGCTCAGTTGTATCCACCTCTTTGTAGCCCCATGGACTGCAGCATGCCAGGCTTCCCTGTCCATTCCCAGCTCCCGGAGCTTGCTCAAACTCACATCCATCATGTCGGTGATGCCATCCAACCATCTCATCCTCAAAAAGAATCATACCAGCTTAACAAGAAATGGGCTTATTTATTTTTGTTTTTCTTTTTTTACTAAGTTTATTCATTTACTCAACAAATACATATTGAACTTTTCACCGTGTTCTAGGCTGCGATCTTGACCTGCGGTATACCAGTAAACAAACCAAAGAGAGTCCCTAAAGGCACTTCTATGCCTGTGTGGGAGTAAAGGGATGGAAGGATGAAGGATCGCAGAAACAGGGATGTGATGTACTTATTCAAGATCACTAATATCGGTCTCCCCACTAAACAGAGCCCTAAAGTACCTGGGGGACCAGGCTTTACAATATCTGGAAGAAGCATGTCCCAGAGTAAATCCTCAGTGCTTAGCAAAGTTAATGATACAGATTCTCAGGAAAGAAATATCAAACAACCTGATGGACAAGACATTATCTTTTAACTTTCCCAAAATTGTGCTGAAAGAACAAACAGGCACAACATCTCAGTGAGGGACAAGGAAAGTTTACTTTTTTCTGTTCATTTCATCACACATGTGGGCTGCAGGCAGGCAGTAGTTCTGTTGCACATCTTTGTTCTGGGGTACAGGCTGAAGGGACAGCCTCTCTCTAGGACAGGGCTTTCTTCTCAGAGTGGGAAGACAGACTAGCAGAACCACAGTGGCTCATAAAGCTTTGACTCAGAAGCAGTGCACATCACTTCTACTCACATCCTGTGATCCAGAGAGGTCACCTGGTCAACCTGCTGCCACTGGAATGAAGATGCTTCCAAGGTGCTGCAGGCAGAGCACATAAGGAAAACCACATTACAAGGGGCTGTGTTGTTCAGAGGTCATTGCCTTAAAGATACACAGCATGAATATTTGACTTAGGGGACCTTAAGGGTCCTTCCAACACTGAGATTCTATATTAGGTGAACTCATTAGGATATATGAACCATCCAGGTAGAGGTTAGAACATCGCACATTAACAATATATTGAAGTAGTGTTATTCAAATGAAAAATATAAAAATGGATAATGAATGTATGGACCAATTGGGGACTATTTAAAATTGCAAATAAGCACATGTAAAAGTACAGCTCTATTGATGCTATGTTCAGGGAAAGGCAAAATTATAGGAACAGAAAGGAAATTAGTGGTGATCAGAGACAGGGGGCAGAAGTTGATGGTAAAGGAGTACAGGAAATTTGGGGGATTATATGCATTTGTCAAACTTGGACAGCTGTACGCTAGGAAGGGTGAATTGTACTTAAGTTAAATAAACCTTAACATTTTTCAAAAAAGAAAAGAAGTTAAGTGGATGCTGGGATGCTTATGAAATACCAATAAAATAACAATTTATTTTAAAACATTTAAAAATGTGAGTGAGTACAAAAAATGTGTGTGTTAATGGAATGAAAGGTAGATAAAGCTTCATGGGAACAAGAGACCCTCATTTTCCCATTAAAGAAAACATTAGTGCCTCTGTTTCATAGATGCAGAAACTAATAACACTAAAATAATAAAAAAATTTCACATGTACACAGTTTGATCCCAATCATTTAAAAGCCCAAACATACATACACTCCTCACAGAGAGAGGGGAAGAAAAAAAACTATATACAACAAAGTGCTACTCTAGACAGTGAGATTATGGATGATTGCTTTCTTTCTTAAAGCTTCTGTGTTAAATATTGTTGCAAAATCAAAATGCTTTGAATCCATGAAGGTACAAGGTCATACCCAAAAAAGCACTACCAGCATTGACAAGGTTAAGTCTCTGGGTCTGTGGTCTTGACTTTCTTACTATCTTTTTTTAAAAAGCATCACTCAACTCTAAGTGAATTAATTCTCAAACTAAAAACAATACAACCTCAAAGCAACTCTTTGCGAATTTATTATCTATGAGCAATATTATAATGTTGCCTTTAAATGTACTAGATTTTATTGACAAAAGGAGAATAAACATGTGGGTAGGGCATGGGGAGGAGTATCGTTCCCAAGGACCATGTGTGCCCTGGCTTCTCTGTTATTTTGTGCTAGTCTAGTGATGCCCACACTCAGAAGAAAGTCACATCCCCAGGAGCATGATGTACATGCAACAGAAATCTAATTCCCATCCCAGAAAGAGCAACTCAGTACCTGCCACAGATACAGAAGCAGTCTCTAGTTTTTAGTATGCAGTGATTTGTCAGTCTCTGGTAAGTGGCTTGCTGTCTCAAAGTCCAATATTAAAAATACCTAGAGCATAAATTCACATTTGCTGTGTTATTCAGAGAAGCCCCACATGACACGTGTTATACAATAATACCAAATCCGCCATAAAGAAGTTATGAAAACTTGTTGCAACGTCTTACTTTGGCAGTTTTTCAAACCTCCATATCTCTGAGGCTTCAGACTTTTTATTTAAAATACCTGAAGAGCTTGTTCTACAGTACATTATCCTTGAAGCAGGCTTCACTGAGGCAGTGGGGCATGGATTAAACTGGAAGCACATGAATGAGAAGTATGACTAGTATAGTGTGTATTTAAGAGATACTGTCAATGGAATAAAGCATTGTCAAAGGATAATGGTTTCCACCTGCCACATAAATGTCAAAGCAAAGCCAAAGCATTTATTTTCAAAGCAAAAGGCAGGAAAGTAATGTGATCTCGAGTTTGCACATAATAAGGCTGTAAATCCATCTGGGCTCTTGATGACATCTATCTATGTGTCTACACTAAGATGTGCAAACTGGATTAGATTCCAAGCTGGTGATCAGAGCACTTTTCCAAAATGGCAGCCACTAGAATGGAAAAGACTGCTTGAAATGCTTCACAATCTCCCTCCATAACTAAGGATGATAGGAAATTGGGATTATTTGTCCCAATTTCCTCTGGCAGTAAAATAAAGATAATTTCTATATGTGAGGATAGTGTGTGAGGGCAATGAATAGGGAGGTATTGAAAATAGGGAAATGGGAGGTAGTCTTCAGTTTCTCTCTGCCTGTTTAGATAATGGAGAGCTAATGCTCTCCAAAAAAGTCCTGTCTTCTCTTATGTGTATAATAACTTGCAGGACAGACTCCTAGTGAGAGGGTATACCTATTATTTATCAACTCTCTTGGTGTTGGAGAAGACTCTTGAGGGTCCCTTGGACTGCAAGGAGATCCAACAAGTCCATCCTAAAGGAGATCAGTCCTATTCACTGGAAGGTCTGATGTTGAAGTTGAAACTCCAATACTTTGGCCACCTCATGCGAAGAGTTGACTCATTGGAAAAAACCCTGATGCTGGGAAGGATTGGGGGCAAGAGGAGAAGGGGAAGACAGAGGATGAGATGGCTGGATGGCATCACTGACTTGATGGACATGGGTTTGAGTGGACTCCTGGAGTTGGTGATGGACAGGGAGGCCTGGCATGCTGCGGTTCATGGGGTCGCAAAGAGTCAGACACGACTGAGCAACTGAACTGAACTGAACTGAACTGAACTGTAGGGAAAAGCCAAACCTCATTTTCTGCCATGACTGTGCACAAAGATTGATTGATCAATTTCACAAAGATTTACTAATTTACCAGGCACTGTGGTAAGCACTCCAGTGTAGTTAGGAAGGAGGCTATGGTAGTAATCTGGAAGAAAATGGTCCTGGTAGCAGTGATGAAGAGCAGAGAACTGATTTAGGCGACATTAACAAGATGGGTTTGGTTCGACTTGAAGATGGAATTTTTTTTAATTGGAGGATAGTTGCCTTACAATGTTGTGTTAGTTTCTCCTGTAGAGCAAAGTGAATCAGCTATACATGTACATATAGCCCCTCTTTTTTGATTTCCTTCCCATTTAGGTCACCACAGAGAATTGAGTAGAGTTCCCTGTGCTATACAGTATTTTCCCATTAGTTATCTGTCTATGGGCTTCCCTGGTGGCTCAGCAGTAAGGAATCAGCCTGCCAATGCAGGAGATGTGAATTTGATCCTTGGGTCAGGGAGATTCCCCTGCGGTAGAAAATGGCAGCCCACTCCAGTATTCTTGAAATCTCATGGACAGAGGAGCCTGGTGGGCTACAATCCATGGAGTTTCAGAGTCAGACATGACTTTGTGACTAAATAATAACAAAATGAAGTATATATATATGCCAATCCCAGTCTTCCAATTCATCCCACCTGCCCCCTTCCCCATTGGTATCAATACATTTGTTCTCTACATCTGCATCTCTATTTCTATTTCTGCTTTGCAAATAAGTTCAACAGTTCTAGTTTTCTAGGTTTCACATATATGTGTTAATATACAATATTTGTTTTTCTCTTTCTGTCTTCACTCTTTATGACGTTCTCTAGGTCAATCTACATCTCTGCAAATGACACAATTTCATTTTTTATGGATGAGTAATATTCCATTGTATACATGTACTACATCTTCTTTATCCATTCCTCTGTTGATGGATATTTAGATTGCTTTCATGACCTGGCTATTGTAAATAGTGCTGCAGTGAACACTGGAGTGCGTGTGTTCTTTGGAATTATGATTTTCTCCAGATACATACCCAGGAGTGGGATTGCTGGATCATATGGTAGTTTTATTTTTAGCTTTTTAAGGAACCTCAGTACTGTTCTCCATAGTGGCTGTACCAATTTACATTCCCACCAATAGTATAAGAGGGTTCTCTTGGTGATAGATTCAATGTGGAGGGATCAGAGGAAAGAGGGAGATGGTTGGTTGAGTTTGATGTGACTGGTTCGAGCTTCATGTGGAAAATTTTAATGGAGTTGGAATTTAAAGTAATTAAGTAGCCAGTTGGAAATACATGGATCTAAAACTCACAATGGGATTGGTGCTAGAGGTCATGATGAAGAAGTCATCAACATGTGACTAAAGACAGGAAAGGAAGAAATTTCTCAGGGAAAAGAGATTAGGGAAGGAACACAATTCAAGTCACTAGAAGAGGAAGAAGGAAGAGTGCCCAGTGTGAATGATTGTTCTGCTTCGGGTTTGATTGGGGCTCCTGTAATACTCTGTGTTCAGATTCTCTTTCACTGGACATAATCTCCACATTCATGTTGGCACTTTAGATTGTTGCCTACCCCTTATACAGCCAGAGTGCCACGAACAGGAGCCAAAAATAAATAAATAAATAAAGTATCTGCCAGTTTGCTTTTTATCTTCTAAAGACATGCCAAGTTTCCATGTAGAAAGAAGCTATTTTAAGAGCTTGTACATAAAAGCTTCAACAGTGTTTGCTCTTTTGCTGAAATGTTACTCAATTGATTTAAATCTATTATTTAAAAATGTAGCTATAACCTTAAAATCTCAAAGTGAAAATGCTGAAGTCCTTTTTTCCCCTCCTTTCTTTCTGTTAAAGCACTTTGGGTCATGCCTACTGTAGCCACCACACTGGACAGCAGAAGGAGCAGGTTGTGCTTAGTCCTGGAGGAAATCTGAGCTTGGGAAAAACTGTAGTTTAAATAATATAGTGTTAATTTTGGGAAATGATTTATCCTGGAAAATGTTGTCTTATTGTAAGCAAAATTAACCTCCAAAACCATTTTGGTTCCACATTCATCTTTTCCTTTGGTTTAGTGTCATCTTCTCCCAAATAATATTAATCAACTATGCTTATCAAGTTTATAGCCCAAACTCAAAAAGAAAAGAAAAAAAGTAAAAATAGAACTGAGGATGGTTGCCATTTGTCACTAGATGAGGATTAGCGTGAATATGCAGATTCATTAACACACCCATATACATCTCTGTTCCCCTGTGTGCCATTATTTTAGATTTCCTTAACAAAACATCTATATATTCAACATTTGACATAAGATAATTTGAGTTTGCTGTGTTTGGAAAATAACTCACAGGGGAGAAAGTCACATTAAATAAATAATAGAGATAAAATTTATACTTCCATACATTTCAAAGCTAATGTCACTAACTTACAATGGAATGGTAACATGAAGACACAGTGCTATAATTTGATTGATTTGTTTTGACAGCAGCCAAATAATTGAGAGTGAAAGGTGTCAGCACAGATGAAATATTGTATAAGCCACGTTCAGAAGGCAACCCCGGCAGCTGCCACAAGTGGAGCTTTATTTCCTTTGATTCCGAACTGGTACTCACCTCCAGTTTATCATGAAACCATGAAAGGTGCATGACTTCTCCAACGAGAGAGACTTTTATAGAGAAGCTAGAAATAGAAGTTTGTCAAGTAGTCGAACAATGGATGTAGACAAAAGGACGGCACGTGGCAGCAGCGTGCTGAGCTGAGTGACAGCAGCCGTCCCCTCTCTTCAAGTTTGCCGTTGTCCTGCATTCTTACTTCATTTGAAAACGATTCTAAGTCACGGCAAATTCCAGATCTCACTTTCCAGCCCCTAGACAGGAAATGAGCAAAAGACACGGGTACGCTTAGCACCATTTCCGGGTCCAGATAACAGATGCTTACCCAACTGAAAATTCAAATGCCTGGCAAGCATCAGATTTGAGGTACTGGGTGAATTTAGAAGCTAAATGGTTAGGGGAAGATTCATTAGGAGAAAGCCTCTGTTTGTAGGTGACCCTTGAGCACAGCAGTTCACAGAGTGAAACATGAGTCACGCTGGCTTGGTTTAACTCCACCTCTGCCACTTGTTAGCTGCGACCTGACTTCTGAGCTTTCCTTTTATTTGTTTACCTCTGATACTTTATTGTTGTTGTTGTTTGGTCACTAAGTCATGTCTGACTCTGCGAGCCCATGGATTGCAGCCCACCAGGCTCCTCTGTCCATGGGATTTCCCAGGCAAGAATAGTGGAGTGGATTGCCATCTTCTTCTCTAGGGGATCTTCCCAACCCAAGGATGAAACCCACGTTTCCTGAATTGGCAGATGGATTCTTTACCAAAGAGTAAATGTGATATTACTTGGAACATGCCTAGTATAGTGCCTGACACTTCAGTGCAAAATGAATGAATGTTAGTTGTTCACCCATGTTTGACTCTTTGTGACCCCATGTACTGAAGCCAACCAGGCTCCTCTGTCCTTGGGATTTCCCAGGCAAGAACACTGGAGTGGGTTCCCATTCTCTTCTCCAGGGGATCTTCCTGACCCAGGTCTCGAATCCAGGTCTCCTGAATTGCAGGCAGATTCTTTATCGTCTGAGCCACCATTTGGGAAACTCAAATGAATGAGAGCCACGTTTATTACTTAGAGCCACAGAGTCCCATATGGTAGCCATGAGCCACACGTGAATATGGGGCCTTTCCAATGTGGCTGATCCAAATTAATATATGCTGTTGGTGCAAAATCCACCCAGTTGCCAAATATCTCATTACTGCTTTTATCTTCATAACCTGTTAAAACTGATACTTTGGATTTATTATGTCAAATATATTATTAAAATTGATTTTACCCTTTTTAGTTAGAATATTTTAAATTGATATGTGTAGCTCACATTTATGGCTCAAATTATATTTCTTTCAGATTGCATTGACTAACTGGAAGCCTCTAAACTCTTACACAGGTGGCATGTGTTAAAAGGAGTGTTCATTCAAAATAGAAATAATAAGCATATATTAAATTTTTGGACCCCAGGCAGAAAATCACATGGGATCCTCTTTCATATCAAAAATTAGAAAGTATACACTTTGTAGATTCTTGGCTATAGTTTAGGAGCTGCTTGGAATTTTACCAATATACAGAGAAAAAATGATACAATTTTTATAAGCAACTTTTATTGATCAGAATCTAAAATTCTCTTTCCTTTTAAAAATTACTATACTTTGTACTTTGAAATAAAGAAGAAATATATATCATATATATATGACCTAGGATTAACAACAGATAACATTTGCCACATTTTCTTAAGATTTTTTATTTTACAAAATGAGACATTATAAACAGTGCTAAGATCTCTTCTCCTCTCTCCACAGTCATTCCATGGCACTTTCTCCCTCTTAGAAGTAACCACTACCCTTCTGGTGCATTTGTGTATAAATCTACTATATGTATATATACATTATATATATATATATGTGTGTGTGTGTGTGTGTGTGTGTATAAACACATATATACATATGCATGAATACATAATATTATTCTGAAAGTATTAAAATTCTACATAATGGTAGCACACTCTAGATATATTTCTTATCTTGCCTTTTTCTTTCAGATTTTGCCTTTGAGATTTATCTATGTTTACACCCATAGAATAGGGACATAGAATTTATTTCGATCATCTTATTTTATGGGTTTTTTAAAACCATATTTTCCTGCTTTCTTGCATTCTAATGGATATGTCACATTTTCTATTTTTCTTATTGATGTATAATTGACTTACAATGTTATATTAGTTTCAGGTAAACAACATAATGATTTGATATTTTTATACATTATAAAACAATAACAGTATTATGTCTAGCTACCATCTGTCATCATACAAAGATGCAATTCCATGTGTTATATGTTACATTCCCATTGTCATAGGGTTTTTTCTTCCATCTCCTGGATTAGAAGTTAAACATCTACTTTTATGCTTTTAGTTGTTACCCACATATTTTAAACATGTTTACTGTAAAAAAAAAAATCATTATTTTCATCTTTCTTCCTAATGACAGTAGCAAACTTTTGATCACCTCCTGTCTTCTTCTATTTATTGTTACCCAGCAGGATTATTCTTCATATAATTTTGTTTATAAGCTCACTTAGCTTTCATTCCATTTGCTAGATATTTTCTTTTTTACTCTTCATTATGTCTTGTATTCCCTTCTGTACTTCTAGGTCTTTTTATTCTTCCAGTGATTCTTTTGTCTTATTATTTAGTTGGACTTAGCATTATAAGTTAATGTTGCTATTTTTAGTGGATGAAGAAATTATTGTCTGGGCTCTATTTTTCACTGGTAATAAATATATTGTCAGTTTAACTGTCATTCTTTCATAGATAAAATGTCTTTTTAAATACTGCTTGATGTTAAGATTTTTCTCTTTGTCTTTGGGATTCAGTAGTTTTACTCTGAAAGAACTTACTATGGATTTATTTTCATTTATCCTCCTTGGGACTTGTGATTCCTCACATTTCAGTCCTTATTTATTCTCCCAAATTCTCTCTGTTCTCTCCTCGAGGGACTCCTATTATATAAACACTGTCTTCCATATCTTGTAACTTCCTTAATATATTTTCTGTCTCTTTACATTTTGCCCTGCACTTGTATGATTTCCTTAGATCTGTCATCCAGTTCACTAATTTTCTCTGTAACAAGTTTAATCTTATATGTAACCTTAAATTTTTCATTTTAAAGACTACATTTTTCATCTCTAGAAGTTGTATTTTTTCATTATATCTTCCCTTTTTTCATTCTCCTTTATCACTTTAAATATGCTTATTTTATAATCTTCTTTAGATTGTCTTTTAGCTTAAGTGCCTGGGGACCTATTAATTATTGCTGTCTCTCTCTTCCTTATAATAGAATGCATCCTTATGTTTAAAGCAATTTTTAAAATTTTGACCTCACTTTAAACAGAAGGTTTTCTACCTATGAAGTCCTTTAAACTTTGAGTTGCATGCATATTGCTAATAAGAGGCGTTGCACCTGCTTCTTCAAAATGCCCAACAGATTTCACAAATTATCTCCCTGCTAGGAAATATCTGAACCATGTACATGGTAAAATTTACACTCTAAACTATGAAAGAATCAGACCTGGGTTTCAATTTCTCACAGACATTGCCCCCTACCATGTGAAAAAAAAAAAAAAACAAAATGACTGTCTGAGGAGGCCTTAGAAATAGCTGTGAAAAGAAGAGAAGCAAAAAGCAAAGGAGAAAAGGAACGATATACCCATTTGAATGCAGAGTTCCAAAGAACAGCAAGGAGAGATAAGAAAGCCTTCCTCAGTGATCAGTGCAAAGAAATAGAGGAAAACAATAGAATGGGAAAGACTGGAGATCTCTTCAAGAAATTAGAGATACCAAGGGAACATTTCATGCAAAGATGAGCTCAATAAAGGACAGAAATAGTATGGACCTAACAGAAGCAGAAGATATTGAGAAGAGGTGGCAGGAGTACCCAGAAGAACTGTACAAAAAGATTGTCATGACCCAGATAATCACGATGGTGTGATCACTCACCTAGAGCCAGACATCCTGGAATGTGAAGTCAAGTGGGCCTTAGGAAGCATCATGACAAACAAAGCCAATGGAGGTAATAGAATTCCAGTTGAGCTATTTCAAATCCTAAAAGATGATGCTGTGAAAGAGCTGCACTTAATATGCCAGAAAATTTTGAAAACTCAGCAGTGGCCACAGTATTGGAAAGGTCAGTTTGCGTTCCATCCCAAAGAAAAACAAAGCCAAAAAAAATGCTCAAACTATCACACAATTGCACTCACTCACACGCTAGCAAAGTAATGCTCAAAATCGTGAACTGTGAACTTCCAGATGTACAAGCTGGTTTTAGAAAAGGCAGAGGAATCAGAGATCAAATTGCCAACATCTGTTGGATCATCGAAAAAAAAGAGAATTCCAGAAAAACATATTTCTGCTTTACGGACTATGCCAAAGCCTTTGACTGTGTGGATCACAACAAACTGTGGAAAACACTTAAAGAGATGGGAATACTATACCACCTTACCTGCCTCCTGAGAAATCTGTACGCAGATCAGGAAGCAACAGTTAGAACTGGACATGGAACAACGGACTGGTTCCAAATTGGAAAAGGAGTACGTCAAGGCTGTATATTGTCACCCTGCTTATTTAACTTATATGCAGAGTACATCATGAGAAACTCTGGGCTGGAAGAAGCACAAGCTGGACTCAAGATTGCTAGGAGAAATATCAATAACCTCAGATATGCGTATGACACAACCCTTATGGCAGAAAGTGAAGAAGAACTAAAGAACCTCTTGATGAAAGTAGAAGAGGAGAGTGAAAAAGTTGGCTTAAAACTCAACAGTCAGAAACTAAGATCATGGCATCTGGTCCCATCACTTCATGGGAAATAGATGGGGAAACAGTGGCACATTTATTTTTTGGGCTCCGAAATCACTGCAGGTAGTGATTGCAGCCATGAAATTAAACACTGGAATCAAGATTGCTGGGAGAAATATCAAAAACCTCAGACAGGCAGATGGCACCACCCTTACGGCAGAAAGTGAAGAAGATCTAAAGAGCCTCTTGATGAGTGATGGAACTGGGAGGAGGTGGGAGGGGGGTTCTGGAAGGGGAACACATGTATACCCATGGTGGATTCATGTCAGTGTATGGCAAAACCAACACGATTATGTTAAGAAAAGTAAATAAATAAATAAATGAGAAAAAATGTGAAAGAGGAGAGTGAAAAAGTTGTCTTAAAGCTCAACATTCATAAAACTAAGATCATGACATCTGGTCCCATCACTTCATGGCAAATAAACGGGGAAACGGTGGAAACAGTGGCTGACTTTATTTTTCTGGGCTCCAAAATCACTGCAGATGGTGACTGCAGCCATGAAATTAAAAGACGTTTACTCCTTGGAAGGAAAGTTATGACCAACCTAGACAACATATTAAGAAGCAGAGACATTACTTTGTCAACAAAGGTCCATCTAGTCAAGGCTATAGTTTTTCCAGTGGTCATGTATGGATGTGAGAGTTGGACTACACAGCAAGCTGAGTGCCGAAAAATTAATGCTTTTGAACTGTGATGTTGGAGAGGACTGTTGAGAGTCCCTTGGACTGCCAGGAGATCCAACCAGTCCGTCCTAAAGGAGATCAGTCCTGGCTGTTCATTGGAAGGTCTGATGTTGAAGCTGACACTCCAATTCTTTGGCCACCTGATGTGAAGAGCTGACTCATTTGAAAAGACCCTAATGCTGGGAAAGATTGAGGGCAGGAGAAGAAGGGGACAACAGAGGATGAGATGATTGGATGGCATCACCAATCCAATGGACATGAGTTTGGGTAACCTCTGGGAGTTGGTGATGGACAAGGAGTTGATGATGGACAGGGAGTCTGATACGACTGAACTGAACTGAATTGACAGCATTTTTAACAGAAATAAACATCTTTGCTAATTTCCTATGCAAGTGAATGGGTTTGTCTCATCTCTTCTCAGTGCTGGAGTAGTCCTTTCAGGGTGCTGGATTTTTATGAGAGACTCAGTCCAAATGGGTCTCTTTGCATGGGCACAGGGTCTCAGATCCCCTCCCTGTGTTAGTCAATCATCAGCTCCAGGCTGGCCAGGCCTGTACCTGGTCTCACTGCTCTTGAATTCTGATGCCTGAGAATTTCCTTTTCTGCTTTTATATTTAAATATACATTGTATATTTATCCATAATTTCTACATATTGGAAGTAGGAGGTTTGTCTGTGTAGGGTCAGTCTGATATTTTGCCATGAAAAGTCTCTTCTTTTTCCTTTGTCAATTTCTCTAGGTAGATCAAGTCTGGATAACTAATCCTTTAGCAGATAGATAATTCCTAAAAATTTCAAGCATTCAATTGCATTTGGTAGTGACTTAAATCAGTTTTTTCTGGAATTTTCAAAAATTTACAAATATCCTTTGTGGAATAACTGAAAATTTTTAGTAAGAAAGTTAGTTAGTTCAGTTGCTCAGTTGTGTCCAACGCTATGCAACCCCATGGACTGCAGCACGACAGGCCTCCCTGTCCATCACCAACTCCCAGAGTTTACTCAAACTCATTCACTGAGTCAGTGATGCCATCCAACCATCTCATCCCTCCTTCAGTCATTCCCAGCATCAGGGTCTTTTCCAATGAGTCAGCTCTTTGCATCAGGTGGCGAAAGTATTGCAGTTTCAGCTTCAGGATCAGTCCTTCTAATATATATTCAGGACTGATTTCCTTTAGGATGGACTGGTTGGATCTCCTTGCAGTTCAAGGGACTCTCAAGAGTCTTCTCCAACACCACATTTCAAAAGCATCAATTTGTCAGTGCTCAGCTTTCTTTATAGTCCAACTCCCACATCCATACATGACTACTGGAAAAACCATAGCTTTGACTAGATAAACTTCGCTGACTAGACTACTTTGTTAACAAAGTAATGTCTCTGCTTTATAATATGCTGTCTAGGTTGGTCATAACTTTTCTTCAAAGGAACAAACATCTTTTAATTTCATGGCTGCAGTCACCATTTGCAGTGATTTTAGAGCCCCCCAAAATAAAATCTGTCACTGTTTCCATTGTTTCTCCATCTATTTGCCATGAAGTGATGAGACCAGATGCCATGATCTTAGTTTTCCCAATGTTGAGTTTTAAGCCAATTTTTTCACTTTCCTCTTTCACTTTCATCAATAGGCTCTTTAATTCTTCTTCACTTTCTGTCATAAGGGCTGTGTCATATGCATATCTGAGGTTATTGATATTGCTCGCTCAATATCAATCCAGCTTGTGCTTCTTCCAGCCCAGAGTTTCTCATGATGTACTCTACATATAAGTTAAATAAGCAGGGTGACAGTATACAGCCTTGACATACCCCTTTCCTGATTTGGAACCAGTCTGTTGTTCCATGTTCAGTTCTAACTGTTGCTTCTTGACCTGTGTACAGATTTCTCAGGAGGCAGGTAAGCTGTTCTGGTATTCCCATATCTTTAAGAGTTTTCCACAGTTTGTTGTGATCCATACAGTCAAAGGCTTTGGGATAGTCAATAAAACAGAAATAGATGTTTTTCCGGAACTATCTTGCTTTTTTGATGATCCAACGGATGTTGGCAATTTGATTTCTGGTTCCTCTGCCTTTTCTAAAATTAGCTCGAACATCTGGAAGTTCACCATTCACGTACTATTGAAACTTGGCTTGGAGAATTGTGAGTGTTAGTTTGCTAGCGTGTGAATGAGTGCAATTGTGTGATAGTTTGAGCATTCTTTGGCATTGCCTTTCTTTGGGATTGGAATGAAAACTGACCTTTTCCAGTTCTGTTGCCACTGCTGAGTTTTCCAAATATGATGGCATATTGAGTGCAGCACTTTCATGCACAATAAGAAAGTAATAGATCCATTACAGACATATCCGGTATTGTTTTCTGACATTCCCCCTAAGATATTCTTTTAGGTAATAGGTGTATCTGAGCATCTCAGCTAACCAAAGTTTTGAAAATAAATAACAAACAGTGATCAGAAATTGGTTAAGGAATTTGTGAGTTCCAAACATATATGATATTTTTTAATTTAAAATTTTAATTAAAATAAATTTTAATGTATTAATTTAATAATTGTTTAATTTACTAGGGATGTGGAATTTAATTCTGAATTAATTCTCCATTTAAAAAATTCTTAATATTTTTATTTTGAAATATTTAAACCATTACATAGAAGTACAGTGAATAACAAAAGAATATCTATGTACCTACCACACTGTTCTAGAAAATTCTAACATGTTTCCTTTCTTACTGCATAGCGCATGCATGCTCAGTTGTGTCTGACTCTTTGTGATCCCATGGACTATAGCCCACCAGGCTCCTCTGTCTGTGGAATTTTCAGGCAAGAATACTGGAGTGGGTTGTCGTTTCCTACCCCAGGGGATCTTCCTGCATCTCCTGGGTCTCCTGCATTGTAGGCAAATTCTTTACCCACTGAGCCATTGGGGAAGTCTTCTTGCTGTATACTGTTTACTAGGAAAACATTACAAATACAGTTAAAGTACACTTTATAACACTCTCAGATCTCATTTCCCTCCCTCTTTTTTTCTAGTCTTAAAATCTTCCCCACCTTTGAGTGCTGTCTAAACTCCTTCCTGAATCATAAGAATTTCTTCCATGCTAGAGTGTTGCTTTATTTCCTACTTTTTATGCCATGAATGTTTCTACCATACTCGTGGTTTGGTCTGATTAGGACAATTTTCTAATCAATCGGAGGGTGGTATTTACTTTTTGAGTAAATGCTATGCTCCAGTTCTTGTTTTACTCTAGTCTAAATTTTTATCATTCAAAACTTCAAGGTATATTTTTAAAAGTAAGTTCATTCTCTCCTTTAGCTTTTCTATCCAATCCTATATGCTTAATAGGTCTTTTTTTTAGACATTTCTGTTGCATTTTCATATGTAATAGATGGTATTGTTTAAGTCAAGTGATGACTGCAGGTAGCAGAGCTACACGTCACCAGAGCGTTTTTTTGCTTTTTGCATTTTCTTAGTATACAGTCTGCTCTATACTCTGGCAGAGAACAGCTTGCAGGATAAAGTAGGCAGGTTGCCTCAAAGGAAAGAGTCAGTGTACAAAAGCCCCTCAAAACCGCAAAGTTATTGGTGCTCATAAAACTATATTGCCCACGTTTTTTCAGGAGATTAATGAATGAGTCATAAAATAGCATTAATTTTTGGCTGAATTCCAGGCAGAAAGTTGTGTTTCCCAGGTAGTGCTTTTCCAAGTGGAAAAGCCTTGCTCTGAGAATATTTGCAGTTTAAAACACGAGTGCTATCACTTTTCTTGACTTTAAAAAATGCAGAGAGAAAAAGTAGTTATGAAATGGCTAATCTATCCAGTCTTCAGCTCAGTTATGTCTTAGGCTAAACCCCCTGCTTCATGGGGATGAAAATGAGGCACTTGGGGCAGGATGCTAAAGAGTACGCATGGCCATTCCCCAGTACACACCTTAGAGCCACCTGATTCCAACTAACAACTTGAAATATAATTTATCTGTTATAAGATTGATAATCTTATGAAATGCAAACCAAAAAAAAAAAAATCACTGCTACTGGAAAAACAAGTAACAATTGATCAGGCTCGAGAATCTGTATGATTACACATTCACTCCCATAGTGAGTACAGAAAAAGGATATGCCCAGTCACCATCACAGCTTCTCAGAAATTCTGGGAGTTCCTCAGTAAGCGTGACTGAGACTATAAGCACAGTTTTCCCTCTGAAACCTGGGAAAGGCTTCCATGCTTGTTTCTTGCTTCCTAAATGTTCCAGAATATTATGTGACCATGTGATAGACGGAATTACAATCATCTGTCAGCTGTGTTTTAAAACTGAGAACTCCAAGCACTTCTCACCTAAAATATTTCAATCATGTTCACATAAAAATACCATTTATGAATTAAAAAAAAAGTTAAACCACTTTGAATTTCACAGGCTCTTGGAATACATTAGGAATATTATCGAATGTAAAAACCTTTCAATTTAGAATACCATTAGAATAATAAACTTTTAATTAAGGAGCTAAAATTCAATAAGAGACCTGTTTTATGATGATTTGGGGTTCTATAATCTCCCAGCTCTTTCCCACATTATTGTTTTAATCAGGATATTTTACATTCTCAAAACAAAGGCAAAAGATGACCTTTTTGGTCTGATATTTCTAAGAAGCTCTCAGTATACTGAGGTTGAATTCTGTGTTCTCCATCAAGGAGAAACCTGCATCCCAAAGTGTGTTCCCATCAGGGCAAAATTTCCACATCTAAAACCTCCACAGAGCAGTTGGGTATAAAGAGTCTTGATCTAATACTTGATCCATCATTATATTTTTAAAAACTAGACAGTATACCCACATGCCTGTGTATGGAATAGCTTTAGGTTCCTGTCTGTGTTCTTTAGCAAATGTGCTCTGTTTTTTGCTGGTATAAAATGTTGCCATATTTGTTAATTTTATTGTGACACATACTTGACCATGTATGATTGCATGCCTTAAAACTACATCTGCATTTTAGGGGGAAATAGGATGCCTTGGGTCTCATGCCAGATTTTAATGTAAAATTAATTCCTTAAAAAAAGATTTTTAAAAATACAACATTTTTCTAATGTACATTAAGGATGTGGGAGAAGTTCACTGAAGCATATGCCTTGAGCTTTCAGGAGCAATCTGGAGTCAGGCATTTTAAATGAAAATTGATTTGTGATTTACATGGTCAGTGGAAAGAAAATTAACTTATGGAAGGTTGTAATGAAATATTAGACAAGTAAAAAAGTAGATGGTGATCTAGTGGAACTAAAAGTCCCATCTGGAAGAATTCTGTGACATTTTTACATTTATCTGTGTTCTGCATGAGTTGTAATGTTAGTGGTAATTTTATGGGACTGAACTGAAATGAAAAGGGTGTTATCTCAGATTGCCTACAATATAGGATTGTGTTCAGTGGAGAGTCCTGTATCCTTTTCTCCATTTTCCTATAATATGACTCATTGCACTTTTTTCAGCTACTGTTGTTGAATGCATTCAGCCTTTTACTTGAAGTTATTAAAGAAGAACATCAAATGCTCACAAATACAATCTAACCTCACATTTAAAAGCAACACTGCAGCTTCTCCTGGTTCTGCATTGTTTAGGTAATGTCCAAGAAAGAACCTTCAAAATGTACACGAGAGTGGCAAGTGAACTGAATGTAAAGCTTTTACCTTAACCTGTTCCCTTTTTTGTCTTAAAAATATGATTAACATCTCACCAAAACTAGAATATATTAGCATAATGGAGATTTTATATCTTCTTAGAAATGAGTCCTTCAAAATTTTCCCATTTTTTCCCTTTTTACTCCTATTTTATAAAAGTAATCACAATTGTTTGTGTGGTCAGAGAAATATGTTTGATTTAAGAAAGATGAAGACTCTTCTCTTTGATCAGGAATGTCCATCATAGTTCAGTATTTATTAGCTGATGTGAATTTTAAAAAGCATAATGGATTTAATTCCATGTTTTTCTTATTCCCTTTTGCATTTACTCTGCTTGGCAGATGGTCATGATTTTTCGAAAGTATGCAGTGTCAGAATTACTGTACCTTAAACATTTGGTATCATTTAAATACTTTGACCCTGTGCTAAAGCATAAGCCATGAAATTATATGCCTTAGAATTTCAAAATCCATTTTGTGTGTCTTTTCTTTTCTCTCCTTTAATCTCTCCCTCTGTGATCCCAGCTGAATATAGGTAGAAATTCTAAAAAATTCTAAAGATTAAGGTCTTTGGCTTACTTCATCCTTCTTGTACTATATTTAAACAAATCCAATAGATGTGAGAAATCTTACTTTTACAATCAGCAGTTTTGTGTATCCTTTTATTTTAAATTGTTTTCATCAACTATTAATATTTTTCATTTATCAAGTTTCTCAACTGTACTTTTCTTATGATTTTCTCTTGTTAGAGAAACACCTCATTATTTTTAGGTTAAAATTGTATCATGTTTATTTCATCCAGAATGATAACTGTCTATCCCCATAACTACAGTAGGGTCTTCAAGCAGGGCTGCCCATTAGAATCACCTGGGAGCTTTGTAGAAAATAACAGCTCCTAGGCTCCATCTCAGAGTTCTGATTCAAAGGATCCAGGCTACTTCCTGACACTGGTACATTTTAAAAACTCCCTGGTTGAGTTTAATGTGCAGCTAAGCTAGAGCTGAGCCTATGGTTCCATAGGAACATCCATAGGATACTCCCTGTGGAGTGACTCTGTGCTGGGTGTGGGCAAAGAGTTGGGGAGAACTGGAGGAGGTGGAACTGGATTCACTCCTGCTTTCTCAAGGGACAAACTCCACCTTCTCCTGAATGCCATTTTTAGCATTCCAGAAACCATTATTTGGCCCACGATATTTGGATTTGAGCCTGGAGCCCAAATGTATGCAAGCCAGAATATAAGAGAGTTTTGCATTGCTTATTTAATTTGCATCTTCAACTATATACTCAAAAGATACTTTGGATCTGTTAGCTTACTGTTGTTTGATGACTTAAATGGAAACTTCTGATTTTCCTAACCCCAAAATGAAATTGTAAAAACCTTGAAACTGACTCCTGTGAGCTAGCTAGAAGGGTCTGTTCTTATAGGGAGATGGAAGCCCACTGCTTCCATCACTGAAGCTTGATTTTTCATTGTTTCATTTAAGTGGAAAGCAGAGAGCCCCCTACCACCGTGGCCCCTCATGTCAGAAACCAAGACTGTCGCTGTGGGTGCTGATGTAGCATTTAAACCACTGTTTGACATCCATCCCTCCTGTCATTTCTGCTGCACATTCGGTTCATAGCATTTTTAGGGGTAAGGTCATGGATCTGTCACCAGCAGTGTTTGTGGCACTCAGAAATTAAAACGGGTTTTGGTTAATGATAGCTAGGGCAGCCCGAGTAATCACAGGATGTCGCCGAGGTCAATACCCCATATTGGCTTTCCGTCCTGTCCATCTGAAACAATATACTACAGTAAATGTAATCAGTAAGTGGTTGCAAATGAATCTTTTAGGGACATCACCATTACAGAAATAAGAGATTCAAGAAGAGATGCTAAGTGGATCTTTGGGTTTGTAATTGCAGCCCTGGGAATCATTACCCTAATTAATAGCTGCTAAACCTGCACCCTTGCTCCCCGGGCATGTGGGTGATTTCAGAATGGTTGTCCTGGGAATATCTTCTGGGCTCTGCAAAAAGTGTCAGTGGGATGAACAGACCCAGGGGACCAGGCTCAGACTATCAGAAGCCTCCTGGCCCCTGTCTCTTTCTAACCACAAGAACATCCCTGGCGATCAGATAACTCTTTCCACAGACCGCAAGTGCTGAGTGATGGTGGTGGAGGAGGACAAAGAGATCCATTTCAGTCCTAAGTTCCTGTTTAGCCAAGAGAGCCTTAAATGTACGCTACTTCCGCTGGATTGATAGCTCTGGTGGGGAGACAGTAACCCTCCTGACATTTTCCTGGGACTCTAATAAAGAACCCAAGAGAGAGAATGTAATGGCTTTTGTCTGTGTCTCCTTCAGCTAGCTGTACTTCAAGTTCACTATCTCTTCAAGATAAACTCTTGTCTGAACCATCAGGCTTAGGCAAAACTGAACAAAGCCCAGTTTGTTTCCCAGCCCTCAGGTTCCCTTTGCTCTCTTCAGTGATGCTCACTCTCTGACCTCCTCACTTGCCATCAACTGTCTAAGCCACTAAGACCCTCTGCTTTCTCTTCTGGTCCAAACTTTGTCTCAGAAAAGGCCCTCATGAACTTGCACGTTCTGAGGTATAATTCCCAGTTATGCTTCCAGAAACATTTATAGGAATATAAAGGCATAAGTCAGGTCTCAGTTAACTGGATTTGGGGATTATTGGGAAGAAAGGAAAAAACCTTACACATTATAGCTTTATCCTGGAGCCTGATTGATTTCACTGAGGAGGTATTAGTTATGAAGAAGCTGATTCTTAATAGAGTCATTGATTTACTCATTGTATAAGCGGATGTGTGTGTGATGTGTGAAGAGCCATGGCTGGTCAAAGTTTTCTCAGCAATGATCCAAATATATTCATGCAAAAGGTGTATCCACATCCACATTCTCCAAGTGTACATGTTAGGGAAACAGGTGGGCATTTTCTAATAGCAATATGTATCTCTATATGCCTTGTGATCTTTGCCCTAAACAACCCTTGTGATGTTGGACATCATGAGAGAAGAAGAGATATTAACTCAAACAATTTGAGGATGTTGATGCTGGTGTTCTGACTTAAATTTAGCTCACATTTACTGAGCATGTGCTGCGCACTCAAAACTCACCCACACTCTGCAAACCTGGCATGACCCTCCTAGTGCACACAGTAGTTAAAAGAGACACAAGTGTGATGCAGAGCTTTGCCCAAGAAAGTAGCAATACCACTAGGAATCAGCAGAGTCTGAGTTTAAACTTGAGCTTTCTGGATGGGACTCTTTTATTCCTTCCACTGTAAGGCTGAAGTGATTTGGAGAGTCTATGTTACCTGCCATTAGTTTAGAAGATTGTAAATGGTTCCCATAAGCTCTAGTCCAAGGAAGCAGGGTTGGATTACATCATTCTGGTATTATGGTAGAATGTGCTCAATACAATGATGGATGAAATTAACTGGAGCCACCTCATGCCTCTTAATATATAATAGCATTTCTTCTTCCCATAGCAGTGGAAGAATTTGCAAATGAATATAGACAGGGCTGGGGTCCAACAGTAGTATCAGTACTGATTCAAATATTTTCTGTCATTTTAAAAATAAATAGAATTGACATATATACACTACCATGTGTAAGATAGATAGCAAGCGGGAAGCTGCTGTATAGCACAGGGAGCTTAACTCAGTGCTCTGTGGTGACCTAGAGGGGTGGGGTGGAGATGAGGTGGGAGGAAGACCCAAGAGGGAGCTGATTCACATTGCTGGACAGAGGAAACTAACAACAATTTAATTATAAAGCAATTATACTCCAATTTTTTAAAAAAATGTTTTTAAGTAGAATTACCACATGAAAAAAATTTAAAAATCAGACATTACAGAGGTTACTTATGTAAATCACTTTCCTTCTCTCTGAGCTAAAAAAGAACCACAAAGTAAACTGAGGTTCAAGAAACACAAATTTGAAAGATATTTTATAATGCTAATAAAATAGCCTTGTAGTATGTCATAGTAGGACAATTATAATGCTTACTGAACAGAAAAAAAAAGAATATAAATAAGCAACGGAAAAATGTCAATTAGTACTGCTTAATATACTTAATGTGACCTTTTTGTGTCCAATGAATATAATTGCTAAAAATTTTAAAGTTTACATTTTAAAACTTTTAAAAAATTTTAAATTTAGCTTATAAACCTCACCCAAATTGGTGTATGTGCTAATGGGGTGAGAAGATGCCAAACCAAGGGACCTTTGGCAATATCTGGAAGTATTTTTAGCTGTGACAACTGAGGGTGGTGTTGCTACTAGCATTTAGAGGGTAGAGACCAGGGATGCTGCTAAACATCCTATAAGGCACAGCACAGCCTCCGCAAAAAAAAAATTGTTGGGGCCCAAACATCAGTTGTGCTAAGACTGAGAAACACTGAAGGATTAATATTAGGGGGGAAAATGACAAAGGGTAAAGAAACCTGGTTGAATTTATAATCTCAAAGGGCAAGTGTGATTTGGCTAGAGATTGCAATAAGAAATAGGTCTCAATATTGTGAGTTTGATTGAAAAAGTATTTCAGTGTCTTTCACAGTTTAACAGGATTAGCCTCCTAAGAAATTTAGATCTGAGATGGAGCTGAATTCCTGGAAAGTGAAGTGAATGAAAGTCGCTCAGACATGTCCGACTCTTTGTGACCCCATGGACTATACAGTCCATGGAATTCTCCAGGTCAGAATACTGGAGTGAGTAGCCTTTCCCTTTTCCAGGGGATCTTCCCAACCCAGGGATCAAACCCAGGTCTCCCACATTGCAGGCAGATTCTTTTCCAGCTGAGCCACAAGGGAAGTCCAAGAATACCTTTACCAGCTGAACCACAGGGTTCCTGGAAAACAGCAGTGATAATAAGGAGCAGCTTTTGTCCACCTACTGTTTGTTAGGCATTTTACTTTATGCTTTATAAGCATACAATCATCAGAACACCATGATGCATGTTTAATTATCCCTTTATAGGGGTTCCGTGGTGGCTCAGTGGTAAGGAAACTGCTGGTAATGCAGGAGATACAGGTTCAGTCTCTGGGTCAGGAAGATTCCCTGGTGACAACCCACTCCAGTATTCTCGCCTGGAACATTTCATGGACAGAGGAGCCTGGCAGGCTATAGTCCACAGAGTCACAAAAGAGTCAGATATGACTTAGCAACTAAACAATAGCAGCAATGGCCAATAATTAATTAATAATATTTGTAGAACTCTGTTACTGCAAAGCTTCTTGCCCTGCTATTTGTTCTCATTCTCTGGGACTGTAGGGAGGGTCTGTCCCAAGGATGACCTTCCCCCTGTCCCTCACTACCTGGAGGAAGAAGAATGTCCAAGGGGCTGGGCAGTAAGTGGGTTCTGGAAAGCCAGGATGAGGACCCGGGTCCCAGCATCCTTTCCCAGGCTCTCCATCATGGCCGCACCATTCATTCCAATGGCCAGGGTTAGGCAAACACCAGCCAGCCATCCCCCAGAAGAAAGTGAGTGAGAGTCACCGCCCACAATATGGTGCCATTTCTAAACCTCCTGGTGACTCATTTTCTCCTGCATAGCTGACTTTAAAAAAACACAAAACCCGAGAACTTTCATTATATCAATCCATCTGCTTAGTTGTCCTCCACTCGTGTTTTCCAGGCTCCCAGTTGTGAAATCAGAGCACGTGGACACATCCTCTGAGATTTGTCATTAAATGGCATTCAGCACAGAGAAAGGCAGTGTTGAATCTTTAATGTTCATCTCCCCGTAAATATGTGGGCTTCCTGTCTCACTTGTTTTAGTATAAATTTGATGGAGACTACATCCTTTAGTATATGCCGAGCATACAGCACCATGAGATTCCGCCCTCCCCTTGTAGAAAGTAACTCAAGGGTTTTGTCACATCTCTGTTAGATAAAATGCATGTTTCCCTTTTAGTGACAAATTGGTCTGCTCAAATATTGAACAGGATGACACTCTAAGGATTTCTTGTGACTGAAATTAGACTATTGAGGAGTCTGAATGAAAATACTTGGTGGACCTCTGATTAGTGCATGGGTGCTATCAACATGGCCCCATTGACCTGTATTCTAGTGAACGTCTCCCATCAAAGAAAACACAGCTTAAATGGTGCCCATGGTATTCTGCAGTACAGCCTGCATACCCTTGAGCCTTTGTCTATGGATTTTGTGCAGAGGCTTATTTTGATCAGTTATTAGATTTACTGATATTTTCTGGTGAACATGAAATGCAACCACATCACTGTGTGTTCATTTCTGGGAAGGAGGTTGACAATAAGGGAATGAGATCACATTGTTATGCTTTTGGAAATACTTTTCTTCATATTTTTTGCTTGTCTATTGGCTGCCTCATGGGCAACCTCTCAGTAGATGCAAAAGCATATTTTGTTCCAATGAAACTGCTCACTCCTTTTTCACATAAGCAAAACTACTAGTTAATCAAGACTTAAAAGAAATTCTTTCTCTGCTAATGTCAATTTTCTTGCCAACACATTGAATTCTCCATGCATCATTAGTTCCATTGTTCCCATCTATTTATATTACACATAACATTTTTCTAGAAGTAAAACTATCCAGATAGGGCATCAGCCAACAAAATAACTATTATTTTTTGCCAGACTGCTAACTGAATAAAAGCTGTCTAGTGCATAACTCCCTAATCTTGGCTTTCTCACTGTGTTCAGAAGCCAATTCTTCCATGCTATTCAACACAAAATCTGTCTTCCTACTTTTAATTCTTGCATTCCTAATGCTTGTAGAACCCTACTCTGATGCCCTTTTGAGGCTACACTCTGTACCACCAAGATGGCAATTCTGATTCCACCTTGGACATTTTATGATTGCTACTTTTACCTTGATTAATAGAGTTGGACTATAAAGAAAGCTGAGCACCGAAGAATTGACGCTTTTGAACTGTGGTGTTGGAGAAGACTCTTGAGAGTCCCTTGGACTGCAAGGAGATCCAACAAGTCCATCCTAAAGGAGATCAGTCCTGGGTGTTCATTGGAAGGACTGATGCTGAAGCTGAAACTCCAATATTTTGGCCACCTGATGACTCATTGGAAGAGAGCCTGATGCTGGGAAAGATTGAGGGCAGGAGGAGAAGGGGACGACACAAGATGAGATGGCTGGATGCCATCACCAACTCGATGGACATGGGTTTGGTTGGACTCAGGGAGTTGGTGATAGACAGAGAGGCCTGGCTTGCTGTGGTTCGTGGGGTCACAAAGCATCGGACGTGGCTGAGTGATTGAACTGAACTGTTGTAATTAACACCATCTTTTTTCATCACTCACTTTATAAATACCTGTTGCTCTCCTGCTTACTTCTCCTGGCAGCTTCTGACACAAATTGGTAACCATTCAATTTTATGAAAGAAGAAGCAACCTAAGCAATAGAATATATGGATCTGGGCAGATCATCATAGAAAGAGCTCCCAAGTATCAAGTACTGTACTCAGAACTACCATCTAGTGCCCCATTTATACACATAATCATTTCGTGAATTTGTTAACATCATCTCCGCTGCACTTGCTTAAGGTCACACATCTAGTGGTCGTGATGCTCAGATAAAAAACCCAAGTCCCTCTCTGCTTTAACCTCTGCACCTCACGGCTCTTCTTCCTATTCCCTGGGCCTTCTCCCGCAGGAGTCCAAATTCCAACTTGTCTCCTCTCTGAGGTCCTTAGTGTTGACAAAACCTCAGTCAGATTTCATTTTATCACTTTATTCCCTCTGCATTGTCTCCACGGAGTGTTTTAACATACAGGGATCCTTGCCTTAGAATAGCTGTCACCCGGGCCCATTGTAATTTATACCTATTGACACTTCCCTGCAGGTAATTCACCCTTGCAAACTCGCTTTCCACTGTCACCAGAAGTAGCTAGCAAAAGAAATCAGATGCATGGTGCCTAGCCACAGAGGCTTTGTTGTTCCCTGATGCAAACATACGTGGGGAGATATGAGCCTGTACTTCCTGGACAACATAGATGTCCTGTTCCCCAGAAAGAGCATCATTTGATGACATTAACAAAAAATGATAAGGGAGGATTAGCCCCTAAGATATGATCATTATTGAACTAAAATATTTGGTGAGTGCATCTGCATTTTCAGACACTTCCCTCTAGTAGATTTTTTTTTTTTTTCATTCTGGTGTTTAGTAGCAAAATGCAGTTACAATTTTCTCTGAAAAAAAAAAAAAAGCTGTGAACATAATATGTACTGAAAAACACAGGACACTGACCATTTCCTTTTGAGTACTCAAAGATAAGAATCAGGAAATCACAAAAGTTTCTTTAAATGGAAGAGAATTTAGAAATTATTTGCCCCCCAGCTTCTACTTAGCAACTAAAGAAACTGAGGTATACAAATATTAAAGGACTTGCTCAAGGTTAAATGTGGTGAAGTCTCCTCAAGTATATAATGAAAGTGTCTCTCTCTCTCTCTCTCAAATTAATATCATGGCAGTTCTATACATTCCTGCACCCCTTATTTTTCTCTGCTTCAGTGGTGCCTATGATAAAAACCATTTAGACATTCAGTAATCATGGAAACTTATTCCTGCCTTTGGAAGGCACTTGCATTTTTTTTCTCATCCTCGTGGTTAGAAACAGTTAAAGCATCAGCTCCAACCAATATGCAGTTGAATTTGAAATTTACTGTAGGATGCTTCTGCTTTTCATTTTTTACCATTTCACACCTTGTCCGCATCTTGAGCAAGCTTGTAAGTTTCCAGCGCATCTATTTCTTGTGATGATATATTGTCCTGGTGGAAAATTTCATTTACTGGCTGTGCCCTTTGCTGAACCTGTTGCTAGTCAGGGAACATGATAAGCGTATAAGTAGCATGCTACTTCATTTATCATATATCGTTTTAGACACTCAAATATCTCATAAACAATTCTGCATTCTGCACAGAGAACTACCCAACTCACACACACACACACACACACACACATACACACACAAAGATCTTCAAATAAATTGCCCATTCATGATACATAAATGTATCCTCTTAATAAAAATTAATCATAGTTTACACTAAATCTGGAAGTACCTTTTATTTTTTTTATAACCCTACTAACCACACACTATCAAACGCTAATAGAAAGGATCTAGCTTTGGCAATTTGGTGCATAAGAGAATTGGGAGATATAAAAATGCCATCTGTTTTCAATAATTGAATTACATAGTGAAATAAATCAGGGTGTTGGGAATTTCAGCAGTGTTTCAACGGTTCTCTGGTGCCACCCTTCCCCTTGGGGGAAGCCCTTCAACATTTCCTTCTGTTACCTTAAGCAAAAACTGCCATCCATCAGAACCAACACTTTGCAAAGTTTGAATGAGGCTGAAGAGAGAAGATGGGCATCCGTGAAATGAAAGCAAGAAAAACAAAGCTCCAAGCATTTACCCTACACAGTCTTTTTTTCTTTTGAGGGTTATTTTCCAAGGCTGCTTCAAGAGGTCAAACCTACTTAATTTCAGTGACTTTTCATGTATTGATTTCTGCTCTTCCCCTGCCTGTCATTACAGTCTTTTACTAGCACCCATGTTTTATGTGTAGCATAAAAAAATCTACATCCTGTCAGAATGGGGCCCTTGAAATTTTGAAAGTGAAACTTGATTTACATTAAATGCTGCTTAGACTAATTAGGCCCTTTCTCAAAGGAACTGTGAACATGAAATACAGCTAACAATTATACAGTTGCTGTCTCCCTAGTCTTTACAGTCTAAGTACTTGAGCTGAATAGAACCCGTGTGGACAAGCAAGGGTTATAGGCACATAAAGATATAAATATAAGTCAAGGCCTAGGTGTTCTTGTTTATATAGGACTGCTGTCCTTCAGAAACAACAGTGGTGGGAAGGGATAAATCAGGAGTTTGTGATTAACATATGCCCACTAGTATGTATAAAATAGGTAACTAACAAGGACTACTGTAGAGCACAGGGATCTATACTCAGTATCTTGTAATAACCTAAGGGAAAAAAATCTGAAAAAAAAGATGTATGTATATACAACTGAATCACTTTGCTGTACACCTGAAACTAACTTAACAATGTACATCAACTGCACTCCAATAAAATTAGAAGTGAGAAAGAAGAAACAAAAATGGTGGCCAGGGCATATTCCAGCAGCAAGCTCACTTACCTGCATGTCACCATGGCCCAGATGGGCCTGCCTTACGGGAGATGCCTTTCAAATTAAAACTCACTTACTGTTTTAGAAAGACTTTCCCTTTTTGGAACCTAGGATGAGGACACAGAATTTAAATGCCACATCCTTTCTGCCACCAAATGAACACTTCGACTAGATAATTGGTCACAAACCATTTGACTGTCTCCATTTCTTGTGCTGATAAGACTCTAGGCCTTGGTTCTTCCTGCTCTTTGGATCACAAAGTCTGTGTGATGCCAATGAAAGTGAGGATCTTCTCCACAGAAAAAGGCACACGCCCTGGGACATGCAGAGGTCTGCTTACCAGTTATCGGGTACAAGTGCTCTGAGGCTCACCGTGGATCCCTGAATGTGGCAGAAAGAGTGCTGGGTTTAAATCACTAGCTGTTAACTGGAGCACGTGATTCAGCCTCTCAGAACTCAGTTTGGGCATCTGTAAAATGAGCACAAAAACAGTACCAACAAGCCTGTGTGGGTTATCATGGAGATGAGACAAAACAATAAGCAAATGAGGACAAACTCTGCCAGACAAACTCTGTAGCTGCTTAGTCAATGCTGGTTTTCTTTTCTTTCTTTGATGAAGTTACAGGAACCAGTCATCCACTGGAAAGCAGTGTGGGGCCAAATCTGACCAGGCACGCTGCTTTTCTAAATGAAGCATTATTGGGACATGACCCTACTCATTTGTTTACATTGTCTGTGATGGCTCTTGTATTGCAATGGCAGAGTGAAGTAGCTCTCCTAGATATTATGTGGCTCTCAAGACCAAGATACTTAACTATCAGTATCTTTACCAAAAGTCTTCCAACCTCTGCTATAGAGCTATCAATAAAAGTCAAGGTCAGTTGCAGCTGGTTCCCTTCATTTTGATTGGAGAAGTCTGTTTATCCTTATTATGACTTGGCCCTTTGGATGTAGGATGTGGGGTAGATGATGACAGTTGGTAGCAATAAGATCTGAGAGTGAAGACACCAATGCCAGACTTGAATCAACTGTAATGTCCATCAAGAGGAAAATGGATGAACCCAGACAAAACTGAAAAAAGATACATGCTTGCCATTGTTCATAGCAGCACTAACCGCAATAATCAAGACATAGAAACAACCTAAATGTCCATTAAGAGGTGAATGTATAAAGAAGATGTGGTACATATATACAATGGAATACGACTCAGTCATAAAAAAGAATGGAATAATGCCCATTTGCAGCAACATGGATGGAACTGGAGAGTATCATAGTGAAGTAAGTCAGAAAGAGAAAGACAAATACC
This sequence comes from Antilocapra americana, assembly GCA_007570785.1. Taxonomy (NCBI): domain Eukaryota; kingdom Metazoa; phylum Chordata; class Mammalia; order Artiodactyla; family Antilocapridae; genus Antilocapra; species Antilocapra americana. The sequence goes on from ML660772.1 coordinate 6,878,485, forward strand.
ATGTTATAGCATGTGTGCTTTCATGCTAAGTCACTTCTGTCATGCCCGACTCTGTGCAACCCTATGGACTGTAATCTGCCAGGCTCCTCTGGCGATGGGATTCTGCAGGCAAGAATACTGGAGTGGGTTGTCATGCCCTCCCCCAGGAGATCTTCCTGACCCAAGGATCAAACCCACATCTCTTATGTCTCCTGCAATGGCAGGCAGATTCTTTACCACAGAATCTGTACCACCTGAGAAGCCCCCATATGATAGCATAGTATGTGCAATCTAAAATATGACACAAATGAGTTTATCTACAAAACAGAAACAGATTCACAGATATAGAGAACAGAATTATGGTTGCCAAGGGGAAGGGAGGGTAGGGAAGAGATGGATTGAGAGTTTGGAGTTACCAGAGGCAAACCATTATAGACAGAATGGATAAACAAGGTCCTACTGTATAGCACAGTATCCTTTAATAAACCACATGGAAAAGAATTCTTTAAAGTATGTATCTATAACCTAATCACTTTGCTACAACAGTAGAAATTAACACAACATTGTAAACCAACTATACTTCAACTTTTAGGGAAATGGATGAATGCATCATGGTACATTTGTACAATGAAATAGGACACATCAGTGAGAAGGAACATGGATTCAACAAAGGAAGCTGGGTTTAGATGAGCACATATATATAGCTACATCTAATGAAGTTCTAGAATCTGCAAAACTGATTCATGGTGCTAAATCAGAGTAGTGGAAAAGAGGGTGGTCACTGAGGTACAAAGGAAGCCTTCTGAGCTGCTGGATATTCTGTACCTTGATCACCTCACTCAAGATTAGTTACATATGTAAAAATTTATTAATATGTATGTTTAAAAGCAGCACACTTTCCATACTTGGTATGTTATATCCGAAATGAAATGAGAATAGAGAGAGAGAGAGGCAGAGGGAGTCAGAGAGAAGGAGACAGAGAAAGAGAATGCTCTGAACTGTTGTTTTCAATTCTGATTCCATTACCAACTAATTTTGAGAGTTGGGGCCACTGTCTTTGTGGTACATCAGTTCCCTCAATGACAAAATAGTTGCATAGGTCTAAATTTTCTTATCTACAATTCCAAAATCCAGAATCTCTGAAAAGCAAAAGTGTGTCCTTAATTTATTTAGCAGCAAAACTGAGCTTAACCAGTACTGCGATGGTTCATGTTTTTATCAGTACCACTATAGAAATAGTAATGTGTTTGATTATGGAAAGCTCTCCAGATTGTACTGTAATGTATGGTGTATATTTTCCATATTAACTTTCTAAAATATAAAAAATTCCAAATTCTAATATATCTGCCCCCCAAATCTTCATGTTTTATAAAAGATTATAGATTTATATCTGCCTCATGGAGTTGATTAAATTAACACCTAAAGAGCCCTTAAATCAATGCCTGTCTCATGCAAACACTCAACAAATATTAATATTATTATTTACTGTGATCTCTGTTCACATCCTAAGAAAGCTTGTGACTGTTGTTTTCCTTGGGGCCAGTTGACACCAATTGTGAAAAACTAAACAATCATGAGCCTGATCTGAGGACCAGAGTCTATAAACTTTTCCTTGAGCAAACTTTATGGCAAAGAGGTGAAAAACTCACTAAGGGGAAAAGCCCTCAATTATCACCAGGGAAACTTCACAAATGAGACTCTCTTAAAAGAGGCTGTTTTCTGCCACATCTTCAAGTGGCTACTTCTTCCACTAAAACAGAAATTGCTAAGTGTCCTTCAAGAGGGTATGAGGGTTTCTCTGAAGGACTAGGAGAGGGATTTTATCTAGTGCTGATTATACCTGAGTTTAAAAACTACACCATTTATAGCCTTCCAGCGGGGTCGTGCAGATTTGAAGCATTCCCCTGAAAGGACTCCACTGTCCCTGACCTCTCTGATTCTGCTGGGATTAAGGTGGCAGTGAGCTGGGAAATTCTCTCAAGTCAGAACAAGGGAAGGAGAAATTAACTGAAGAAGCAAATTGCGTAATGGATTCTTCAGAAGGATTTTCAGCACTTGAAACTCATCCAGAGAAAATGCTCTTGCTTTTGTGGAAGGACCCTGAGTACCAAACTCCAGCCCTGGCTTCTACCACTACTAGTTCGACAACCTTGGATGTGCCTCAGTTTCCTCATTTATAAATTGAAGAGCTATTGTAGATTTAAAGTTAATTTCTAGCATTCCTCCCAATTCTGTGAATATATTGTCAATTTTGGAAGGCTAGAAACCAGTTCTTACCAATCATTTCAAAATCTTACACAGGACATGACCTGAGGCTCTAGACATGACAAAATTCATAAAAGAACTGGCTTTAAAAATACCTTTTGGGAATTCCCTGGCAGTCCAGTGGTTAGGACTCTACGCTTTCACTGCTAAGGGCCCGAATTCAATTCCAAGTCAGGGAACTATGATCCCACAAGCCATGCAGCATGGCCAAAAATAAATAAATAAATGGCTTTGCTTTATTTACTGTTGCACCCCAGTATCTGAAATACTGCCTAGCCCAAAGTAGGTACCCAAAATGTATTGCTGAAATAAATGAGTGAATGATTATTAGTGATAAGTCCGATATTAAGGCAACAATAGTTTCTTTAATAAATAAATACTAGTAAAGTTTATATTATTTTCATGATTCTTGCAAATCATGGTAGGATATATTCAGGCACACAGAAAACCACAACTCAGAATGACTTACAAGGAAAAAGTTTTATCTCATTTAATAAAAATTCAAGAGGTAAACAGGGTTTTTACTGGCATATTCGGGGCTCAAGAAAGTCATGAAAGACCCAGGATTCTTACATGTTAGGCTCTGCTGTCTTTGGCATGCTAGTTTTCTTGCAATGCCTTGCCTCTGGTTGCAAAATAGCTGTTTCATTTCCAGGTGTCACCTTTCCCAGAACATCCCAGCAGACTTCATCTCATTTGTCATTGGCCAAAATCAGGTCAGATATCCACCCTTAATCTTTCGCTGGCAAGAGCACCAATATTTATGCTCTCTGAGGTAATTTAGGGGACATGCTTGAACCCTGTACAAAATTAAGCTTCTCTAAGACAGAGGAACTATAGGAATAGATTAATGTGGTCAACCAGTAGTGATCACCCCAGTATTAAATATTTGTTTAGTAAATATCTGATCAATAATAAGAGTAAGTGAATTAATGGAGAAGTGAATGATGCAAAGATGAAAAGCCAAATGTTTAAATTCCAAATGAGTGATCCAAAGCTTAAATGCTAGGAGTCATGACGGTAAACTGATGTGAGCAAGAAGGGGCCTCTGATATGAAGGCTCATGGCCTGAACTTGGATGGTTTGGTGTGGCTCAGGGCAAAGTCATTTCATTTGTGGAGACACAAATACATCTAACATGTATTAATAGCCAAGGGGACATGGAATGAAAAGAGGAAGGGTCAATAGGAGATAGTAATTAAGGATCAATTTAGAAGGATAGATGTTATCACTCAGCTAATTGGCTCTAGATTTTATTCAGTTGATAATGGGAAGGATTTCTTTCTCAGACAGGTTTATTGAGCTGTACTTTACATAAGTAAAATTCATTCTTTCTAGTGTATAGTTCTGAGAGTTTTGACAGACACATGTAGCCAGTAATAACTACCTCCCCAATCAAGACAGAGCATAGTTACAAAAACTTTCCCTCATGTCTCTTTGTAATTAACCTCTCCTTGACCTCCCGCCCCTGAAAACCACCACTCTGTTGTCTGTTCAATAGTTCCGCCTTTTCCTGAAAGTCTTATGGGGCGTTTTGAATCTGATCTCTTTTCATTTAGTTTTCAGACATCTGAGATTCCTGCATGCTGTGTGTAGCAATAATTGTTTCCTTTTACATTTGATTAGGGCTTAATTGTATGGATATGCTATGGTTTATTCATCAATTGAAAGATATTTGTATGGTTTCTAATTTGGGGGCAGTTATAAATAAAGCCACTATAAATATTTGCCTACGGGTATTTCTGTGAATATAAATTTACATTTCTCTTTGGTAATATTTAGGAGTGGAGTTGGTGAATTGTATGGTAAGTGTACATTCAACTTTATAAGAAACTGCCAATTTGTTTTTTAAAGTTGTTTTGCAACTTTACAGTCCCACCATCAACATATGAATATTCTATTTAGTCCACATCCTTGTGAGCACCTGAACTGACAGGTTTTTTTCCTTTTTTTTTCTTTCTGTTTTTTTAATTTATTTTACTGACAGATGTGTAGTGGTATCTTATTGTGGCTTTAATTTTCATTTCTCTAATAACATCTGTCACAATAATGATATTGAACATCTTTTCATCCACTTATTTTCCTTCCTTCTTCAGTTAAGTGTCTAATGAGAAAGGTTTTATTATTATTTATTTTTGGATCATGACATGGTGAAGGCAAAACTTTAGAAAGATGCATCTGAATTTGGAAGGAGGCTACTGATAATATAGAAATGGGATGGGTTCTATAGACTAAGTCAAGTCAGAGGTGATGAATGGGACAGTGTATCTCTCACTAGTGTATTAGTTAGTGATGTCTATTAGTGGGCAACCCTCACCAATAAACATTGAAAACACTTTGCACTGCCATTTACAATGCCAGACACATGCAGGCATACTCATACACCTTACAGCTGTGAAACCTTTCATCTTCCTACTACCATGGAATTCTGGTTCTCTCCCTTGTTTTACATCTGAGGAAACTGAGATACAAAGAGCAAAATTGCTCACTTAAGGTCATCATACAGCCACTAAGTGACTGCAAGGATATTTGAACCCAGGTTGTCCGCCTCTGTGCCCATCACATGATACTGCCCTCTGAGAAGCACTTCCATTAATGTTTGTTGAATGAACTGAATTAATAAACTAAGGGCTTCCCAGGTGGTGCTGGTGATAAGGAACCTGCTTGCCAATGCAGGACACTTAAGAGACAATGGTTCAAACCCTGGGTCAAAAGATCCTCTGGAGGAGGGCATGGCAATCCCCTCCAGTATTCTGGAGAATCCAATGGACAGAGGAACCTGGCAGGCTACAGTCGATAGGGCTGCACAGAGTCAGACAGGACTGAAGTGACTTAGCGTGCATAATAAACTGTAAATAGTCACCAGTAATACCTATTTAGAATAAAAACTGATTCATCAACTGATGAATGGATAAGAAAGCTGTGGTACATATACACAATGGAATATTACTCAGCATTAAAAAAAAATTCATTTGAATCATTTCTACTCAGATGGACAAAACTGGAGCCCATTATCCAGAGTGAAGTAAGCCAGAAGCAAAAACAACAATACAGTATATTAATGCATATATATGGAATTTAGAAAGACGGTAACGAGAACCCAACATGCGAGACAGCAAAAGGAACGCAGATGTATAGAATAGACTCGTGGACTCTGTGGATGAGGGAAAGGGTGGGATGATACGGGAGAATGGCATTGAAACATGTTAATTATCATATGTCTAATCAAGTGCCAGCCCAGGATTGATGCTCGGGGCTGGTGCATCGAGATTTCCCGGCGGGGGGGAGGAGGGAGGGGGGTTCTGGAGGGGGAGCATATGTAAACCCATGGTGATATCATGTCATTGTATGGAAAAACTAATTTAAAAAAAAAACTGATTGACAAAGACAAGAGATGTAACTTGCTTCAATGATATACAGCACATGCACTATATTGTTTGGACAGTGATAATAACAATATTCTTCTTTATTTATCCAACTGGATCAAGCATCTGCATGCATTAAGTAGCTTCAGTTGTGTCTGACACTTTGCGACCCTGTGGACTATAGCCCACCAGGCTCCTCTGTCCATGGGGTTTTCCAGGCAAGAGTATTAGGATGGATTGCCATGCCCTCCAGGGGATCTTCCTGACCCGGGGACTGAGCCCTTCTGTTACGTCTTCTACATTGGCAGACAAGTTCTTTACCACTAGTACCACCTGGATCAAGAGTGGTAGTCCCCAAACAGCAGACACTATAAGGTTATTTATTCATTTTATGTGATTCTGTCTCAGATCTGTCCTCCTGCTGATGGAAAGGAGAGACATCCCACTTTATCCCCCACCCCCACCCTACCTCCCTTAGCCAGTGCATATTCAAACCATTTCTTCACTTGGCCAGATGCATGCCCTCTCCACATCATGCTCTAGTGGAAGACCAGCATCACTTTTGGGGAGCATTTTTGCCCCTCAAGGGCATGACAGCACCCACCTTTGAAACCACTTCTACAGAGCCTGAAGTTCAGTTCAGTTCAGTTGCTCAGTCACGTCCAACTCTTTGTGACCCCATGAACTGCAGCACACCAGGCCTCCCTGTCCATCACCAACTCCCAGAGTCCACCCAGACCCATGGCCATCAAGTCAATGATGCCATCCAGCCATCTCATCCTCCGTCATCCCCTCCTCCTCCTGCCCTCAATCCTTACCAGCATCAGGATCTTTTCCAATAAGTCAGCTCTTCGTGACTAAAGTATTGGAGTTTCAGCTTCAGCATCAGTCCTTCCAAGGAACACCTAGGACTGATCTTTAGGATCGACTAGTTGGATCTCCTTGCAGTCCAAGGGACTCTCAAGAGTCTTCTCCAACACCACAGTTCAAAAGCATCAATTCATCAGTGCTCAGCTTTCTTATAGTTCAACTCTCAAATACATGACCACTGGAAAAACATAGCCTTGACTAGATGAACCTTTGTTGGAAAAGTAATGTCTCTGCTTTTTAATATGCTGTCTAGGTTGGTTATAACTTTCCTTCCAAGGAATAAGCATCATTTATTTCATGGCTGCAATCACCATCTGCAGTGGTTTTGGAGCCCAGAAAAATAAAGTCAGCCACTGTTTCCACTGTTTCCCCATCTATCTTCCATAAAGTGATGGGACTAGATGCCATGATCTTAGTTTTCTGAATGTTGAGCTTTAAGCCAACTTTTTCACTCTCCTCTTCCACTTTCATCAAGAGGCTCTTTAGTTCTACTTCACTTTCTGCCATAAGGGTGGTGTCATCTGCATATCTGAGGTTATTGATATTTCTCCTGGCAAAATCTTGATCCCAGCTTCTGCTTCCTCCAGCCCAGCATTTCTCATGATGTACTCTGTATATAAGTTAAATAAGCAGGGTGACAATATACAGCCTTGACGTACTCCTTTTCCAATTTGGAACCAGTCTGTTGTTCCATGTCCAGTTCTAACTGTTGCTTCCTGACCTGCGTACAGGTTTCTCAAGAGGCAAGTCAGGTGGTCTGGTATGCCCATCTGTTTCAGAATTTTCCACAGTTTATTGAGCCTGAAGGATGAGGGAAAACAAGCAATAGAGCACAACAGAAAGCCTTTTTAATCCTTTCTCATTTAATGGCTCAGCTCTAGGACAGTTGTTTCATTGAGTGCCCCAAGAAGAGATAAGATGTGCTAATTGTACTATCAATAATTTAGTCTAGGGACCAGGGCAAATTGTGCTACTAGATCAAAACAGATGCATTTTTAGAGATTTTATATTGCAAGAGTGCAAAAAGCCCAAATTTGTCAGGATAGAACATTAAGCCCTGGATATGAAGTCCCCAGGATCCATCTAGTTCGTCTCTCAGTCAATCAGGAAATTGAGAATTTGCTTCCCCCCCGCCTCCGCAACTGGGAACCTTCTTTGAAACAGATATTTGACCCTATGCTCTAGTAAAGATTCATCTATGGACAATAATGGGATGGGAGGTTATAATGAAGTGTCGGGCCTATTTTTGGTGCTAGAAAGTTTTCAGTCCATTGATTAAATGTCTGTCTTCAACATCTTAACATGAAATGCTTGTTGAGAAAGGAGATTAAAAGAAATTTTTAATAAAAAGGGCAACAGCATTTGATAAATTCTTACTAATTGACTTAGTCTTTCCACAGTAATGTTTACTGTGTGTTCAGAAGTAGGTTGTCTCGGTGAGGAAAGTTTGGGTTACTGTATTTCTAGAAACAATAGGATTACAGATTGAAAAATTGCAATCCCCTAAAACATTAGATTTTTTTAAAAAATTTTTTGTTATGAGATATTATTCTAAGTCTCAACTATTATCATTAACTTTAGATTGTGCAGTGTCTTTCTGAGGCATAGTCATATTTTAGATTGCTTCTAAAAAGGCAGAAAACAACATTTTTATTCCCCAGTATATGCTCATACTGCAGAAAATCCCACACTTCCACCTTTTGGTTAACTGTGGGAAGTGGCAAGTACTAGGCCACTCACTGCTTATGTGGCCGTGACAGATTTCTTTCTCTGAGACTAAATTTCTTCATCCATAAAGTGGGCATAAAAATATTTATTATTTTTCATCGAATTTTATTTTATTTTTACCTTCATTTTTTGTTTTTAATTGGAGGATAATTGTTTTACAGTGTTGTGTTGGTTTCTACTGTACAACACAAACCAGCCATAAAGTGTATATTTATTTATTTATTTATTTATTAATATATATCCCCTCCCTCTGGAGCTTCCTTCCCACTCACCCCCGTTCCAACCCCTCTTGGTTGTCACAGAGTGCTGGGCTCAACTCCCTGTGTTAACAGCAGCTTCCCACTAGCTATCTGTTTTACACATGGTATTGTATATATATCAATGCTACTCTTTCAATTCATCCCACCCTTTCCTTCCCCCACTGTGGCCACAAGTCCATTCTCTTTGTCTGTGTCTCTATTCCTACCCAAAAAATAGGTTCATTAGTACCATTTTTCTAGATTCCATATACAAATATTTAATATCTAGGGTTATCATGAGGATTAAGTACATTAATGTCTGTGAAAAATCTATAACAGAATAGTCACTAAATCATTGATAGCTTCTTTTTTTATAATATTATATCATAGCATCACAAGGAATTTCATGTACTCTTTCATTCCTACACACGCACACACACTTTTCAAACAAGCCATATCATGTTAATATAGGAGAGATCCTAGTCTAAGAAAACCTACCATGTGAAGGTCCCAATCCAAGCCAAGTGTTTACAGTCATGATTCCTATTTATACTTACCATTAACAGAATCACCATCTCCACCTCAGGGCCCTAAAGATGTTCTTCCTCAGCATTGCTTTATAGCTGCCCCTAGCCCAGAAATGATTCTTCCATTGAAAAAGATTTGATTTATAAAAATTTTGTCTTTTAATTAGCCAGAAGTCAGTAGCAGGCACAAATACTCCAAATAACCTTTAATATTGTCATAGAAATATTAAGAATCTCTGAACTTCACAGAAGCCCATGGGGGAAAAAAATGTGTCCTGAAGATGTCCAAATTCTATAACCTTGTAGGTATTTCATAGAAATAATGTGGGCTTTGAGATGAATCACCAAAGTTAAGAATTTTGTTGAGTGAATTACTATTGAGCAAAGATAAGTCTGCTTTGGTTCTATAAATCATGGAAATAAATATCTTTAAAGGTTAGACTTGCTTGGAGAAAATATCTGGCCCTATTTTAGGATCTTGAGTTGAAGATAATGTCAAAATTAATTTATTAAAAGCTAGCAGACAGCTTCATAAAACTTGACTCAGTTAAAACTTGACTCACATTTTCTTGAGAACTGCCCAGCTCTCCTTTTGCCCTGAATTCTTAAAGTGTAAATTATCTACGATTATTTGTGTTGTTGTTGTTTAGTCACTAAGTTGTGTCTGACTCTTCTGCAACCACATGGACTGTAGATCACCAGGCTCCCCATGGGATTTCCCAGGCAAGAATACTGGAGTGGGTTACCATTTGCTTTTCCAGGGGATCTTCCCAACCCAGGGATTGAACCCATGTTTCCTGCTTTGGCAGGCAGATTCTTTACTGCTGAACCACCAGGGAGGCCCAAAATGATTTACCCATCCTCTTCTATACCAAGTCAATGGGCCTGTCCATTCTATTTATCATTTAGACCCGTTAGGAGAATATCAGTCAAGGCATTAGGCCAAAATATTGTCTCAATAGCAATATTCACTCCTTTGAAAGAAAGTTGTTCCCTAAAAATTGCTTTCTGATGAATTTTTCACCTTCCTCTTAAACCTATTAGCAAAATCCAGCTGTCCCTGATTTATCCTTCTGTGTTTGGCAGTCTTTTAATTCTACATGTTGGATTAGGATTGAACACAAATGCTAGTCTCTTTCCATCTTAGTTTTTGCAGGAAATATGTTACCATCCCCAGTAAAAACCTTTGTTGTCCCCAGTATAGCATAGGGGGTTGCATATAGTTCCACTTAGATTTTCAGTGTAGGACACTGATGGGAAAAGAAATTATCCTGTAAATGCAACCAGGTGACCCAACAATCCCACTGCTGAGAATATACTCAAAGAAAACCATAATTCAAAAATCCACATGCACCCCAATATTCTCCTTTTCAGCACTGTGTATAATAGCCATGACATGGAAGCAACCTAAATGTCCATCAACAGAGGAATGGATAAAAAAGATGTGATATAAATATATATGCAATGGAATAATACTCTGCCGTAAAAAGGAACAAAGTTGAGTTGTTTATAGAGATATGGAGGAACCTAGAGACTGTCATACAGAATGAAGTAAGGCAGAAAGACAACAATAAATATTGTATACTAATACATAAATGTGGAATCTAGAAAAATGGTATAGATTATCTTATTTGCGAAAGAGAAATAGATACAGATACAGAGAACAAACATAAAGGACCCCAGAGGGGGAAAGGGAAGGGTGAGATGAACTGGGAGATTTAAATTGACATATATACACTATTAATACTACGTATAAAAAAATAAGAGCTTACTGTATACAGCTCAGGGAACCTTACTCAGTGCTCTGTGGTTACCTAAGTGGGAAGAAAAAGAGAGGATATATGTATATGTGTATACTATAGCTGATTCACTTTGCTGTACAGTAGAAACTAACAGCATTGTAAAGCACCTATATTCCAATAAAACAAACAAGTAGAAAGCAGAAGGTCAATTTGACCAAGTGTATCTTGGTTGTGATGGCCTTTATTGCTGCCTTAACCACTTCCAGCCCTTTTCCTACACACACGTGAAGGGCACAAAGATGGCATTTAAAGATAAGCAATAGGATTATGGAGGAAGAACTTAAATATTATCTATACATCACCTTCTTCCCTTTTCCTTCACTGATAATTCCAGGAACCTGCCTAACCCTAAGTCTTGGGAGAACTGCTAAGAAAAAGAAAGAAAGAAGACTTTAAGGTGATAAAAACTGAACCCAAGGCTTTTTTACCACCTGCTACCACCCTTTAAAATTGTCTAATTGGATTAATGTTGGTCAACATTTAGGAACATTATCAATGAAATCATGTTTTAGTTTGATCAGCAAGTATAATATATACTAAGTCCTCCTTACATCCCAGGCATTGAGGTAGGCACTAAGACTATAACAGGAGGTCCAAAAAGCTTGATTTCCCAAGGGACATTCTATTGAGAGGGCAGTCATTTATCCACGTAGGACCATAGACAGCATAGTACTTATCAGTAGTGTGAAGAAGTAAAACACTGTGTTCAGATAGAGAAAATAAGGGAGATGTAATTATATTGAAACAGCTCATTATTGTGTTGGTTTTGCCATACATTGACATGAATCCGCAATGGGTATACATGTGTCCCGCTTCCAGAACCCCCCTCCCACCTCCCTCCCAATGTATTAAAAAAAAATTGTGAAAACTTCAAGAGACATTAAAGCAGCTAGTCATCATATTTTTCTTGTTTGCATATTTTGTAACAGAGACAACACAAACTTATTTGACTTGTAGTAAACCAAGTAAAATAAAAGTATTATGCTTAATATTGATAACTCTAAAATAAATAAATAAAATAAACCTCACTTCTTTCTTCCTCAAAAAAAAAAAAAAGAAAGAAAGAAACAGCTCAGGTTGACCCCCTCCTGAAAGTGTCATTTAAAGAACATTCATGGAAGGCAATGTGATGGAGTGACTAAACCAGGCTGCCTGTATTAGGTCTCAATTCCAGCTCTAGTTATTTGACCTTGGAAAATTTACTTAACCAATCTGAACTGTGGTTATGTCATGTAAAATTGGGATGACAAAATAACCTGTATCATGAAAATGATGGGATGGTTCTCTGAGAATGAGCTAATTCCTATAAATGGTTTGTGCTGTGATTAGTCTTTCAGTCATGTCTGAGTCTTTGTGACCCCATGAACCCTAGTCCACCAAGCTCCTCTGTCTGTGGGGATTCTACAGGCAAGAATACCCTCCTCCAGGGGATCTTCCCAACCCAGGGATCAAACCCAGGTCTCCCGTATTGTAGGAGCATTCTTTACCGTCTGAGCCACCAGGGAAGCCCAAGAATACTGGAGTGGGTAGCCTAACCCTCCAAGAGATCTTACCAACCCAGGAATCGACCTGGGGTCTCCAGCATTGCAGGCAGATTCTTTACCAGCTGAGCTACCACGGAAGTCCATAAATGGTTTAATAAGTAGCAGTTATCATCACCATTGCCACCATCATCATCAATGGTGTGGTTGCTGCCAGGAGTGATAATAGTAGTAAACTAAGATCCATGAAATCAAGACATTTTGCACTCAGTTTCTCCTTGACAGTTTGTTCTGTGGATGTTTCTAGTCAAAAAGAGAGATAAAAAAGTCATCTTTCTACTCAGTTTCGAGATACATTCTAGCTCACCTCAAATCCTGGATGGCTTTCTTCAGCCAGTCATCACCAACTGCAGAACAAGCCAAAGAACCGTTACCTCACTGTCTCCTAGCAGCCCAAGCTCTGTATTAGGTATTTTCTCTTAGAGTTGCTACAATTTATTCACCACCACTGTTGGTCTAGAATTATTATTTCTGCTGTGCAGATGAGGAAATGAAGGCTCAAATAGACTCAAGAAGGTTGTTTAGTGTTATACAGCTAATAAATAGCAGAGCAGGACTGAGATCAAAGCTATCCAAAGTCAAGTCCAATGCCCTTTCTACTCTAAGATAGTCACTGAGACATTGCTCTAATCATTGATGTACCAGGTACTTATCAACACCTATTTAATGACCAATCTAATTCCCATAAAAATCCAAGAAGGAATTTCAGAAATCACCTGCTTCTCCTAAGCTAGCTTGTGCTTCAGCCAAAACCAGCAGGTTACAGACTTGCAAGTTCATGGTCATTTTTGTTACAGCAATCCGAAGCATCTAGGAGGAGTTAATTCTGTGAGATTCTGAAAGTCCTCTGCTGTTTTCTAAGCACTGTAGAATATTTTTATTTTCCACTGCTATTTCTGGAACACAAGTTGGGTCTTTCTTGGCAGTCTGGGATGAATCCTTTCCCAAGAGATCATAAGGTACATTATAAGGTACATATACCCATTATTAAAGGTGAATTTTGTGTGTTGATTCTAATAGACCTCACAGTCCATGTTCTCTTTTCAGAGACGAGAAGCTCTGCCTTGTCTACCACTCTGGGAAAAGTGGGTGTATTGACTTATTAAGAGGTATTTTTGACACTTCAAGTTCCAGAAAGATGCTTAACAGGATACAGGACTAAAATAGTATTCCTGGCCAATGAGCCCACTTTCAAACTAAGCATCAACAAAGGGAAAAAGTATCTTCCCAATTAAAAACAAAATTTAGGGAAGAATCCTTACCAGGTATTTCAAAATGATGAAGCATGTTCAGGAAGGTGTGCATGCGTGCTAAGTCACTTCAGTCGTATCTGATTCTTTGTGACCCTATGGACTGTAGCCCTCCAGGCTCCTCTGTCCGTGGGATTTTCCAGGCAAGAATAATGGAGTGGTTTGCCATTTCCTTCTCCAGGGGATCTTCCCAACCCAGGGGTCAAACCTGCATCTCTATGCCTCCTGCATTAGCAGGCAGGTTCTTTACTACTAGCACCACCTGGGAAGGAGCAGAGGATAAAAGAACATCCTCAGAACTCCAGCATGAGGATGCTTCTAGGATTGCCAGATGTCTCTACCCCTCTGCTGCGTCATGCTGGCTCCGTGATCATGGAAATCCTTTCTGCATTGAGTTTTAAGCTGCCAAGGTCCTTCTCAATGTATGCATGGATAAAATTCTTTGGGGGTCGTTTTTGTGAAATACATCCAGAGTTCATGCCATATCTACATTTTAAATCCTTATCATCAGAATAACCGTGGTGCTCCTGGCAGTGTTCAGTACTCTGTTGTTTTGTTCTTGGCATGCAGACATAAAGCCACCTTCACACCATTAATTTAGAGGGGTACCTCACTTGCCTTGGCTGCCACGGTATAGTGTGTGTCACATGGTGAAAGGGACAGGCTAACTTTATCAGTTACCACACAGGAGCTCTTTAATCCCCACTGGGGGTTCTGCCCACCTCTCTGGAGGCTTTTCAGAGTTGCAAAAAATAGCGTTTCCCACCCTCCCTTGGGACAAGACCACATAAGCACAGTTTTTCATGGCTCACCAACAAGGCATGCTCTCCTGCCACGGTTTAACCTCCAGATTCTTGTTAGGATGACTCATTTTGGTCCATGACTTCGTTTTTCTATGTGGTCCCCTGTGCCAGCCTCCGCATTCCACCCACCCACCGTTCTGACGTTGGACCCCCATGAAGCTGTAAAATCTTTGTTGCAACAGGGTTGAAGGAGAAAAATCTTCTCCATGTTGTTGCTGACTCTACCTAATTGCTGTCACAACATGTCTTTGCTTTCCTTTCTGACTGAATTAATTTCAAGGATTGTTTTTTCTTCATCATTAAATTCCCACTTGTAAGCCTTCCTGAGCTTCCACTTAATAGATGCCAGGAGCGTTTTTAACCAGGGTTCAGACCCGGTCTCCCTCTCCATCCTCCGCATCACCCCCAGGGTGTACGGTCTGCCTGTGGAACCCCAGATGCTGTGTTCTGTCTCTCTCAAAACATCTGGCACCCACTCCATTTCTGAGCTTTCTAAAATCATGTCTGGGGAAACTGAGAAGCTCCTTTTGAAGGATTACATTACGGCTTTGATTTTTATTTATAAAACGTAAAGGACTAATATATATCAGTTAGGACATTTTGCTTCCAAAGTGCATTGTAGCAAAATAATTGGAAGGCAGTTGCGGTGTGAAATATATGACAGCTTTACAGGACATAAAAAGCAGCTTTTTCTTTGTAATAGTGTAATTGCCTTAAACCCCACAATCATAATTGTTATCAAAAAATAATCCCAAGGAAAGGCTAATATAAGGTGAGCAGACTATTATAAGAGCTCTAATACACTCGATTCCTTGAACAGCAAAAGCGGCTCTCAATCTCCCCGTGCTTTTAGTGTCAGTCAGAGAGCACTCAGTCATTTCTGTGCATCAAGCCTGCAGTATTGATTTTTCCACTGACTGAAACAGCCATATAAGCATAAATTTTGCATGAGCCTTTCACTTTGTAGACTCTCCTTTGGTCAGATGACACATGATGTGAACATGAAGCCTGTATAATAACAATGCATGGTCAACCTGCAGGCATTAAAGCGTGGGCTCTTGCAGTTCTGAAGGACAAAAGCTGGGCTGGGAAGTGTGCCGCCTCCGCGCGCAGGGCCAGAGAAAACAAATATCATCTCCATCTTGGCAGTCCGAGTGCAATTGTATTTTCTACTTCCCTCCTGTATTTTCACATCTTCTTTTCGAAAAGCCCCTGCCACACACACACACACACACACACACACACACACTCATTCACAAGCATCTGACCCACCTCCACTCACTCCAGGTAAGACTGGACTTTATGAAGGGCGTCCCTGGGATGCTGACTAACCTCACTTCCTGCACCTCCCTCTGGTTTTCTCCATGTTTTGGGGTTGTGTTCCATCCTTAATGGCATTTCTTTTGTGTCGGCCCTGGAGAATAAACAGTGTGTAATGACATTTGATAAGATCTGGGATCAGCCTGAAAAAAAAGCCTTATCTAAAGATGTGGTTTGTTGATACCCAGGGACAAGAAACACCAGCTCTACCTAATAGTCATGTTCTATTTACCCTGCCTTGGCCCTGTTGGAGATCTCTTTATTCGTTAATAGTTCTTTATCTCACATCTTTACGATTTAAAATGTTCAGTGTGGAGCACAATCATTCTGTTAGGAGATTTTTTTTAGTGGAAACAAGGGGAAAATATAATCCTACCCTCGCATGTCTTATCCTAAGTGGCATATTTGCTCACGTAACTCAGATCCAGCTACCCTGCCCTGCCACACACCCTTGGGCCATTTGATGTAATTAATTTATATTCCAATATGAAGAATTCTCATCACTAAGTTGAATTTGCCTGGATGGAAAATTATCTACTAAAACTAAAAATTCCCATTAGCCAGACAGAGTCAATCCGAAGGAAGTACCATTTTCTCTTAAATAAAAATCATGGTGCAGACAAAAACTTTCACTAATGAATAATTGCAAATGCATTCAGTTTTCCTCTTTAGGTAACCATTAGGAATAACAGTGACAGCATTCACTGTGAAGTTGGTAACCTGGAGGAAGAGTGGTGCCCAACCAGGTAGAAACCACTCCAAACTTCAGTGACTTAGGAAGGATATAAACCTCACACACTGGCAGCATTAGCTTATGGTGAGTGTAAACAGGATCTGATTTATTTTTAAAGAGAAGAGGTTTGCATTCACCTGGAAACTTTCCATGGCTCATAAGGAGATCTGGACTCTACCATTTTTAATTCTTTTACTATTTCCCCTTTCCGGAGGGGGCTGACTGCTTTTTTTTTCTGTGATCAGCTTCATCCGTGCTGCTCGTTGTTTGAAAAGAGTTTTGAAAATTATTCTTTTTATTTCCAGTTGATGGCATCACAGGAGATATTTCTACTTAAAACCAAAGTTATTATAGTGAGCAGTGTTCTCTGAAATGAGTTCTGGCCAAGGCGAATGAGCAAAATGACACTTGTGAGTCTAAGATTGTTCTCCAGGCTGGAGTGTGAAGGGAAGGCCTGGTTTGTTTGTTCTTACAGGAAACAAAATTTGTGGAGAAAATAGAGCAAACTCTCCTGGTAATGCTTTATTGAATGGCCTCTTCCCCTTCAAATTGGCTCAAATACCAACGGGTTAAAGTGAGGATGTATGTATACTTATAGGTGATTCATTTTGTTGTATAGTAGAAACCAACCAAACATTGTAAAGCAATTATACATCAATAAAAAAAAAAAAGATGTTTTCATGTTAAATTAAAAGCCATAAAAATGAGAAGATGGCTCCTCATCTCAGCTGAGCATCAACTGCTGAAGCTCCTTCCTTAATTTAGGAAATGCACTCTCAGCTCTGGGATCCTGGGAGATGTTACACTGAGACACAGGGCCTGGGAGATGAACCAGGATGGTGCACCCAGAAACTAGCATCTGCTTACCCGACCATTAGCAGAGGTTGAGAGCTCCTTCTCTTTGTTCTTTTCTTTATCTGTCTTTAAATGCCCACCCCTATCATTGTTGCCTCATATTTTGATTATACACAAGTGAAAAAAAATAGATTCAGAAACATGGAAGAGCTGATAGAGAGTTTGCAGTGGTCATTTCCATGCCCATTGCCTCAAACCCACCCCCTATCTAAAAATGATTCCTGTCCATTCAGTGGCCTGTCTGAAATACAGTGGGCAGCTCTACATTCTTCCAGACCTGTGCTGTCCTTATACTTCCTCTCGTTTTCCCTTAGTCTCTGTGGAGAGACCATCTCATGATGGGAAAGGAGGCCAGAAGACTTGATGGCCAGAGTCTTCCCATGAGCTCTGGGGGAATTTTTCATCATGTGGCAAATACCCTATCTTGCTTCCCTTTGTCTGGCCCTTGGTCCGAATGTGAACCTGGTTCCACTGAGAGGATCCTGGGGAGCTTAGGCTTATCCATGGATCAGTTGTGAATTTTAGATCCATAGGTCTTATAGACTGTCCACAGTTATCAGAAACAGACAGACACATACACAGATACACACACACTTCTGAGCATTCCTAGTACTTTCTTAGGTCCAGTGGGTATTTAGGAATGAGCATTATGTGACACTGACAAAAGAGCCTCTTCTGATCCCAGATCTGGCCTGATGTAATGGTGATGTGTGTGTGTTTGTTAAGAAAAAGCAATAAAGAGGAAGAAGGGGTAAGGGAGGACGGGAGGAGGAGACTCGTGTTTACCAAGTGCCAGGCAGGGAGCTAGGTATTTATAATGGCTGCTTGATTTAATCTTTATAATCATCTTTCTGAGTCGGTAGCATTCTCTTTATTTAAAAATTAAGTTTTATGAAAAACAGCTTTGGAGGAAGGAAGGAATTGACTTGGCAAGATATCTCAGCTGTCAAATGACCAATGACGTACTCAGGGTTTGCATTTTCGTTTCTTTAACTTCAAAACTCATGCTCTTTTCACTGTATCATAGAGAAGCCCCCTTTCCACTAGCAGATGCCTCATGATACAAACATTGGTATTAACTTAGCAGAGAAAATGAGGAGGAAGAGGCTTGTCTGCACAGGCTGAGCTGGGGGCATGGTTGGTTAAGCTGTCCCTGGTTGGAATGTAAGTATTTCAGATTGTGGGGAAAAAAAATTTACTGACAGCTTGAAGTAGAGGCAATATTACCAGTATGAAATAAAAGCACTGACCCAAAACATGTTTCAGTGTTCACATAGCTTTCTCTGCCATGGAAATGGATCTTCCATTAGGTTACTCCTGTGTGCAGAGGTTGGACACTTGTGTTTGGAGAAACAGACACGTGCTTGGAGTCTTTGTGATGACTGTTCCCTTCCCTTGGAATGCTTTTCCCTCCTGTGTCCATATGGCTCACTTACTGCCTCCAGGTCTCTGCTCTTGGCATCTAGTTAGCCAGGTCTTCTTGAACTACCCTACAGAAAATAGTGCCCTCAAACTCCTACACATTGGCACACCTTAAGCCCACTTGCTCCTTTATTTTAGCCACAGCTCTTCATACCAAGTGACAAACCATGTCCATTTCCTGCCTCCCTTTTGGAAAGTAAGCCCCAGCAGGGTAACGGATGTGTGTACTCTCTGCTGGTCTCCAAGCCCCTGAGGCACTGCCCTCCATGGGCACATGAACAACTCTACTCTGAAGGGAGCATAAACGACTCTCTCCATCACCCTATCCAACAGAGCAGAGACCTCATCTAGAAACAGAGATGTCCCTTTGATCCCAGGGTGCTGCTCAGGACAAAGTCCCCAGTGTTTGAGCAAAACAGGAAGACTCCATGAATGGACCCTTGTACCCACTTGATTTGGAGACTTCCCTCAAAGATGCAGGATTCTAAATGTGTCTGTCACCTTCTTCACCTCAGACAGAGGGGAGCTGTGCGCTGACAGAGGCAGGAAGCGGGGTAGGTGCAAAGTTTGCTGACCAAGGTACCGGGGAGCACCTGGTTAACAGAGCTTGGATTCTATGAAGGTACACAGTGGCTTATGATAGACAAGCTTCATAGAATAACAGCAATAATAGCCTTTATTTAATTTTGGTATTTCTATAGTTTTGTACATTGCCTTTGGGCACAGTGCAACTTTAATATATAAACACACACCTTCTAATGAGGGAATGAAATTACAGAATCTCTACCAACCACAGAACAGCTGATCACTACTGCCTGCTGCCTAAATGAGAAGCAGGTAATTTAGGTCACAGTATTGAGAAGTTGGGGACCCCAGTTCTCAACTGGGAGGAGGAGGTAGAGGAAGGCATGGGGAAGGGGACACAGAGATGCCTAAAGCAACCACTGAAAATGGGGCATTGTCAAGAAAACTCGATTTCCTTTCTTTTGTAAGTTTAGAATGAAATTATTTAACTATTTGGTACCTATTATGATTTGCATGGAGATAACCAAACTGTTCCTTTTTTCCCTTAGAATTTACTCATTATCAGAATTCTCCCTCTTTATGGATGCATTCATCTCCATTGATTTTTCTGAAATTTATCTTGCCTCGAATGTTACATACCTGACCGGGAACTACATTGGTCTGCCATAGCGTTTGTTGTTGTTACCCACATCTTAGATAGAAGGAAACTGAAGGACTGGATGGTGAAGTAACTTCCCCAAACACATTTTGGTAAAAGCATCAATGACAGGATTTGTTTTTAATTTTCATCTGAATTTGGTTAATATTATAATTTTTTGTAAGTAACTGATAACACAACATAGTTCAAGCTTTGAAATAAAACTATTTAGCATAAAAGAAAAAAAGCCAGGGCATACTTTAGGGTCATCAGAAAGTCAGCCTATGCCTTCTTCGGTCATGGCACATGCCAGTTGGTGTCATAGTTTTCTCACCGTTTAGTCTCCCCTTCCCAGAGTCTCCAGGGCAGGCACTGGCTACTTTGTCTCTCAATTTGTGACCCCTGCCCAAATATTTGCAGAAAAGATGGAAGACTAAATAATTTAAAAGCCAACAACAATGAGATTTGCTTCATACTTTTTCACCAAAATATTCCAAGAGCCTAATACCCATCAAACGATGATCTTCTATGCACCCTTCCAGGGCAGCTCTGGCATGACCAGAAGTTGTCAAATGGGAGAATCACAGTTTATAAAATAAGTTTCCATGCTAGTTTGGCTCCTTTAGTGTGAGAAGCAGAGACACACGGAGTTGCTTCAAGTTAGAGGGAGTCTATTATGAATATAATATTGTAAGTATTCATGAGGATCTCTTGGGAATTTGCCAAAACATTGGATCTCAGGGAACCAGCTTTCAGAAGCCACTGGGATCCCGTATTATGCTCCCAGGAGCTTTTTTTCATAGCCTCTTGGCTTCTCTCCATGGATCTGTCTCTTCCCCTCCCTTTACAAACTGAAGGACTCTAATTACTCACAGTACTCTATAACTTTTGGCTTCTTACAGTCATCTTGACCATCCTCTTTTTATTTTTTAATATAACATTTTAGGAGCTTCCCAGGTGACGCTAGTGATAAAGAATCCGTCTGCCAATTCAGGAGACACAAGAGACAAGGGTTTGATCCCTGGGTCAGGAAGATCCCCTGGAGGAGGAAATGCCAACCCCCTCAGGTGTATTCTTGCCTGGAGAATCCCATGGACAGAGGAGCCTGGCAGGCTACACTCCATAGGGTCGCAAAGAGTCAGACATGACTGAAGTGATTGAGCACGCACACTAACATTTTATGGGGGTTGGCTTTTTTTATACATATATATTGGAGTATATAGATTTACAATGTTTTGTTAGTTCCAGGTGAACAGCAAAGTGATTCAGTTATACTTATGCATATATCTATTCTTTTGCAGATTCTTTTTGTAAATGCAGCTTCAGTGCTCTTGACTACAGCTCTCTCAGTCCCTAATTTCACATTTCAAAGAGAAGTATAATTGGCTCTGATCATTTATTTGGGCCACAATACATGCATCTTCTAAGATAGACAGAATTAATTATGGGCTAGAATACTATGGAGGCTTCCTCCAGAAAGTGGGCCCAACCCAAGGTCTCAAAATTTTGTAATTCTGCTCAACCCATTCAGGTCATTCAGTAGCCCAAGAGTAGCTACACAGATTAATCTGCAGAAGATATAAATAATATGGAAAATTTGTAAAATATGTAGACAGGTTTGAGAGTCTGACTGTATCAGTTGGTTAATAGTTGAGTATACAAATATAAAAGATAGTTTGAAATACTCCTAAAAATGAAACTTCAGTTTTCAAAAAATCATGAAAAGTTTTGAAAATTAACTTGGATTCTTTAAACTGAAGTACAAGTGGCATTCTCACTTAATGATAAATGTTCACTATTGTTAAAATTATTTTCACTGAGGATAAGATTTTGGGAATCAATAAGTTACAGCTGCTAGATTAGAAGAAAATCTTTAAAAGGTTTAAAGAAAAAACTAAATTATAACATACCTTCACAGAGTAGATGAGAATACACTTCACTAAATTATGAGGTATGCCTAACAGAAAGAAAACATGTTATTCCCATGTTATAATTTGGGACGAAGAAGCATGCCTGTTTTTTCATCTTTGTGTGTCTGGTGTCAAGCTCAGAACCTGACACATATTTGTGCCAATAATGTTTGGGGAATTAAAAATAAATGAAAATGGCCTTAATATTTTGGGAAATGGAGCAGAATGTAAACTACTTTGGGAAGTAAAAAGATTCTAGTTCCAATTGCTTAAAAATTAAACCAGCTAAATGCCTGGCTTGAGTGAAGTGATCACCAGATAAGTCATAGTTAGCCTGTAACCTGTCTAACTTCAGAAGTGACAGTCACGGTTTGGAGCAGGGAAAGACATTTCAGGCAGGCTGTCCATCCATAGCTGAGGGCACTCTGGGAGATTCTAGATGACTTAATTTGAGGAAGTTGGTGTGTGTATATGTGTCCCCTTCTTCCCCCTTCAAAACGGCTTCCCTACTCAACCCTCCCAGTTTGGGGACTGTGAGTTCCTTCAGGGGAACAACTGTATCTCTCTGCTTTTCCATCTTCTAGAGAGTGCCTAGAACTTGTTTGCTGAATGAATAGATTTTTCCATACATGGACAAAATTAAAAATCTCCTAGGAGGATGGAATAGGGTTCCGGTGCGTTGATGTACTTGTGAGAGCTACAATTATAGGAATGGTTGCTAACCTTCCCAAGGTCATTCGACATAAAGATCATCTGATGTGCTCTGCTTTTCTGGTCCCAGTCGTTTTCTTTTTCATTGCTTTCATCACCCTGAGCATATGACTTGCATTTACCTACTCCTATTTTGGAGAAGGCAATGGCAACCCACTCCAGTATTCTTGCTTGGAGAATCCCAGGGATGGAGGAGCCTGGTGGGCTGCCATCTATGGGGTCACACAGAGTCGGACACAGCTGAAGCGACTTAGCATGCATGCATGCATTGGAGAAGGAAATGGCAACACATTCCAGTATTCTTGCCTGGAGAATCCCAGGGATGGCAGAACCTGGTGGGCTGCCATCTATGGGGTTGCACAGAGTTGGACACGACTGAAGCAACTTAGCAGCAGCAGCAGCACTCCTATTCATAAAGCACATGAATTTTCACATAGTAGGCCCTCAACAATTATTTAGTACAAGAAGGATGGAATCTGATGGAGCAAAAGAACAATGTGCTCAAAGGAAAACCTGGACATTGAAATCCCTGAAAGAGAATGCCATAGGAAAAAGAGAAAGCAGAGAGGGGTTACTTATTCTTTTTGTTTTTTCATTCTCAGGGCACCCTACCCACTCTTTTATTTATTTTTTGTTGGCATATATTTGCTTTACAATGTTGTAAAGCAACAGTGACAAAATTGGGCCATTTGTAGAGATGTGGATGAACCTAGATTCTGTCATACAGAGTAAAGTAAGTCAGAAAAAGAAAAACAAATATTATCTATTAATGCATATATGTGGAATCTAGAAAAATGGTGCAGATGAAACTATTTCCAGGGCAGGAATAATAGATACAGTGATAGAGGTTACTTATTCTTTAGGGGGAAGGAGATGAGTCAGGAAGACCAGGATAGAATGTACTCCATATTAAACTCCTCATAGGGTAGGCAGAATGATGCCTGCCCAAAGATGTCTGTGTCCTAATCTCTGGAACCTGTGAATATGTTGTGTTATATGGAAAAAAGTAAGGTTGCAGGTGGAATTAAGGTATTGTTAATCTGCTGACTATAACAGACAGACATTATCCTGGACTATTGGATGGAGCCAATCAATAGGGTCCTTTAAGCAGAAGAGGGAAGTGAAAGAGTCAGAGTTAAAGAAGGAGATGTGATGACAAAAACAGGTCAAAGTGATAGGATGTAAGAAAGACAGACTGGCTTTGAGGATGGAAGAAAGGGCCATGAGCCAAGGAATGTGGGAGTCCTAGAAAGTGGAAAAGACTAGGAAACAGACTCTCCCCAAGGAGAGAGGGCAGAATAAAGAATGCAGCTGTGCCAACACCTTGATTTTAATCCAGTGATTTAAGATAAATTCATATTGTGTTTACTGCTAAGTTTGTGGTAATTTGTTACAAGAGCAAACAGAAAACTAATACACACCATGGGAGTCTATCAGGAAATGGCACATGTGTACCTACAAGTTTACCAGCTCTCTTAAGTGAAACTCCCATCAGACCCTGTCAGGTGAAGGTTGTCCCATCTGTTTGTTTCCACAAGCAAAGCTAAGCTTATCAACCACATATATTTACAAGTTGGGGAGCTTAGCCTCGATAACAAAGGAGAACGGTAGGGAAGAAACAGATGGAGATGCTCTACTTTCTTGTATCATGATGATGCGAGATGATACAAGGATGACTGACATACTTCCTAAAACTTTAGGGAAAATATTCGATATATGTGCCTGGAGATAGAAGTAGTTTTAAGTTCTGTAAGACCCAGATAATCTTAACATTGTAAAGCCTACTTAGAATTTCAAATCATTTAAAGTGCTTGGATATAATTTTCAACTTCTAAAAATCTTACTAAAAGAGTAACATTTTACACTGCTGTTTCTGTTGGTTTTTTATTCTTCTGCTGCCCCTCTGAAAATCATTATGTGTTACCTAGTAATGAAAATGATAATCAGCCTTCTTTAAAACATCTACACAAAAACAAACTTATGGTTCCAAGGGGGAAAGAAGGGATGGAGGAGGGATAAATTGAGAGACTGGGATTGACATAAACACACTGCTGTATATAAAATGGATAACTAATAAGGAACTACTATATAACAGAGGAAACTCTACTCTATAATGGCATATATGGGAAAAGAATCTTGAAAAAGAGTGAATATATGTATAATTAATTCACTTTGCTATACAGCACAAACTAACACAACATTGTAAATCAACTCTACTCCAGTATAAATGACTTTAAAAAATAAACCATCTCTACAGTGTCTCCACATGACTATACCCCCATAAACCAGCTGTGGGAGGTGTGAAATGAGCAACCTTGGTCTCCATACAGACACATCAAGCTTTGAGAAGAAGTTTACTAGGCAATAAAGATCAAAACTAAGGTGACAAGAGAATTGGGCCTAAAATAGAGACTAAAACTGCAACTCCAAGCCTCAAATACCTAAAATAAAAAGATAATATTTATACATCTGAATAGAAATCATACATCTATGAGCGATTCCACTCAGAAAAGACACATCATTGAACCTTTGTGTGCCTGGAAGCAGAGCCAGCACAAAGGGGATTTATACATGCTCTGTACCCCCTTGCTTATTCTATTTTTATTCTTTTCCGTAGAGATGCTTTCACGCACATAAAAGCTTTCAGATACCTATAACTTTTATGCAAAGGCAACAAAATTCTAGAAAGAAAATACTGATACTTAATACTACTTACATCCGTAATTTTGAAACTAAGTTATTAGGTCTTTCAGTGCATCCCCTTGTTTCATACCAATGCCAGATTTGCTGGGGAGAAGAAATTTAATGTAAATTGAGACTAAACATAGGTGGACATCAAATATTTTTAACTCTCGTATCCTTGGGTCAGGGAATTAACTCTCAGATAATGCTGCATAGATATAGATGGCTTGGTTATGATTGTAATGCACAATAGAAACAAGAGTTCCATAGTTTTGTTTTTCATTGATTTCTCTCATAAAATAGAAAAAAAGTGCTTAGAGGCAACAGCACTAGACTACTCTGAGAAGTTTGAAGGAAGCAGATCTGCCTTTTACTTTGTGAAAACTCTTTCTAGTTGTCAGTGAGAAAAATAGGAAGGAATATGAACCATATCTTTATTCTGGAGCTTTGGGTTTCATCCAGTGGATTTACATACCAGTTTTACCTAGCGCTTCATGTTCTGTCTGTCCTCATTAGTAGCTGGCATGAGCCCCAAGCTTTACATTTGAACAATCTTATGCCTAAACCTCATATATAATAAATTCATCAACACATCTATTTCCTGATCATTTCATTTTGCAGCTGAAACTGAAATACCCTAACACAATTGTCACTTGCTAATTTCTTACTGGGCTCAAACCATGTTTAACAGCATTTTGACATCTGGAAGTGTAAAAATCAAGTCACAGTTTTTTTTTCTGTCTGCTTTGTGTATTTTTACTCTACATGGTTAAAAATAAAAAGTGGGGGAAGGGTCAGGATTTGTCCTGTCAAGTGATCCAGGTGGACAGAAAATCACAGCAGCAGCTATAAAACACCTTGTTCCTTCCACATGACAAAGAATGTAAAACAGAAATGGAAAGGAAGGATGCTGAAAAGAAAGCGAGTGGATTGTAGGGCATTCAGAACTGCTAGGAATGGGTAAACGTATTACCCTTCTCCTTGGTATAACATACTGTTCTGGGTGAATTGCACCTAATTTTTTTCTTATTATGCCATTTGAAGGACAAACTCATTCTTCACAGAAATTGCTTCAGGGCCTGAGTGCTCATGTAACTTGTTTAATCGTGATTGTTATTTGATAACATTACCTGGTAATCACTCTATCCAAAGTTGGGTGATGAGCTAGCAGCCATGTTAAGCAGAGATGTGTAAAGACACAACTTGATAAAAACCAACAAGCCAACTGCTCTGCCTGCCTAACAATACAATCCCTGAACTTCAGAGTGGCTGGTTTTGTTTCCACTCTCACTGCTGTGCAGTCACAAGGAAAAATGAAAACAGTGGACAGCTTTTGAAGCCAACTCACAATTTATCCAGAAGTAAGCCTCAATGAGGGCTTTAGCTTGATTTGGGTTGAAGGCTTCCCAGCCCTTGAAAATAAACCATCCATCTAAAGTGTGCACAAACCACTACTTACCCTTGAGGAGAGAGAGAACAGAATGGCCTTTGGGGTCCCCAGGGAGGTGACAGGGTCGTTCAGATGGTGTGGTGAGGTCAAAGGCTAGAGGGCAGCCCGGGCTGCAGACAAGCAGGGCCCAGTGGTGTGCAGCCAGCTCCAAGCCCTTAGGGCCAAACTCTTCCCTGAGGACTTCCCAAGTTCAGTGTAGCTCTTCTGATGCCAGTAATGACCACAGCCACAGAAGTAGTCTGACTGTGTGGTCCCAAGTTTCCCAGGCCTCAAGAGCAGAAGTGGGCTCTATAGAAGCCCATTCAAGCACTAATTCAGCTCCTACCCATGCCTCTGTTTCTCTGAATGACACCTTTCTCCTCTCCAATCACTGCCTCCCATCCCTCCACCTCAATGCCAGTTCCTTCTGGCCTTTTCCTGCCATGGGTGTACTTGTGTATGCACTGGAAATTTCTGTCTCAAAGCCCCTCAACCAGGCTGCTCCAGATTATAGCTCTGTGTATCTCCTTTAATCCTTCAACAGCTTCCCCTAATCCTCAGGGAAATTTGGGGAGTGTTCCTTTCAGCCATTTACCTACCCTCAACTGGGCTTCCCCAACTTATGAGCATACCTGCAGCCTCAGGACCTGTAGGTGCCAGTGGGGCTAGGAGCCCAGGTGCAAGAGTACACACACACACAGTCTGTCTCCTGCCTCCTTCAGCCAACAATAAAAGCTGCCATTGAGTCCATCCCAGACAAAGCTTGAGCCACTAGTCCCACAACCAATTAAGACCCAACCAGGTTGTCTGTCCTACAGGCATCCTGTCTTGATGGGACCCTTCCTGCCTCGCTAGCTCTTCTCCCATCAGACAGATGTCTCCAAAATGTCAAATTTCTCCCTAACACCTTAGTCACCTTTTATTTTTTTGGCCATGCCAGCATGGCTTATGGGATCTTAGTTCCCTGACCAGGGATCGAACCCAAGCCCTTGGCAATGAGAGCAAGGAGTCCTGACCACTGGACCACCAGGTGATTCCTGTCACTTTATTATCAAAGTACATACTTCAGATGATTACCTTGTAACACTCATCCAAGCCATGATATGTATTTCTCAATTTGCTTAGGATGAACTTCAAATTTCCGGCTGTCTTGAAGAATTAACTTTTCTGTTTTTTTAGTTGAATAATTGTTGATTACAGTATTATATTGGTTGGTTTCAACTGTACAACATAGTGATTCAGTATATTTATAGATTATACTCCATTTTGGGTTACTGCCAAATGTTGGCTATATTTCCCTGTCCTATATAATATATGCTTGTAGCTTATTTATTTTATACATAGTAGTTTGTACCTCTTAATTCTCTACCCTTATCTTGTACTTACCCCCACTTACCTCTCACACTGGTAACCACTAGTTTGTTCTCTATATCTCTAAGTCTGTTTCTATTCTCTTATATTCATTAATTTCTTTTTTTTTTTAGATTCCACATATAAGTGATAACATATGGGATTTGCCTTTCTCTGACATTTCACTAAACATAATACCCTCAAGATCAATCCAAGTTGTAAATGGCAGAATTTTATTCTTTTTTATGACTGAATAGTACTTTAGTGTGTGTGCATGTGTGTGTGTGTGTGTGTGTGTGACATCTTCTTTATCCATTTATCTGTTGATGGACACTTAGGTTGCTTTCACGTCTTGGAAACTTTAAACAGTACTGCTATGAACATAAAGATGCATGTACCTTTTCAGATTAATGTTTTTGTTCTCTTCAGATACACACCCAGGAGTGGAATTGCTGAAGAATATGGTAGTTCTGCTTTTAGTTTCTTGTGGAACCTGCATGCTGTTTTCCATAGTGGTTGCACCAATTTACTTTCCAACCAACAGTGTACTAGGGTTCCCTTTCCTCCACATCCTCACCAACCTTTGTTATTTGTAGACTTTTTGATGGTAGCCATTTTGACAGGTGAGAAGTGATACTTCATCATGGTTTTGGTTTGTGTTTGACTGATGATGAATGATATTGAGATTTATTCATGTACCTGTTGGCCATCTGTATATATTCTTTGGGGAAAAAAAGTATAGTCAGGTTTTCTGTCCATTTTTTTAATATAGTTGGGTTCTTTCTGATATTATGTTGTATAAGTGTGTATCAGTTCAGTTCAGTCACTCAGTAGTGTCCGACTCTTTGCGACCCCATGAACTGCAGCATGCCAGGCCTCCCTGTCCACCACCAACTCCCGGAGTCCACCCAAACCCATGTTCATTGAGTCGGTGATGCCATCCAACCATCTCATCCTCTGTCATCCCCTTCTCCTTCTGCCCTCAATCTTTCCCAGCATCGGGGTCTTTTCCAATGAGTCAGTTCTTCGCATCAGGTGGCCAAAGTATTGGAGTTTCAGCTTCAACATCAGTCCTTCCAATGAACACCCAGGACTGATCTCCTTTAGGATGGACTGGTTGGATCTCCTTGCAGTCCAAGTGACTCTCAAGAGTCTTCTCCAACACCATAGTTCAAAAGCATCAATTCTTTGGCACTCAGCTTTCTTTATAGTTCAACTCTCACATCCATACATGACCCTGAAAAACCATAGCCTTGACTAGACAGACCTTTGTTGGCAAAGTACTGTCTCTGCTTTTTAATATGCTGTCTAGGTTGTTCATAACTTTCCTTCCAAGGAGTAAGCGTCTTTTAATTTCATGGCTGCAATCACCATCTGCAGTGATTTTGGAGCCCAGAAAAATAAAATCAGCCACTGTTTCCACTGTTTCCCCATCTACCCACCATGAAGTGATGGGACTGGATGCCATGATCTTAGTTTTCTGAATGTTGAGCTTTAAGCCAACTTTTTCACTCTCCTCTTTCACTTTCATCAAGAGGTGTGTACAGATTTTAGATGTTAACCCCTTACTAGCCATATCATTTAAGATTTAGCTTTTTTGGATATGACTTTTATAAGGTGTTGTACTCATCAATTTGCTTGAAGTGTCTCACTGAATCTTCCCTACAGTCCTGAGGTTGATATTGTCATTAACCCTGTTTCACAGATAAAACTGTGGCACAGCGTGTTTAACTTGTTCAAGACCACTCAGCAAGTAAGTGGCAGAGACAGGATTTAAAATTGGCCCAGACCACGTTACACTATGCTGTCACATCTCATCTAAGGAACTGCAAAATATAACTAGTTATCCCAAAGGTCCTCTTCATTTCTATAGCTTGTGATCTGTCTCATACTATGCTGTTCAGGTAAATGAGTTTTTGTTTTGTCATATTTATGCAGATTGGCTTAACCAGAAAATTCACTAGTATTTATGTCTTTAAGAAGTCAGAGTAGATGGAAAAGAAATGAGCCAGTAAATCTAAAACACATTCAGTATTTTTTCTCATCTTGATATTAGGTTTTGTGGGAATCAGTAGGCAAGAAAGAGAGCTTAAAGTGAGTTTTCTAAGTTGGCTGCCACTAAGTAGTTTACAAGGATGAAGTAACACTGGAAAGAGGGTCTGGGACACAAGTAAATCACTCAATGGTATCAGTTTGGGGGCACCTCTAAAGATTCAAAAGCTTTCAGCTTGAGTAAGTTTATAGCTAAATATGAGCTTCATTTATTACCTAACTAACTAAGTTTAAGACAGTGGCCCAGAAGATTCCCACTCATGATTGGAAAATAGGATTGTATTTAGGCCTCAGAGAGCTATCAAGAGGAAGAGACCCAACTGCCAACAGTCAGTTTTGGAGAAAGGACAGCATAACAGGATAGAAATGAGTGACCCATGAACTGTCCCAATGACTTGCACACATAGTCACAGTGGCCAGAGACTCCAACTCGCTCAAGTCTCAACAGGTGCTTTTTGGCCGTGATTTCAGACCCATTTGCTTTCCCCCGTGCCTCTATATTAGTAAAACTTCACTGATGGACTTCACACTGGATCCTTGTTTGTTTCATCCTATACATGCTAAACCCAGCTGCTATACGACTGCATAGAGAAATTTTGTGCTTTTTAAAAAAATAAGTAACTAGGTTTTAATACTTAAGAAAAGCATAATAATATACTGATCAATACCATACTGGGAAAACTTTCAAGTTATCAGCCCAGAAATATGTAGAATTCTATCAGAACATAAGCATCCTTAATTTCAAGTCTTATAGTATGCATTTGATTTATAGCATAGCTGTAGTTTTTTTCCAAGCTACATGAATCATAGAGTCGGACTTTTTTAAAAATATAAAATGCATTGGAACCTATAACATATACTTAACAAAATTACCTAGTGCATTTTCTGTGAATAGTATCCTGCTCTCTTCCCCTTCTTTTCTGACAACAAGAGTGCTATTGGTCAGAAAATCACCCTTCTCTCTCACTTTTATTTGACTGAAAACAGCCAAGTTTCCATGGGCTTCCTAAAGTAGGGTGCTCAGCTCATCTGATATGAGATCACGTTAAAGATGATTGTGGCAATTTGTTTCCTCTTGTTGGGAAACCACATGCTGTCCCCAGAAATTCAATCACATTTGTAGAGACTTCTTTTGTGTGCTTTTCATTATTATAAAGACATACCATGCACAACTTGAAAATTCAAAGAATTGCAGAAGAGTATTAAAAGGAAAATCACACTACTCCTCTAATTTGTCATGAGATTAGAGAAAAAGTCTTTCCCTCTTTCTATTTTCAGTATTATTAAAGCTAAAAATTCATTTTCAAATCACTCGACATCTTAGAATTCTGGTTAATGACTGGCAATGTTTTGGTGTTTCTTCCTACCTATGTTTTAGTTACTTATATAGATTGTGTCTGTATATTTAAAACATTTAAAGCACACTCTCTATAGTAGTCAGGGTTTTTAATTTAGCATCCTGTTTTGAATGTATCCTTCAAGCTGTGCCTTCAGCTTTGAATTTAAGTTAATCTGTGTAGATCGGGGATTAATGTATCTGTTTCCTTAAGGTACACAAAGTTGTAGAATGTGGCTATCTCTGGGATACAATATATGAATTAAGGAAGAGTCAAAAGCCGAGATTCTGATATAATTCATATCGGCCTTTGATTCGTGAAACCTACTAAATATGCTTTGAATTACACACACACACTTGCGCGCACGCGCGCACACCAACGCTAATGCGTTGGCACTTACAATCCCCTCTGCCTGTAAGTTTCTTCCTGTGCATATCCCCACGGCTCACTCCTCTCTATTCTCAGATTAAGCTTCACCCCTCGGAAAGAGGTGAAATTAAAATATTACAGTCTGTTTGACAAAATAAAATGGTAGCCCCCGACCCCTACACACACATACACTACCCCCTGCCCACTTCACATTCCTAATCGCCCTTATTACAACCGGACCGGACATTGCATCCCATTGGTTACTGTCCGTACCTCCCACCACTGTCACCGCCTCCCGCACCCGCATGTGACCTCTACAAAGGCAGGAACTTTGTTTACTTCACCATGGTATCTCCAGTACCTGGCACATAGTAGGTCTTCAACAAGTGCTCACTGGGTAGAGATGTGCACAGGACCATTTCTTGTCCTTTATGCCACCCCTGGGTCTGGCATCTGGGGCCAGCTTGCTGATTTTCTGCTCACTGGCAGGAAGGACTGACTTTGGGAGGTACTTCTGGACGGTCCCACGGTCTCTATAAAAGAAGTTCAGGTCACTAAAGTGCTGTCCAGAACATGGGCTCTGGAGCTGACTTCTGAGCCTGACTCCAGTCTGCTCACTTTCCACCTGTGTGGATGTGAGCAGTTCCTCAGTCTCTCAATTGCTGTGAGCAGTCAATGATTTAATATCCATTAGACTCTTAGAATGAGGCCTGGCACCTAGGAAATGCTCCACTAGAGTCAGTTGTTATTAAAGGAAATCAGAGAGCTGGGAAGTAGGAAGGCAGGTGCATTTTCCCAATGGACTTGAACACCCAGCTTTTGTCATAGCCTCCACTCACTTTAGCCTGTGTCTTCCAGAAAAATGTCACTGAACAAGAGAGGGATGCTGCAGTGTGTGTCCCCTAGAGGGTAGGTAACAAGTAGAGAATTGAGGTCTGGACATGGGGAAATGGTCATTTTTCAAAGAGAGTGAATTGCCTGCTTAAAAAATTCAGTCTCACTGTTATAATAAACAATCTGAGAATACCATTCTGATCCCAAGACTGGGCTTGTGGAACACAAGATTATTCCCTGAGTACGTTGTTTTGGATGCGGTGAGGGCCCCACCTTGTGCCTAAACTGTGCTAAACTCTGTGACTCTGCCAAGTATGGTCATGTCTGGGGGATCGAAGAATAAGGTCATCAGTTATCTTTACCCATCTTGCTCCCCTATAAACCTGTATCCTTGGTACCTATCTTGGGGCCTGTTGGATGCTGGCAGTTCAATAAATAAATATTCAATGGATGAATAGATCCATAAATAATACATTCAATAAATAATCTAGATGTTCAGAGTGCTTATATATATGTGTACTTGTGTGTATATAAACATGTACGTGTGTGTACATAAATACGTATGTGTGTATATATACACACACATATTCTGTGTATACCACAAAGAATTGTTCTAAAGAATGAAAGAAGGAATCTAAATCTGATTGAATAAGCTGCAAATGTCTTTACAAAAAAAAAGCATTTGCTCTTATCATCAGGTGTGGCCAGAGAAGGTTTATTAGAGAAGTTTCTAAGCCTCAAGGCGAGCTTTCAAGGAAAGGTGAAGTTTGGCCAGGTAGAGAAAGGCTGGCCTGGTGAAATAAATGGAAAATGTCAGAATGGGGACCTCAGGTAGTTCTTGATTTGCTGTTTTATAGAAAAAGGCCCCCACCCACCCTGCCCAGTGCAAACCCTTCTCAGGTTCATGAGAATTTGTCTGCCCAGAGCCAGCCCAGCCTGTAGGGTGCTTGAGAGCCAGGTGACTTTGGGCATGACTTTGTGGGGTGTCACTGCCCTTCTACACTGACTTCCTTCAGGGAGAAAATCAGGACTCCACAAAAGTCTCAGATCTGAGGCTTTTCTTTGTAACATCTAGCTCCATGTTATTAATACTTATGTTTAGTAGTTTAGTTTATTTGAAAGGGAAGTCCATGCATTTACACATGTTTACATGTGTGTTCCAAGAGGAACATGCCATTTTAATTAAGTTATCCATATTGCAATTGAAATACTCCCCAGTTTAGAACCTATGATTGGGTTTAAAATATTAATAATAACTTTTTTCATCAGCAGTGTTTTTATTCAAGTTGGTCCTCCCAGAACTGGGTTTTATGTGTAAGACTGACAGGCGAGATTTCCATCTGACTTTGACTCCATTAAAGTAAGCTTCTATAAACAGACATCAATTACAACCAGTTTTAAGGGTTTTAAAATGTAATCCAACAGTGCTGCTTAACTAAATGAATCCCAGGAAGTGATCTCCAGCGAATTAATAGAGCCGTGTGTGCACGACTCGCTATGGGCCTGAGTTAATGACTGAAGAAGATCAAATTAATTACGAGTGTCTCCAAGGAGTTTCCAGGAAGAATGCTCCGTTATCAGTTAAAGTCTGTTTAAAGCTTCATGTTCAAAGCCTGTACATCTTCTAATTGTTAAAATATCAAGTAATAATGGGGAGAGAAAGGCTGCTCTGCCCTCTCCTTCCAAGCATGGGTTTTCAGATGCATCAAAGCATCTCTCCCCACTGGGAAAGAAGAAGCCCTGTGAAGACATTCTGATTCCCCAGGCCTTTTCATGGACAGGTATCCAGCTGGGTTTGTATTTGACCCATCAGCTGAGTTCCCTTGGCAAAGAGCCACGGGAGATTTTAATGAAGTTTTTACAGTTAAAAAGTGTCCAAAAGATAACTTTAATTGGAGGTGGGGGATAGCCTTGTGAACAAGGTCAGAGAAAAGCTTGCACTGACCAGGAAGAAGAGTTCAAGGTCATCAGACATAATTTTACACTGACGGCAAGGATATACGGACAGTAGGTTGTCAGCCAAGAACTCCTGGGCAAGCTGATTTCCCCAGGATATAACAGAGGGGCATCCTTCAGGCCCTGTCCATTCACACTATTTCAGGCCTTCATGAATCACCTTCAACCCAGATCTGGGCTTTGGGGTTTGCATTTCCCTGTGAATTGATTTTGAGATGAAGATTCCATATTCTGATCACAAACTGCCCTGTATTTCATTATTATCATGACCAAGGATTATATTGGTGGGTGCCAGGGCTGGAGGGCTTGTTTGAATAGCATAACCAGAGAGTGAAATGGCAGCAGTATAGAAAAGGGAAAAAGAGCCAGGATGAAAGTAAGAGGTGAATAACAGTGCTTGAGGAGGATGCGGAATAAGAAAGAGAACACACACATGAAAATTATCTTGTCCTTAGCAGCAGACAAGACATCCTTCAGTAGGTTGGTGGGTAAATAAAATGTGGCACACTGTGCTAATGGAATATTATTCAGCATTATAAAGAAATGAGCTATAAAGCCAAGAAAAGACTTGCATGTTACCAAGTGAAAGAAGAAGCCAATCTGAAAGGCTACACACTGTGTGGTTCCAACCAATGACATTCTCAACAAGGCAAAACTATAAAAACAGTAAAAAGATGGGTAGTCATCAGGGGTTAGGGGAAGGGAGGGATGAATAGGCAGAGCACAGAGGATTTTTAAAGCAATGAAAATACTCTACAATACTATAATGGTGGATATATATTATTATAAATTGTCCAAACCTGTAGAATGTACAACATCAAGAGTGAACCTTAACATAAATCATGGGGTTTGGGTGATAATAAAGCATCTACATAGATTTATCAGTTGTAACAAGTGTAACTCTCTGGTGGGGGATGTTGATAATTGGAGTGTGGTAATACATGCATGGAAGCAGGGCAATATGGGAAATTCCCATACCTTCTGCTGTGAACCTAAATCTATTCTGAAAAATAAAATCTATTTTAAAAATCATATTATAGAAATAAAAGGAGGTGGGCTTCTGGGTTCCCTGTTTTTCAGGTGTTCAATGTGATTTTCTGTAGCTTTCACATCTTTGAGCCACCCCTTACTTTGATCTGTTCATGAATTAATTCATTTATATCATCAATACATGTTTACTGAGTGGCTTCTTCCAAACAAGCCACAAGCTAGGCCCTGAGAAGGCAGCAAGGACCCCATATCTGTTGCCTGTCAACGCATATCCTGAAAACATAGTTTGTCTCAGCCTGATGTGGGGAGAACCCCAGTGACTTTCTGTAATTTGCATGATTTGAAAAAGAGATGCTTCTGTAATATCCCTAACTAGTACTGGCTTTGACTTTTCATAGAATTATTAAAGTTTCATTGAGATATATGATGAACCATAAAGAGCTAGTCAACTGACACTCTAGTTCTTATCAGAGTTTTCTCAATACTTAATTTATTCATATGATAGCCATTTGTTCATCCATCAGGTCTTTAAATAAGGTAACTAATACACAGCTTGCTTGTGAAGAGTTTGAATAGGCAGGTTTACTGAGGTTGATCCTTCAGGTACATCCTACAGCGATGCTGGACTTCTCTTTAAAGTATATGAATTCCAGAGAAGCATCAGCTCTTGGTGACTTTCTCCATTTCAGCCTCTGAGCTAACATACCACATTTTTATGTATTGTCTGCATATTGAGATGTGGCAACAGACTGTGAAAGTCACAGAGTCACGTGGCAGACGGACTGTGGTATTGTGACTGCTGTAAAATCCATCAAAGATAATGGAAAGTAGATAAAATAAAATCACAGGCTCATTCTGCACCCGCCCCAGCTGGAATTTCAGTGCCGAGACACTAATTGGTGCCAGTTTAGATCTGCCTGATGGTATCTTTATGAGTGTACTTGCAGGATGATCGCAGAAGGGAAGTCCATAAAACGCTGCGGCAAAAGGTGCGTGATGACTTTTAGTGGATGTTTTTAAGCAAAGAGATAGAACTGTTGTTAAGTTGCTCGAGCAGAAGTGTCTACAGGGCACTCCAAATGACTGTGTTTAAAAAGAGCTCTTCTGTCACTTCGTATTCCATAGAGTAATGGATGAGGGACAGCAAAGCTGATGTCTTACAACACAAGGGCCAGCCTTGCACAGTGAGGTGTCCCCTGACCCAGCGTGGCTCTCACTTGTCCTGCCAGACATTCACATTCATGAGAAACCTGTTTAGCGTAGTCTGAGCTGATCAACTTAAATCCATTTGACATCTGAATCCAGATACATTTTGGTACGGAGTAAATATGCATTGAATTTTCCAGGAATGCATCTGCTTGGTGTTGACATCCGATGAGGACTGAACTTTGTTTGGTTCAGCTTTGCCACCAAACTCCCCAAGAATTTCAAATGTTGCTGGTAGCATTTATGATGCTTATCTCATGGTTCTGGACCATTCTCTTCACAGTGTTATCTTCATGGGATTCTCCCTATTGGTATGAAAATCAGACTGCTTCCCTTTGTCTTTTAATATATGGGTTTTTTTCTTATAAATCAGCTTCTTTTCTTTCTCCTTTATGATATAGTTGGAAGTTTATATTGATTTTTTTTAAGAAATGTAGTGTGTAGATAGGTTATAGTCCTTCCTTTCAGGCTACTAAAGGGATGCTATAAAAATATTTTTTATGAATAAGTAGGTGTGGGTTTGATGCAATGGCCCAGTGCAAGGAAAGGAAAGCATAAAGCTCATGGTGTGCAACTTTCACAGTGAGCTATGCATGGTCCTGGCCACTGCAGGGCACCTGGGTTATATCATTTCCATATGATATTGATTATCCCTGGAAGACTCCTCCCACTGTGGGAATGCAGGTGCTTCAAGGATCAGGAGGGAGGCCTTGACATTCCCTAGGTTCTTCCCAGGACATTCCAGAACCCATGACACAGCCCTCCTGTGGCCCAGCCTGGGCAAGACAAGTCAGTCATCCAGGGTCAAGCTGTCCCCTCTAACTCATCATGCATCCTCTCCCCCTTGAAATGGTTCTCTTTTCTTCATCAGCTCCTTTTAACTCCAGCCACAGTCTCTGCCTCTGCAAGATGTCTCACCTTCAAGAGAATGAGGCAGGCCTTTGTTACCTGGCACATCTTCTCGGGGAGACCCCTGAGTCTGTTAAAGCAGTGAGGGCTAAAGCTCTGTGTTCAGTTCTTGGTGCAAATTCACTGCTTGGGATGCTCTCTTTTCTATATTATTTACATGGAAAAATGAGGTAAGAAGGGGTGAGAGTTATATAGTCATGGGCCATATTGATGATGTTTTTGTTGCCATTGTAAAGTCCATCAAAGATAAAGGAAAGCAGATAAAAAGACATCACACCGCCCCATTCCAGGATTAGCTGGACTCTCAATGTCAAGACAAAGTCCAGGCAAGCTCTGAAAAGTATTTTTAAAAACAGGAAGTAGACTTATCACTATTGTTGAAACAGTAATCATTAAGAGAAGAACCAAAACAGAGTATTTGGAATACTCCCTGGCAACCCCTGTTTATTTATCCCAGTTTTTCCCTTCAGGGGCGAGAAAGCAGCATCACAGTGAAGAAAATGAGTAGACCTGGCTTCAAATTCCAATGGGGGTGACCTTGAGAAAGTCATTTGCCCAAGTCTTGGTGTCCTTATATGTGACACATGATTAGTACCCACCTTTAAGGGAGAATGATGAGAGAGTGTAAACATCTACAACGCACCAAGCACTATCTTAAGCACCTTATGGGTACAACACCAGGCACACAATTAGAATAAAGACCTGGTCAAGGTCCGGTAGGGATTTGTGATAGAGACGGTACTGGAACCCAGGCAATTTGACTTTGGAGATTCTGCTTTTAATGTCTATGCTCTGTTGCCTCCAGGAAATGTTTTGACCCTATGGACTGTAACTCACTAGGCTGTCCATGGAGTTCTCCAGGCAAGAATACTGAGTGGGTAGCCATTCTCTTCTCCAGGGGATCTTCCCAACCCAGGGATTGAACCCGGGTCTCCTGCCTTGCAGGCGGATTCTTTACCATCTGAGCCACCAGGGAAGCCCATAGTAAGTGGTAGCTATATTACTATGTGCCCTTTTCTTTCACTTTCCTTCTTCTGTCGGGTGGAGGGAAGCAGAGAGGCATAGCCTTTGCAGGTAATGAATGAAGTGTCAGTGGGGCTTTTGCTTCCCTAGCCCGCACTGCCCAGACCTGAATCTTGTCATGGTAACAAGCTAAGCTATGATTTAATATTTATCCATGCAGGCCACTGAGAGACTTGGTCACTGTGCCACTCAAACTTCATTTTTCTAACAGCTATCTTACATCTTCTAAAATGTGGGAAAATAAAAATATGTCTAGATCAGAAAGTCAACACACCAGTATTCTGTTCCCAATTAGTCACCCAGCTTTATTCAGTTCAGCTAGTTACCTTCACTGAGACTTGCTTTCTTCACCTATAAAATGAGCTTGTTTTATTTCAGTGATCTCTGAGACCCCTTCCCCCTTGGGGGTTCAAGGATGCTCTTTCAGAGTCCTGCACCAAGACCAGTCCAAATCTGCTTTTTACACCCCTGAGCCAAGAATATTTTTAACAATTAATTGTTGAAAAAGGCTTCCCTGGTGGCTGAGATGGTAAAGAATCTGCCTGCAATTCAGGAGACCTGGGTTCAATCCCTGGGTAAGGAAGATCTCCTGGAGAAGGAAATGGCTACCTGCTCCAGTATTCTTGCCTGCAGAATTCCATGGAAAGAGGAGCCTGGCAGGTTGCAAAGAGGTGACATGACTGAGCAACTAACATACACACACACACACACACAATTGTTGAAAAGAAATCAAAAAGTGAATCACCTTTTCATGGTACATGAATGACATGAAATTCAGATTTGCATCCTTAAATGGTTTTATCAGAAGCCAGCCTTGCTCATTTGTTTGGATATAAGGTCTGGCTGCTTTTGTACCTGACGACAGAGTGGAGAGGTCACAACAGAGAAAGCCACAAAGTCTAAAACCTTTACTATCAGTCACTTAACCAAAAAAGTTTGCCAACCTTGGATCTCAATGAGCAACAAGAGAAAATGTTTCCAGGTTTAGCTTTGTTCTGCTTTTCTTTCGCAAAGGAAATCCAGAGTGTGTCCTGTGTTCAGTCAGTGAAACAGATAACCCTGATGGCCGGGGAGCAGTCCCCAGAGTCAAGAAATTACAGAAAGCCCCGTGCTGGCAGCCTGCCCACGGAAGTGGCCGTGGTGGCTGTGTGAGCTGTAGGGATTTGCAGATTATCTCAGCAGTGGGAGCCTGTCAAAGTGCCCCTCTGGTGGTCGAGGAAGCCTGCTTGATGTGCCACTGCTTTCCATCAGTAACATGCCTAAACACTCATTTCCAAACATTATCTCTGCCTGGAGGGATAATTTGCTGTAATGTGGGAGTAAGAAATCCAGGAGTAGTTCAGCCAGTCAGTCACTCTATTTTATTTAAAAAAAAAAAAAAAAAACCAACAACTAAGAATCCTGGAAATGGAAATGTTTTCAGGAAAGCCAATTTGCTGTGGAAGAAAAAAAAAATCTGTTGATTTTTTTCTGATCAGGTAGGAGGCTGGCATGATTTAGTCCATAAGCATATGAAGAGGATGAGGAACTGGTAATTGTGAGTGTGTGTGTGTGTGTGTGTGTGTGTGTGTGTGGTGGTTGTGGTGGCAGTGGTGGTTATTAGACTAGACTCCAAAAAAGCTAGACAATTTAGGTTTAGAGAGATGGAGATAAATTTAAATATTATGATGACTATGCAGACAATTTGGGAAACGTCCAGAGATAACCCAGGGTAATAGGGAAGAAACTATGCCATGCTTTTTTAAACTGAGTTATAGTTGACTTACAATGTTCTGTTATTTTCAAGTATATACAGCAAAATGATTCAGTTTTACACATATATAAAAAAATCTTTTTCAGATGCTTTTCCATTATAGGTTATGACAAGATACTTGATATACCCTGTGCTATACAGTAGGCCCTTGCCAGTTGTCTGTTTTGTATTAAGTAGCTGCATTGATAAAGATGGGCCATAAATTCCAAATAGAAATTTATTAAGAACTTGTCAATTCATAATCCTCTCAGTTGCTGCAAAGAGGGTCAGGATCCAGGCTGGCTCCTACTTTACCTCCATCGCATTCAGCTGCTAGAGTCTTCCCAGCCAGCCTCGTCCAGAGCCAGGGGACCGTCTCTTGTGCTCCCATAGCACAAGGAACACACTCTGTCCAGCACTTGTCAGATTGCATTGAATATTTCTGTTGATTTGTCTTGCTTCCCTACCAACCTAGAAACCCCTGGAAACCAGAGTTTTTATTCTTCAGTGAATCCGAGGACTGCCATGCAGGCCAGAGTCATAGTAGGGGCCAACAAATAAAATGTTTACTGAGCACAGCCACATACCAAGAGGGTGGGGAGACGAGGAGCTTCTTGTTGAATTTTGGACCTCTCTGAGGACAAAGAAACTACATATTACAGCACAAAACATTTTTTTCAAACTTAAATTTCAGAACTGAGTTTCTCAAACTCAGTTTGAGGTTCAATGCACCTCAGTAAAAAAAAAGAAAAAAAGAGTCAATTTGTTGTGTTTTACTTCTGGATTTATAATTATTTGCTTTTAGAAAGATCTATTTTTAAGAAGAAAGGACAGTGCTTACCTAAAGTGATTTACTTAGTGGTAAAATATTTCTCTTTCCCGAAATTATTCTTTTCTAAAATAAGTAGCAGAGGAATTAGTGAGCACTTTACTAAATAAGCAGGTAACACTAGTTAAAGAGCAAGCAGTGAGAAAATCAGAGCCACTAACTTCCTTCTGGAATTCCTTGATAATGAAGATGAAACATGACTTAAAGCAAATTATAAACTTTAAGGGTTGAAAGAATGGGAGGTGATGGGGGAAAGTGAGAGAATATGATACTTTGCAGGATATTAACCAAGAATCCTTAAATACTAACCCAGGCAAGTCACAGGTAAGAATAGGACAAGTCTTAAATCTTCCTTAAAGAAGAATTCAAAATAACTTCTACATATTCCCCCACCTTCCTGGAGGTGGAGCTTAATTCTGCTCTTTTCCCCACCCTATCCTCCAGGATGAGCTGGATTTTATGACTTGCTTCCTTAGAACAGAGTATGAAAAGGGAAAAGTAGAACTTTTACAGTGAACAACTTTGACAGGCCCTATCTTAACCAAGTGTTGAAGGAAAACATCTCCAGTAATGCCTTGTAGATATCATGAATCTCCTGACAGGATGTGGTGAGAAGGGCTCTTCACCCCTTTAGCATTCTCTCCCCAAACCCATAACTGTTAAATCAAGATGAAAAACAGTAGGCAGATCTAGAATGGGGGACAGTCTACAGGATACCTAGTCAGAACCCCTTGGAACTTTAAGGTTATAAAAAATGTGGGAAAAATGAGGAACTGTTACAGACCAGAAGAGACTGGGGAGACATGACAACTAAATGTAATATGGTGTGCTGGGTTGAATCCCGAAAAAGAAAGACACCATCAGTGGAAAAACTAGTGAAAGCCAAACAAAGCCTAGAGTTTACTTAAAAAGGGGAAAAAGAGTGTCAGAATAGATACAAACTATTACAACTTATCAGCTACTTTCTCATTATAATACTTCTGTTGTTTCAGAAAAGGTAAAGAAAATTCCAACTTTTAAATGTTTAAGGATCTAATATGAAACATGGTGACTATAGTTTCTGACACTATATTATATTTGAAATTTGCTAAGAAAGTAGAACTTAAATGATCACACCAAGAAAAAGAAAAGGCTATGAATGTGTTAATTAACTAGATGGGAAGAATTCTCTTAACAATGTTTACCAAAAAAAAAAGTCTATGTTGGCAACAATTGTAGTGATAAACAATGAAAAAAATGTAAATGACTAAAATATGATATAGTTAAATAACTTCTTGGAAATTCATTTATAAGATGCAAAGGGTAAAAAGAAAAATAATGAGTAATATGAACACTAGGCATATGGATATAGCAGTTATGCATGTTTACTCCCAACAAATTTAATTTACCTAACATAAATAGCAGCTGTATAGAAGAATCAGGTGAACCCCTCACTTCACCTTCAAACTACCTACCAAAATATTTATTGTTGCCCACCGGCATTTAATTTTTATAAAATTATCTTTCAAAACAGCTAGCAGCCTTGAGCTTCTGGAGAAATTGTATTTCAATTGAGAAAACAATAAGATTTAACAAACAGTACGGTTTCAAGTAAACAGAGGTAGATAGGAAAGTCTCTGTTTTTCACATCTCTTAACTAACAGATCAACACAATCTGAAAAACATGTAGGATTGAGTCTCCAGGCACTGGTGCTCTGCTTTAGTCCTGGAAAAGTATGGAGTGCCTAAGACCTCAGAATTTTTGTCATCATCAGTTGAAAAGGACAGACTCAGCAAAGAGGAAAATATTTATGATATTTATGCCCTGGTTGGATTTCCTTTCATAAGATTTCGAGGGTGAGGAGGAGGGAAGGGGATCAATATGGTCGGGGTGAAAT
The DNA here is from genome assembly GCA_007570785.1 of Antilocapra americana. Lineage (NCBI taxonomy): Eukaryota > Metazoa > Chordata > Mammalia > Artiodactyla > Antilocapridae > Antilocapra > Antilocapra americana. Next base: position 6,921,542 of record ML660772.1, read on the forward strand.
CTCTGTAGGGAAGCTGTTGACATCAAACTGCCTTATGGTGTAGGACAGGGGAACCATGGGTAAGGAACAGTTCTTCTAGGTCATATGCAAAAGGGACTCTTGGCTACGGCAAAGAAGGATGTTTCAGAAAAGCACCTGAGGTAGGAACCTCTGGACACTTCAGCATTAGAGTGTGGTCAGACAGTTCAAATCAGCTCAATATATGTAAGTCCAGGAAGCACAACATTCATTGGAAGGAATGATGTTGAAGCTGAAGCTCCAAAACTTTGGCTGCCTGATGCAAAGAGCTGACTCATTGGGAAAGACCCTGATGCTGGGAAAGATTGAGAGCAAGAGGAGAAGAGGGCAACAGAGGATGAGATGTTTGGCTGGCATCACCAAATCAATGAACATGAGTTTGAGCATGCTCCGGGAGATGGTGAAGGACAGGGAAGCCTGGAGTGCTGCAGTCCATAGGGTCACAAAGAGTTGGACACAACTTAGTGACTGAACAGCAACAAAGAAGCACAAGCCAATGACATTGAGCTTGCTTATACCCACCTTCTGTGTGGTATTAGAGGGTGAGGCAAGCTTGCTCATCCTGTTTCACTCATTCTCCATAGACGCCAGACAGGGTCTGCATGGCCCAGGTTCCAGTGTTTTTCAGCTCTGTCCTTCATGAAAAGAAGTTAGTAGAGAATGGCTGAGCCCGCATTCTCTGAGATTGTTAGCGACTTTCCGTATATGGGGAGATGCAGTGAACAAAGGCTGTTCAGTGGATTCTGGTACTGGTTCCCACATCTTTATAAGCGTGACTAGGTTGCAGGTGGCTCAATCTGAGCTCCCACCTTGCACATGGCCCTCTCTGTTCCAAGTGGCAGAATCCTCATCACTGCTTTAGGGCCCTTCTTTCCCATCAGGAAAAGCTGCTTCTGATCAGGGAAAGCTTCTTCACAGAAGGACCCCATATCTGTCCCCCTTCTTCACACCAGTATCCAGAGGCGGCTCTGCAGGCATGAACAACGTGCTAAGTGCCTGTCACCAAGTCAAGCACGGGACTCAGCGGAGAAGCATTTTTGTGCATTGCTTCCTGGGTGTCACCTTTCTCAGTCAAGGCATCACCATCCAGGGTCCTTCATGGAAAGCTGGGTCTTGAACCTCCTTCTTCCTGATCACTAATCACTTCCAACCCAAGAACCCCCATATCCTGGATTCCATCTCTAAATTCACTTCCTATTCCCTAGTTCCATTCTCATATCCTAAATCCAAACCCTCACTGCTTCTAACCGGTATTAGGAACCACCCAACCTCCCAGCTCCTCCCTTCTGACTCTAGTCTCTCTAAACCACCTGGCATGACATACAGAGCCGTTCAGAGTTGGGCTCCAACCACCTCTTCTTTTCTCACCTTTTGCCACATGTCCTGTATTCTAGTCATCAAGCACTTCTCTTCATCCCCAGCAACCTCTTTCTTCATATCACCCAAAATACACTCCCAGGCAAAGTCTGCTCTGTTACGAACCCAACTCAGATGCCACAAGCCAAACCTCCCAGACGCCCCAAACAGCTCCCACCACCCACCTCCACCAGAAGCTCCCTTGACACTCATATGACTTGTGTTCAAGTCCTTATGTTTCTGAGCTTCAGTTTCCACATCTATAAAGTAGGAGAGAAAAATATGACATCTATTCCATAGTTGTATGTATTGAGATGGAATAACGTGCTGGTTTCCTAGGGCTGCCATAACAAAGTACCACAAATCAGATAGCTTGATATAGCAGTCTCTATGTACACATGATTGCTCTATGTTGCTGGTCTCCTCATTTCAAATGCATTTCAAATATCCTGCATTTATACTCTTGTCCTCTCACGATGACTGGTTTAAATATCTTATTTGTGTGTGGATGATTTCCTACCTTCACTGTATGTTTGCCTTTACCAGTGAACTTTCCCATTTTGTAATTTTCTTGTTTCTAGTTGTGGCCTTTTCTTTCCCATCTAGAGAAGGTCCTTTAGCATTTGTTGTAACACTGGTTTGGTGACGCCAAAGTCTTTCACCTTTTGCTTTTCTGTAAAGCTTTTGATTTGTCAAATCTAAATAAGAGCGTTGCTGGGTGGAGTATTCTTGGTTGTAGGTTTTTCCCTTTCATTACTTTAAATACATCGTGCCACTCCTTTCTGGCCTGCAGAACAAACCGGGTAGCTTGAAACAGCAGAAGTTCATTGTCTCACAGTTCTAGAGTCTAGAAATCCAAAAACAAGGTGCTGGCAGGGAGGATTTTCCTGGCTTTTTCCTTCTTTGCCTCTTCCTAACTTTCAGCAACCTTTGTCATCCCTCCCTTATAGATGCATCACTGCAATGCTCCATCTTCACCTGGCCATCTTCCCTCTGTGTGTGTCCCTGTCTGTATCCAAATGTCCCTTTAGGGACTGCATCCATTAGGACCCCAGTCATATTGAATTAGTGTCCCTTCCTGACTTCATTTTGACTTTACTTCTGTAAAGACATTATTTCCAAGTTCACATTCTCAGGTACTGATGGTTAGGATTTCGTTTTAAGGGGAAATTAATTCAGCCCATGAGAAATAATACGTACTAAGTTTGAGTATGTGCTAAGCCTGTGTTTTCCCACAGTGTGTTCAGAAGGCTCGCTCCCTCCACTCTCAGGGAAAAATCCCTGGATCCAGAACAGGCAGCTAAAAGTGCACCTTCAACAGAGAAAAGACAGGTTGGTGCTGCTGCCTTTCCCTCACTCACTCCCAAGTGTGCATTCACAGCGGACCTTTAGGGACCCTAGAACCTGCAACTATGCCACTGGGACTTCCCTGGTGGTCCGGTGTTTAAGAATCAGCCTTGCAATGCTGGGGACAGGAGTTCGATCCCTGGTTGGGAAACTAAGATTCTACATGCCAGTGAGCCCTTGCACAGCAACAAAGATCCCACGTTGCTGCAACTAAGACCTGAGGCAGCCAAAGAAACACATAAATATTTTAAAGAAAGAAAGAAACTATGCCACTTAGATATGATACCAGCCCAAAGATAAAGATCCACATGGACCATATCTCTGGAACTTTACTTTCAATTGCTCCTGAAAATTGCTGAAAAGGCAATTACTGCCACGTATTGGTAATGGAAATAATTATGACTACTTACTGAAATTATATATTTGTTGTATTTCTCACAGGTAATTTCAGGGGCCAGTGAAGTGGCTAGGTGAGTTCTCTCACTGAAAGCACACTCTAGATAATTGAACAACGTAATGGAGGAAGAAAATGACATAAGTGAGCAGAAGATAATACATCCAAGAGAAAATATAAGTTAACATGCTGATTGCTTTGAGATTTCGCTAGAATCTCATAAGTGAAGCACTGGGAAAGATCTAACTGTTAAGACATTGTCTGCCTACTTAATGATCATCAAGTACTATCTAAGGTCCCTGCAATGCGGTGATCCTCACAAGCTGGCAGACACAAGTGATGTTCCAGAGAGCCACGATCCTTCTAGAATCCAGAGCAGCCTGATACAAAGTCTCTTAGGGCTGCACTAGAGGATGTTTTGCAAGATAAATGCATCTTCTAAAAGTTTTAGTGTTACATTTACTAATGGAAAAAAAAAAAAACATGGAAATAGAGAAGGCAAAACATCTGAAAACAGATTCACTTACAAATCGTAGATTCTTTTTTTATTTTTAACGTCTTCTTTTAAGCGCGGTAACATGTACATAACATAAACATTTTCAGTTTAACCGCTTTTAAGTATGTAATTCATTGGTACTAAGTGCATTCACACTGGCATGCAACCAGCACCACCATCCATATCCAGAACTTTTCCACCTTCCCAATCTGAAACTCTGTCCGCATTAAACACCAACTTCCCATCTCCCCCTCCCCTTAGCACCTAGTAACCACCTTTCTACTTTCTGTCTTTATGAGTTTGGCCTGTATGAATTTGATTACGCTGGTTACCTCATGTAAATACAGAGTTTGTCCTTTTATACCTGGCTTATTTCACTGAGCATAATGTCTCCAAGTTCTATCTATATAATCATGTGTCAGAATTCCCTTCCTTTTAAAAGGTTGAATAATGTCCCATTAATGTTTTTATTACATTTTGTCTATCCATTTATTCATCAGTGAGCACTTGGGTTGTTTCTACCCTTTGGCTCATGTGCTAGTCATGGCTTTTTTTAAATGAAGTACAATTGATTTATAATATTGGGTTTGTTTCTGGTATATGACAATGATTGGTTATATATATTATTATATACTATAAATTCATATATATTATATATATGAATATCCTTTTACATTGTGATTTATTATAGGATATTGAATATAGTCTCCTGTGCTATACAGTAGGACCTTGTTGTTTCTATATTTCATATACAGTGGTTTGTATCTGCTAATCCCAAACTCCTAATTTATCCTTCCCTGATAAATTTGTTAACCATAAGTTTGTTTTATGTCTGTGAGTCTGTTTCTGTTTCATAAGTTCATTTGTATCATATTTTAGATCCCACACATTAGTTATATAGATATTTGTCTTTCTCTTTCTGGCTTACTTCACTTAGGATGATAGTTTCTAGGTCCATCCATGTTGCTGTGGGTGGCATTATTCCATTCTTTTTACGGCTAGTAATATTTCATTGTGTGGGTGTGTGTATGCATATATATACACACCACATCTTTTCTTATTTTTTTTTTAATTTTCTTTACTTTATTGTGTTGGTTTTGCATTGACATGAATACATTGACATGAATCCGCCATGGGTATACATATGCTCCCCCTCCAGAACCACCCTCCCTCCTCCCTCCTGATTCCCTCTCCCTGGGACATCCCAGTGCACCAGCCCTGAGCATCAAACCTGGGCTGGCAATTGATTTCATGTATGATAATTATCATGTTTCAATGCCATTCTCCCATATCATCCCACCCTTGCCCTCTTCCACAGAGTCCACGAGTCTGTTCTATACATCTGCGTTCCTTTTGCTGTCTCGCATGCAGGGTTCTCGTTACCGTCTTTCTAAATTCCATATATATGCTTTAGTATACTGTATTGTTGTTTTTCCTTTTGGCTTACTTCACTCTGGATAATAGGCTGCAGTTCCATCCACCTGAGTAGAACTGATTCAAATGAATTTTTTTAATGGCTGAGTAATATTCCATTGTGTATATGTACCACAGCTTTCTTATCCATTCGTCAGTTGATGGGCATCTAGGTTGCTTCCATGTCCTGGCTATTGTAAACAATGCGGCGATGAACATTGGGGTACATGTGTCTCTTTCAATTCTGGTTTCCTTGGTGTATATGCCCAGCAGTGGGATTGCTGGGTCATATGGCAGGTCTATTTGCAGTTTTTTAAGGAATCTCCACATTGTTCTCCATAGTGGCTGTACTAGTTTACATTCCCACCAACAGTGTAAGAGGGTTCCCTTTTCTCCACATCCTCTCCAGCATTTATTGCTTGTAGACTTTTGGATGGCAGCCATTCTGACTGGTGTAAAGTGGTACCTCATTGTGGTTTTGATTTGCATTTCTCTGATAATGAGTGATGTTGAGCATCTTTTCATGTGTTTGTTAGCCATTTTTATGTCTTCTTTGGAGAAATGTCTGTTAAGTTCTTTGGCCCACTTTTTGATTGGGTCATTTATTTTTCTGGAATGGAGCTGCAGGAGTTGCTTGTATATTTTTGAGATTAATTGTTTGTCCGTTGCTTCATTGGCTATTATTTTCTCCCATTCTGAAGGCTGCCTTTTCACCTTGCTTATAGTTTCCTTTGTTGTGCAGAAGCTTTTAATTTTAATTAGGTCCCATTTGTTTATTCGTGCTTTTATATCCAATATTCTGGGAGGTGGGTCATAAAGGATCCTGCTTTGGTTTATGTCGGAGAGTGTTTTGCCTATGTTATCCTCTAGGAGTTTTATAGTTTCTGGTCTTATGCTTAGATCTTTGATCCATTTTGAGTTTATTTTTGTGTATGGTGTTAGAAAGTGTTCTAGTTTCATTCTTTTACAAGTGGCTGTCCAGGTTTCCCAGTACCATTTGTTAAAGAGGTTGTCTTTTCTCCATTGTATAGTCTTGCCTCCTTTGTCAAAGATAAGACACCACATCTTTTTTAACCATTCACCTGTCCATGAACATTTAGGGTGCTTCAGTGTCTTGGCTGTTGTAAACGGTGCTGCAATGTACATACAGGTGCATGCATGTTTTTGAAATATAGCTTTATCTGGATATATGCCCCAAAGTGGGACTGCTGGATCATATGGTAATTCTATTTTAGTTTTTTAAGGAACTTTCATACTGTCCTCTGTAGTGACTGCACCAACTTACATTCCCATCAGCAGTGTGAGAGAATTCCCTTTTCTCCATACTCTTTCCAGCATTTGTTATTTGTAGACTTTTTAGTGATGCCATTCTGACCCGTGTGAGGTGAAATCTCATTGCAGTTTTGCCAGTCATGACTTTTTAAGCTTACTTTAACTCACTCCCAGAACCCACTGATTTTATCCACTAATCATGGCAAAGGAACGTGGTTTCTGAATAGCTCAGCTAAAGAACAGTTCACAATTAATAATATTAACAGTTAGTAATATTCCTACCTGACTTCTGAAAAGCTTAGTACCTAACCACCTCAAAAGGTGAGACAGACATTGTTATTGCACTTATTGCAAATGAGGATACAAAAGTTTAGACTTAAGTGACTTGCCCACATACATCTGCTAGTAGCTGATGGAATCAGGATGCACATCTGTGTATGGAACTTCTAGTCTGAGCCTTTTCCCTATACCACCATCCGAGCCCTACCCGTTTCATCAAGATAACATAGAGCTTTGGGGACTTCCCTGGTAGTCCAGCAGTGAAGACTCCATGTTCCCTGTTCAATCTCTGGTCAAGTAACTAGATCCCACATAGCACAACTAAGTTGTATGTTACAAACTAAAGATTCCGCATGCAGCAATGAAGATTAAAGATCCCACATGCAACAACTGAGACCCAATGCAGCCAAATAATTAAATAAGTGTAATTTTTAAAGAAGATCCTACAGCCTCATGAAGCCAGACAATTTCTTTGTAAAAGAGACTTGGTAACTGAGATCAATTTTCCCTTCAAGCACATGATTAAAATAGATTCTTAGTGTGGATGTTGGCGATCTCTTTGATTCCATGCAGGACTGGTACAGCTCTGTATATATAAATGCATATTTAGCCCAAAGCTTTCACAGTGGGACGCAAACTTACAAGGCAGGAACACAATCAAGCCTTGTGAGCTCTGGGCTTTCCATGGGTTTTGCAGCTGTGGAGGTAGCTATTCACAAGATAAAGGGATCAGGTAGAGCTTTAAAGGGCTGCCACACTTTCCTGTATTTTCTCCTATGAATGTGCTGTAGGAAATTTCTCCTGACAGGTTATTATGACTACTTTAACGTACATATGACCAGCTGTCTGGAAAACAGTTCAAATTATAAATTGTTCATAAATATACTGATATACTTGGCGACAGCACACGGTGGCATTGAACATTTAATTTGATCTTTGTTCTTTAAAATAGTGATACTGCCTTCAGAGTGGGAGTAAGATACTATATCCTTTGCAGAAACACACATCTCTTTTTTTGTGAGCTAGCTTTCAAATACTTTCTTGTTTGTGAATCGCTCAACATTAAAATCATAACTAGTTTGACTTTCTCCATGCCACTCAAGGAATAAGAAACGGATTTTCCTCCCTAAGTTAAACGCAGTCAAGGTTGGTAAGAATATGATATTAAGTCATTTTAGGGGCTGTCTCCTCCTCTTCTGACCACAGAAGTTCCCTGGGTGTATGTAGCTCTCAACACTGACCCAGGTTCTCAATTAGGGGACTTCTTTTTTTTAGTCAGAGTTTAGTTGTTTTACAATGCTGTGTTAATGGGCTTCCCAGATGGCGCTAGTGGTAAAGAACCCACCTGCCAATGCAGGAGGCTCAGAGATAGGGGTTCAATACCTGGGTTGGGAAGATCCCCTGGAGAAGGGCATGGCAACCCACTCCAGTGTTCTTGCCTGGAAAATCCCATGGGCAGAGGAGCCTAGTGGACTATGGTCCACAGGGTTGCAAAAAGTCAGACACGACTGAAGCTACTTAGCACGGATGCACACGTGATAGTTTCTGCTGTATAGCAAAGTGAGTCAACTATATGTACACATATATCCACATATGCCCCCTCTTTGTCACCACAGAACATTGAGTAGAGGTCCCTGTGCTATACTGTAGGTTCTCATTAGTTACCTATTTTACACATCAAAGTGTCTATATGTCAATCCCATTGTCCTAATTCATCCCACTCTCCCTTTCCCTCCTTGGTGTCCATACATTTGTTCTCTACAATTGTGTCTCTCATTTTGCCTTAAAAATAGGTCATCTGCACCATTTTTCTCGATTCCACATATATGCCTGAATATACAATATTTGTTTTTCTTTTTCTGACTTACTTCACACTGTACAACAGTCTCAAAAGATACATGCACCCCAATGTTCATTGCAGTACTAATTAAAATAGTCATGACATGGAAGCAACCTAAATGTCCATCAACAGAGGAATGGACTATTACTCGGGCATAAAAAGGAACAAAACTGTACCATTTACAGAGACATGGATGAACCTAGAAGCTGTTGCTTCTTGGCTAGGCTTGTGGGACTCCTTTCAAATGAAGGCTGAAGGCTTCACTTCCTCTCTATCAAGTATCTCCACATAGCACGGGTACCTCCACTTAGCATTTGAGCCCACAGTATTTGGTGGGGGTCCCTCAAATGGAGATAACCCCCCATCTTACAAACAAGAAAACCCCACTGTTTTAGTGGTTTGCTTTGGTCATACAGAACATGTCAAAGTCTGGATTTTACTCCCAGATTCTGAATCAACAATTCTTCCTATTTTGTCAGTTATATTTGTTGGATTTTTCCTCCTACAGGGTTTGTAACTCATCTGTGATACACCCCCTCACTTCAGATAGCCTTTATCCCTCTGAAATCTCTGATGCTATGACTGGTTATGTGTATGATGCATTGACCGACAATGACACCATGTTTTCAAGACTGCCCCAGAAACTTAGGGTGTACAGCTACTATGTCCATTGTACTTGTGTATTAGTCACCCATAGTTCTTTGGGTGACAGTTTTCTTACTGCAATCTATCAAAAAGGCCTTTAAAATATGAGATTTCTTTCCACAGCCAGTAGCAAAGATTCAGGAATTCCAACTTAGGAATATAGGGAGAGTTACCAACTTATTTTAAAAAGTGCTATTTGGGCAGGACTTGAATTGCTATGCAGTGTTTACAAAAATTTGGATGTCAAGTGTATCAATCTTAACATTTTGTAAAACTAAAACACTCCCCTATTAAAAAACTAAAACTGTTCTTTTAATCATATGAATCAGATTTTGAAAAAATATATCTATCTTAATCAGCCATAGAGGAAAGAAATCTGAAATTATATGCATTTATTTTCCTCTGATATTGGCTTCCCAGCAACTTTCATTCATTGGCCCTAACTCAGCTATTGACATCAGCATTTTCCAGAGAGTGTCCTGAGGACATGACTTGCATGGTATGTGAAGAAGTATTATTTTTTAAAGGGAGAAAAGAGTATTGTGGTCAGAAAAAGAATGAAAATCCTAACTTCAAAGATATCAAAAGAGCCTGCTTGCTCGGGGACTTCTCAGAGCCTTGAATAGACTGATGGATGCTGTGAATCTCTCTGAGCAGTGGGCACAAGGCAAGTCTGTGATCCCAGCATCACTTGCTTCCACAGAGCCTTTCTCAAGATTAACAGCCCAGCAAATATTTATCCAAATAAACATAAAATAAATCTACCTTTCTGTCCACCTACAGCTCTCCAAATGTCTGAAGAAAATCATAAGGAAGACAAGCCATAAATCCAGGCTAAATATCTTAGCTCTCAAGTCCCAAGGTTTTATTTTGATCCCAAATTTCACTTTCCTCCAGCTTCCTAACTGTGGCTCTGATCTTGCCCTAAACTAGAGCTATACTACCCAAATATAATTTCTTTACTCAGGGGAACATCTTGATGTACAGTAAGACAGCACTTATGTTTCTCTTTTCTGCTCATCATTTCTTCCCCAAATCCCTTCCACCTTGGTACCTCCCTCTGGCTGCTCTGGTTGACAGGTCCCCTCATTCTAGCATCACCTGACACAGTCTATGCTTCTCCAGGCCATCTAACCCAGCACTGAAAACTAGACAACCAAGCCCAGAAGGGCTGGTGTATCCTTGATTTAGACACCACTCCAGTTGTTAAACCACCCACCGCATGATCATTTTCTAGCCATGTCAAATAGGTGGGTTACAATCAATTAAAACCCTTTGGTTGGTTCCTATGCACTACTATAAAGCTAAGTTTTTCTCATCTTACATTTGTAGATCTTTTTTTTTTTAAACTAAAAAAGCAGGATTTCCATTTCTCTTGAGGCCCACTTTAAAGTCTATCAAAGTCTTCCAACATTTAGAGTCGACTGTGGAAAATACTAGCTCTCATTTTTCATTGGTAATGCCTATCAGTGATTTGGTTTCTGGCTATGTGCAATTCCAGTATGACTGTTGATCATTCAACATCATGAAAATGGTCCTTCAAAGGAAAATGGAAATAGTCAATTTTTAATAGTTTTCTCCATAATCTGAATTTATGGTTGAAAAGAGTTGTTACTGCTTTTGATAGCTGATTAGCACAAACACCCTAGACTCACAAGCAAGAAGCTAGGTCATTTACAGTTAGAGACATTGCATTTCCATTATTGTTTGTAGTTTGGGACAATCTTCAAGGAGCTTATTATGCCACCTTTGGACATGTCATCCTCAGATTCTCCATCAGCAATATGAGAGTGTTCCTTATAAGGCATCTTAGCTCAATGACATGGGCTTTAGCCTTCATAATGACCACCACAAAGTCCCAACAATACTTACAAAGAATAGCATTCATAATTGCAAATGTAAAGCCATTTCTTTTTACTAGAAATTATCAAGTAAAATAGCATCCAAAGTTGGAAAAAAATATAGCATAAGGAAATATATATAGTTTTTACATAACATGTTAAGTTTATTTTAGATCTCTTCTTATATGTATGAATTTTCAGGGGTTTTTTTAATCTATCTCACAGTTTGGGTTGTCAACTTCCTCTTTCATGTTGGTCTGATTCCTCATGGGAGAATTGCCTAAATTGTTCTTCAAGACTAGTACCCCCAGGGTTGCCTATCTCCCTCCAATTCCTTTCAGAATCCAGATTTCATTCCCAAGATTCCTGTGCTGCAGCCCACTCAGCTTTTACCTGGAGCATCTGCCTGGAGCCAGGCTCACAGCTTTAGGCTGCCTGGGTAACTCTCTACACCAAGCCACTCCACCTATATTTTTTTTCTCTGAGCTATTTGCTCTTACATTCCAGGTTCTAAACACAGCAGTGCTATATTCCATTGACTCAACATCCTCAAGCTGAACCTGGAAAATGGCTTTACAGGTGCCATTTTTTTCAAGGACCAAACATACCATGCTACAAAATCAATAGATGCTACATTAGAAGTTAATCATAATTTCTGGCAAATTGAGATTAGCCTAGAAATTCACTAAAGGTTTTTATTCACTGTTATTATTTTTCCTCTCTAAGAAGGAGATTGTGTGATGATCTTACACATATCTATCCCTGTTCTTTCTTTCCAACCTCCTGAGATCCTTGGAAGGACTTTCTGTAGAGACTACAGATCTGTGAGCATGAAACAGAAACAAAGTGAAATTCACCAGACCACATTAAGACTTTAATCACACAATCCAGTTGCCAACCAATAAGAATGGGCTGGATTAATGAAATTACAAATCTTATAGAGACCATTAGATGATTGGTCCAAATAACGTCACTACCATAAAGCAAATTCTAACCTAGATTTTATCAATTCACTTTGGTCTGGGTCTTTGTAACAATATTTAGAGGCAAATAAGATGGAAAACAAAACACCAAAGAGTTACAAAATGAGAAACTCATCATCACTGCTCAACTTTAAAATGTTATCTAGTGATGGATATAAATTTGTGGTTCATGAATTACCTCTCTTTGCTGATGACACATAGCATTTGGCAGATCGATGCTTTAAAAATTCACAAATGAATCCCCATCCAACTAGTCATCATTTTGTTTCACTTCGGGAAAATTAAACATGAGCTAATTAAGTGAGTCTTTGGGAGGTGGAATCATTTGATAGTGTTACCCTACATTTGACCCACTGTGGATGGCATATGAGATTCCCAGCAAAATTGGTGTATTATGTTAGCTTTCTCATTATGTTGTTGTGACCAGCTGTAATTATAAGGAGAAAAAAAAATTTCCCTTATAGATGACACATCATTTTAGATGGCTTCCAGATATTACATTCCATTTTGTTTTTCTCTTTATGAGATGCAAAGATCTTGCCATCCTCCAATTACATTGGCTCACAAGCTTTCCACCTGCTATGATTTAATTGCATTTTCAAATATTGATACCACATGTGTATTTTCAAGTTATTCTCACTCCAGGGGCAATTTCCCCAGGTGGCTGTGGGAGAAAATGGCCTTTAAAACAGTGCTTTCTCTGGATCGTTTGAGAAAGGACAGGAAGCAGGAGAACCTCAGAAGATGAGGGCCACGCTTGAAGCACAGTTTCATTAATACTGGATGGCAGAAAAGGAGCCAAGTCCCAGATAATGAGGAAGGAGTTGCAATTTTTTTAAAGCTATCTGGTGACAGGGAAAACAAAAATGACATTCAGCTGACGAATGAGCGGAGTTTGACCTAGCCTTTTGACCCTTGACAATCAATCTTACCTGCTACTTCATAAAGAATTATAGCTCTGCCACTCACATTTGACTCTGGATTTTTACTATTCCCTTTACCTTTTTTTTTTTTTTTTGAATACATGGTCCAAGAAGATAAATGTTTATGTTGTCTATAGCAGAGAGGAGGAAATATGGGATACTTAGAAGGGGGAAAAAAACTGAGAAAGAGAGAAGAGAGCGACAACCAGACCAACAGTCATAAAATGGTTTATACATGCAATTCAGAATTGTCAGGGATGTTTTTTATGTGACTGACCAAAATAGCAACTGGAAATAAAGGATGACCCCGTCCACCCAGTCTAGATGTGAAACCCCGAAGACTGGGGGTGAGATCCAAGCCTGCCTCCCCTCTACTCCCCATCTCCCCCAACCCCCAAAGGCATCAGATGAATTTTGATGAATCCATTCCCTGTCCACGGGCTCTGATTACAGTGTGTGCTGGGCAGGGTTTCAGTACCATTATTATAGGAAAGAAAGGGTGGTGGGTCCAGGCTACAAGCTGCGTTCAGGATGTGTTAACAGCACCAGTGCAAAAGCACTAAACAGTGTGTGCTGTGTCCACCTTGCGTAAATCAGCAGGGGTGAGGAACATCTCACTGGGGAGGAAGAGGAGACACCTTAGGAATAAGAGATAAGGTCTTCTTTGGCATTGGAAGTGCTTTGTTTCTGTACGTAATTTGATGCAGTTTGTCCCGAGACTCTCAAACCCAGGCTCGTCAGCAAAAGCCAACTTTATGGAGCTTGCCCGGTGCATAAGCTGGCCACAGGGACTTCTTGCCTTTATAGAGTCAAGATGCTTTTTCATGGCTGTGCTGGAGACCATCAGCACATACACAGTCTCCTAGAAGCAGAATGCAATTTCTGACCATTTAATCCATCCTGGATCACTGGGAGCACAGAGCTGTTTTCTGCATCTGGCTTGAAATAAGAGAGCCAGGTTGGGGGGTGTGGGAAGACGGATGGAGACCTGCAGTAGCTGTCAAAAACAGAAACGAAACATTGGAGTGGGCGGTGTACAAATTGGCCCTTTTGGTAGCACATTTCCAAACCTGAGTCATAGGTTCCGACTGCCTCGCATCTTACTGAAGAGAGAAAGGATCCTGGCAAATAAAAAGAAGTCCAATTATGATTGAAAAGCCACCAATCTGTCGCTGACATCTTTCTCAGTAAATAGGTGTCACTCTTAGCCCTTCATCTCTTCCCAAACCTGGGCCTATGCCCACCTTTCTCTGGCCATGACCACGCCAGGTGCATCCTGCAGCCCCACCTGGCTGGTCAACTGGTCTCCGAGGTGTGACCATCCCTCTCCTTGGCCTGAACTCCCTTCCTTCCAGTATCACAAGGCTGACAAGCTGTTTATGAGAGGTTCCTGGGCTTTATGTTCATAAAGAATCCCCCCTCAAAATAGGGTGAGCTCGTTAATGGAGGAAGTGAGGTCAGTGTTCTGGCAGTCCTAACAAGGGGACAGAATTTATGAAGAGCTGCGGTAGAGAGATGGAGCTATCTGCAGTCTATTCATATAATAAGGCCACTGGGGGCCCGTCGTTGCTCCCCTTGAATTTGCTGTCCTTTCTTCCTTCCTTTTCTATGGGCTGGCTCTTCCTTGGCCTCCCTTTCTGATCCACATAAAATCATGATTACTTTGGATGATGTCATAGCCAGGGTAAATAGTCTCCCTTCCTCATAGGGGTGGATGGATGGGCTGCTCCCTGCGCTGTGTGTGAACCAGGATGACAAGGGAGAGTTGTATGGACCAAGTCCTTGGGTCAAATTTTGTGTAAAATCTAAATGTGGAATCCAGTCGATAGCATCTTAAGCCTAAGTTAAAATTTTTATCTTAAAAAAATGATGCAATTTCTTTTTTAAAAAATTTTATTGGAGTATAGTTGATTTACAATGTTGTATTAGTTTCAGGTGTACACAAAGTGAATCAGTTAGACATATATCCACTCTTCTATAGATTATTTTCCCATATACACCATTACAGAGTACTGAGTAGAGCTTCCTGCGCTAAACAGTAGGTCCTTATTAGTTATCTATTTTATATATAATAGTGTGTATATGTCAATCCCAGTCTTCCAATCTGCCCCTTTTCCCCTTACCTCCTGATAACCATAAGTTTGTTTTCTACATCTGTAACTCCATTTGTTTTGTAGATAAGTTCTGCAATTCTTTTTAAAGTCCAGTATCCTTTTAAATCCAATGTATGGTAATATTCCTCTTGTCATACCTCTATGATATGGAGGTGTATTGTATTGTCCCTGGTATAGAATCATCATTGCCCAAATTATCAGGGAAGACTCGATGGAGATGTACAGCTTGGGATAAACAAGAATAGAGCAAAATATTTGAAAGGTAAAAGGGAAGAAGGAAAAAAGATAAGCCAACAATTTTTGGTATTCAGATGAGGAGAGAGTTTGCTAATAGAATCCATTAGTTGTAAAAGCTAGTAACAGGCTAAGTCAATTATTAACCAGGAATTTTTGTGGGAACTTTTGTGAGAACATAAGAAAGTAGAAGAGCTAGTTGAGGCTTGTTAATTATAAGAACTCTAAAATTAATCACTTTCCTCTTTATTTTCCATAACTAAGCTTCAGTCTTAATTTTTACCTACCCTACAAAGCTCCCTGGTGAGCGAGAGCCCATGTCTCAGTCACTTAAATAAGTGTCCATCCTCTCTCCTTCCCAAAACCAGTCTGTACTTAACACTACACCTAGAGCGAAAAAAGTAGTGAAAGTGTTAGTCACTCAGTCATGTCTGACTCTTTGTGACCTAATGGACTGTAGTCCGCCAGGCTCCTCTGTCCATGGAATTCTCCAGGCAAAAATACTAGAGTGGGTTTCCATTCCCTTCTCTAGGGGATCTTTCCAACCCAGCGATCGCACCCAGTTTTCCTGCAGTGCAGGCAGAATCTTTGCCATCTGAGCCACCAGGGAAGCCTACCTAAAATAATCTTTTTAAGTTGCAGTTCTGAGCACATTTCACCCTTATAACATCCCATCCCTAAACACAGCCCCAAGGCCTCCTTCTCCAGTTTGACCTTCAGCTATGCCCATTCCCTCCTGCTCAGAGTCTTTGCAGGTGCTGTTCCCTCTACCTGGAAGTGCCTTCCTCCTCATTTCACTGACCCAGACTCAACCTCAGGGCAGCTTGCCTTCCTGCCTGCACCACTCCCAGGAGAAAATAGGGTGTCATTTTGCATGTGTATATGTGGTTACAGAGCTCGTATGTGTTTTGTCTTCTTGAAAGTCTGTGACATAGCTCTGTGACAACAGGCTCTGTGCCTAGTTTGGTCCACTCTCATTTCCCCATACCTGGCCAATGTCTCGCAATGAATAGGCAAATTAATGAATAAGTCTTACTGCTCCATAAAGTTTCATTGAACCAATGTCACTGAAAAACACCAGAGTATTTTTATTTTCTGTATGGTTTATTATAGAATATTGACTATACTTCCCTGTGCTAAATAGTAGGACATTATTGCTTATCTATTATATATATAATGGTTTGTGTCTGCTAATCCCAAACTCTCTATCCATCCCTCTCACCTCCCTTCCCTTTGGCAGCCACAAGTCTGTTCTCTATATCTGTGAGTCTGTTTTCATTTCATAGGTTAGTTTCATTGTGTCATATTTTAGATTCCGCATATGAGTGATATCATATAGTATTCGTCTTTGTCTGTCTGACTTCCTGCATTTAGTATGATCATCTCTAGATCCATCCATGTTGCTGCAAATGGCATTATTTCATTCTTTTTCATCACTGAGTAACATTCCATTGTATATATGTACCACATCTTCATTTATTCATTGGTCAATGGACATTTAGGTTGATTGTGTTTGGGCTAGTGTAAATAGTGCTGCTGTGAACATTGGAGTGCGTGTATCTTTTTGAATTATAGTTTTCCCCAGATATATGCCCAGGAGTGGGATGCTGGATCATAAGGCAACTCAATTTTTAGTTTTTTGAGATGCCTCCATACTGCTTTCCACAGTGGCTACCAAAAGTGTAGGAGGGTTCCCTTTTTTCTACACCCTCTCCAGCATTTACTATTTGTAGACTTTTTAATGATAACCATTCTGACCAGCATGAGGTGGTACCAAATGTATTAAATGTATTGGTTTGTATTTCTCTAATAATTAGAGATGAGTATAATTTTATGAAAAGATACAAGAGTTTTTTAACAGTGACATGCTCTGAAACTCTAAGGTATCACCATATGTAAAGCCTAGACAGTTTTTAACTCTAATTTTAAGAGCCTAGATCTGTTTCTACCTGGGAGAGAAATAAGCTACATTAAAGAGAAATTAAGGAGAATTAATGATTAAGGTAAAATCTCCAATGAAAATTCTCTTTAAATTATATTCTTTAATATTTGTGCTTAATTATTTTAAAAATAAATTTCAAGTTAATCATATTGTTATTATTAAAATTGTTATTTGGCCACACCACATGGTATGTGGACTCTTAGTTGGTTCCCTGACTAGGAATCAAACCCACACGCCTAGCACTGAAAGCACAGAGTCTTAACCACTCAACTGCCAGTCCCTGTACTTAATTATTTTAACAAGGGTTTTTTACACACACACACATACGTACTTTCACACTTTCCCTCACACACACACGCATATACACACACATTCTTTCCTTGGAATGAATGAAACCTGCCTGTAGGAAGTCTGGAAATTTGTACCATGACACCATATCCATCACCAGTTTCCTGTTCTTTTTACCTTCACTGTAAAACAGAAGTCACTTGCAACTCACATTTAACAAGTGATGACATGGGCCACATTATTATACTAAAAGGAAAAGTTTATGAAGTATACAGTTCTGCCTCAGATCAATCTTTTATCTGACTATGCTTAGAACCAGAAAGTTGGGGGTCCAAAAGCCCATTGGTTTATATGATAGCAGCCTGAATTTGTGAAACCATTTTGATTACACATCTCCCCCCCCCCCCAATTCTAGTCTTCAAGAAAAGTAGGTGTCCTGGCAGATATTGCTACAAAATGGCTGCAAGGCTGGAGCAGTCATGTTTGTGAAATTTCAGTGGTAGTGTGGGCTGGCATCCAGAACAGTCAAATTAAGCTACCCCTTACCTACTTTCTGTGCCTGGCCTGTCAGATACTTGCAGTTTTATTTTTCATCACTTACTTCACATATTTCTTTTCATCTCTTTTGAATAAACAGACAATCTTATCTGTCGACCCCTTTGGCTCCTGCTGTGTATTTCATCTATCTCATAAAGATCTGTTTGGGTTCACTTAAAGAAGGAGCCCAAATAATTAATAAACCCATTCCCTGAATGGTGCCCATAGCACCATTCTGAAAGACACTGAAAGTAAACAAAACAAAACCAGCCACACACTTCAGGTGTGTCAGTTTCACAGCAGGCCATGAAGAGCACCCTCCCAGCAAAAACCTGTAAATAGGTAATGAGGAGCTGAAAGTGTCTTCAGACTGGGTCCAGGCTTCATTCATCACTGAATGTTGAAATTGTGAGAATTACATACAGTGGATTTAAGGGGCATTTGCTTAAAACCTAAACCACACTCAGAGGCTCCCCATCTCACTGACATTGTGCTGTTTGTGCATGTAGGTCCTCATTCAATGCCAAAGGGCCTTTGCAGATGTCAGGGTCCCCCAGGCAGGACTCCAGAGAATTCACGCCCGGTAAAAGGTGGGGAGCAGGACTTGATTAGCTTAGCATGCAGGCATCTGCCCTAGGCAACATCCTTCAGGCCATGCTTTTAGCTGCCAGCTACTGCACTTTCATTCCCCAGCCAGTAGGCAAGGGTTCCATCCTAGCACCCTCCCTGCTTTTCCTGGCAGTCCCAGAGCGGTCTCCCTGACTTCAGATTGGAGAGCCAAAGCCCTCAGACCCCTCCAAAAGCCAGTCAAACGGGGAAGACCTGGAACATTCCCCCCAAACAGATGCTCTTCAGTCACTAACAAGACTCTCAAACCAAGTGTTGAGAAGAACATCCTAACATCCTAAAAGGTTGTTAGGAAAAAGATGAATAAATTTGATTTTGTAAAGTTTGACTTCTACTAGACTCAACTAAACATTGTAGCCTATATTTTTCCAACTTACTCACACAGACATGAGTGACTTTGTTGACTAATTCTGCCTAAATCCAAATAATAACAGTACTTTGTATACAACTTCCTCCAAATCTACAAAGCTAAGTTTTTCGGGGCAGGAGGGGTGGGGGAGGAGAAGCAAAGAATTCTTTCATCTAATTTGCTCAAGGTTAATATGTGCTAGATTTCAGTTGTCAACACAGCTCCTTTTAAGCAGTTACAAATCACCTATTTAATAGGTTAGCTGTGAGTTTTGCATGAGAATAACATCAATTATTCCCATTGATAGTTTCCAAAACCACCCCCTTTCCCCTTTTGAAAATTACCATATTTTCTCAATTTCACACTCCATTCTCCTGTGCAAATTCAAAAGTTATGAAGCAAGTTTGTCAAATAAGTTTTGAACTATTGAAACCTAGAACTCACCAAAAGGGGTAGATCTGCCCCCCAGGAAGAAAAATCAAAATAGATGGGTCCAATACGAGAAATAGGGCTTTTAGGGGTGGTACTTATTTCCTCTTGTGGATTTTTTTTCCAAAGCCAAAATCTTGGATGAGACAGTCATTTAAAGATTAGTACAGGGGAAAGGAGAAACTCAGTTGGTCCAAGTTTGAAATGAGTGTTTAATCCACATATTATCTTGATCATGCCTCTTTGCCACATTCACTTGGTCTCAATGAAATTCTAAGTTCCTTGCTGCTGCTGCTAAGTCACTTCAGTCATGTCTGACTCTGTGTGACCCCATAGACGGTGGCCCACCAAGCTTCCCCGTCCCTGGGATTCTCCAGGCAAGAACACTGGAGTGGGTTGCCATTTCCTTCTCCAATGCATGAAAGTGAAAAGTAAAAGGGAAATCGCTCAGTCATGTCTGACTCCTAGCGACCCCATGGACTGCAGCCTACCAGGCTCCTCCATCCATGGGATTTTCCAGGCAAGAGTACTGGAGTGGGTTGCCATTGCCTTCTCCGAAGTTCCTTGAGGGCAGAATTATGTCTGTCCTTTCCTTAGGAGCCTCCACCATGACAAGCTCAGCCCAAGACTCACAGAATTTCAATATATACTCATTGTCTGAACTTGAAAGAAACAGTTAACAGCCAAGAAACTGGGGTAAAATCCAAACTATGTTTTTCATGGCAGGTGTGCCTGCATCTTTCCTTCCTATGTAACTTGAGCATCCATCATAGAGATGGTTATAGGCAGAGCATAATGAGCTTGCAGAACTGAACTCGCAGTAGGTATTTAATGTTAGATGAGTGAGGCATGACTGTCGGTGATCAAGACCCGAGGGCTAATCTAGTGCAGTGGTTCTCAAGCTTGAATGAGTAGGGCTTATTAAAAACAGATTGCTGGGTTCCCCTAGGAGTTTTCTATCAGGTGATCTAAGATGTGGCCTGAGAATCTGCTTCTCTTATAAGTTCCTAAGTGATGCTGATGCTGCTAGATTGATGAGGGACCACACTGGGGGAACCATTGCTCTTGTCAATGTGCTTGCAAAGGCAACAATTGTTATAAGAGTTACTGCCCTTTCTACTGACCCTGCTTTATGTTTTCATTCCTCTGCTTGGATATCTTATGTGGATTTATACAAACATCTCACATTCTCAGCTTATAATGGTCTTTATCCTGTATCTTTTCACAATATTCTCATTCCTGTGACTGTTAAGAGATACAAAAGGAATTGATCTTGTAGCCTGAATGGGGTGAGTGATACTCTGGAGGTATCAGGGACTGACTTCCCTTCCTTCAGGAAACATGGAACTAAAACGTGGGTACCAACTTTGTCCTATACAGCCAAGTCCCAGCAAGCTGTAGCCTTCAGAATGACCCCAAGGTCTCCATGTTTACAGAAAAGGAGAGGACAGAAAGAGAACAAAATGCACATAAGGCCTAAGAAATAATCTCATCAACTTTTCTTAGAGAAAAAAGTAATTAGGAAATATAATTCATGGAAGACTTACATCAAACTTTATTATTTCTTACTAAGAATTTCACACTCAATACTGCCCCTCTTTTCTCTTCAATCCACTTCAAATTCTCCCAAATACGACATCCAATTCTTTCATTAAACCACAGTCCTTTCACTAAACCACTGCCCTCCTCTGGGAGATCTTCCTGTATCTCTGTCTCCTGCTTTGGCAGGCAGCTTCTTTACCATTAGCGCCACCTGGGAAGCCCACTTAGATTAGGGAGTGACCCCTAGTGGATCAGACAGTAGAGAAAATAATAGCCAATGAAGCAACAGACAAACAATTAATCTCAAAAATATACAAACAACTCCTGCAGCTCCATTCTAGAAAAATAAACAACCCAATTAAAAAGTGGGCCAAAGAACTTAACAGACATTTCTCCAAAGAAGATATAAAAATGGCTAACAAACACATGAAAAGATGCTCAACATCACTCATTATCAGAGAAATGCAAATCAAAACCACAATGAGGTACCACTTTACACCAGTCAGAATGGCTGCCATCCAAAAGTCCACAAGCAATAAATGCTGGAGAGGATGTGGAGAAAAGGGAACCCTCTTACACTGTTGGTGGGAATGCAAACTAGTACAGCCACTATGGAAAACAGTGTGGAGGTTCCTTAAAAAGCTGCAAATAGACCTGCCATATGACCCGGCAATCCCACTGCTGGGCATATACACCGAGGAAACCAGAATTGAAAGAGCCACGTGTACCCCAATGTTCATCGCTGCATTGTTTACAATAGCTAAGACATGGAAACAACCTAGATGCCCATCAACTGATGAATGGATAAGAAAGCTGTGGTACATATACACAATGGAATATTACTCAGCATTAAAAAAAATTCATTTGAAGCAATTCTACTCAGATGGACGAAACTGGAGCCCATTATCCAGAGTGAAGTAAGCCAGAAGCAAAAACAACAATACAGTATATTAACACATATATATGGAATTTAGAAAGACAGTAACGAGAACCCAACATGGGAGACAACAAAAGGAACGCAGATGTATAGAATAGACTCATGGACTTTGTGGATGAGGGTAAGGGTGGGATGATATGGGAGAAGGGCATTGAAGCATGTTAATTGTCATGTGTCTAATCAATCGCCAGCCCAGGATTGATGCTCGGGACTGGTGCAGCAAGATTTCCCGGGGGGGAGG
>ML660772.1:7543688-7759640 GCA_007570785.1 Antilocapra americana
TCATGGCAACAATAATACAAAACAAAACACTGCAACTCTTGGATTCTTATGGAGTGAATTAGTCTGTGTGTCTATGTATATTCTCCTCTTTTTCTACAAATTCACCACATAGCTATATCTTTTGAAAAAGAATAGTTATAAGTCTGCCTGCACTCTAAACCCATAAAAGTTTTGAAGGGGAGAAAAACGAGAAGGAAAGGGATGGAGGACAAAAATAGTGAAGGAGAAAAGATGGGAAGGAAGGAAGAAAGGAAGGAGATAGGGAGGAAGGAATGAAGGAAGGAACAAAGAGACAGTCAGAACTAAGTTAGATGGAGGAACTATGAGCAAGTTTTTTAACCTTTAAAAATAAAAGGTTTAGTTCATTAAGCATCTTTCTAGGTTGAATAAACAATACAGAGATGACATTAAAAGGAGTCCTCCCCAGTCAAAGTAATTGGAAACTACTGGTCTAAATTATAAGTGTCTCTGCTGTTCCCCTTCTAACAGGACATATTTTTCCCCCCAGAATTTTAGAGTGTTGTGATCATCTGTCCAACTTTATAGTCAGTGATCCCTAGCAAAATTGTGGTTTAACATATTTACCATTTCATACCAAACTCATTGTTTAAACAAACAATGACACCATCTCTGCAGGGGAAGAGAAACTTAGCACATAGATACAAGATTTCAAAACACAGCCTATAAAGTTAGGGACTGAGATTATATTTTGTCTGTAGACATGGACAGAGTCCAGAAAGTGACTTTATGCCTTCACTGTATCCTCTAAGGGCGTAACCTTTTTATCTTTAAATTCTTCTTTCTAGCCTTACACATATAACAGATGTGTCATACAAGTTGGACTCAGTGGCATGTAAGCAGAAACTTTATTCTTTCCCACCCTACCTCTGTAAACCTGCACTTCTTAACTCATTTTCCTTGCTCATGGCTGAAATCCAGGACAGTCCTGCAGATTTTTTTCTAGTTGTTTTATTTCAAGTGTTAAAAGGTCCAATCCAATCTAAAATCAAAATTTCAGACTTATGACTTTTCCCTTTCCCCAAGTTGGGCCTGACTTCCTGGAAACCTGAAATATGTGTATGTGTGTGTGTGTGTGTGCATGCATGCGTGTTTGTTGGAAGAGCATAGTCAGTTTTTTCGTTGATCCATGATTCTTCTTTTCCCTGTTTCTAGCTATTGTTTGTGATTCTTTCAGTGTCAAGCCTCCTTAGGGAAGAGTGAGTTAATGGGTACAAAAGAGCTGGTACTTGGCGGGGGTAGTTGAACCCTGCATTGGGGCCTACTGTGTGCCTGAAGCTCAGTTGGTGGCCGTTTGTTCTGTGGGGAGCTTTGTAGACTTCTCTTCAGCCCTTGACTTTTTGCCGTCTTCTGTATATAGAGTCTCCCTGTTCAGGTCACTTTGTCCTATAGGCAGCCCTCATGAGTAGAATTCCCTTTTTAATTTTTAAACTGAAGTATAATTGATTTATGATGTTAGGTGTACAGCAGAGTGATTTGATTGTATATATATATATGATTGGTATACATATTCAGGTTCTTCTCCATTATAGGTTAGTACAAGATTTTGAGTATAGTTCCCAGTGTTGTATGTAGGACTTTGTTGTTTATCCATTTTATATATGAGTTTGTGCCTGCTAATCCCAAACTCCCAATCCTTTTCTTCCTTACCCTCTCTCTCCCTTAGCAGCCACAAGTCTGTTCTCATGTGAGTCTCTCTGTTTTTTAGATAGGTACATTTGTGTCCTATTTTACATTCCACAAATAAGTGATATCATATGGTATTTGTCTCTCTCTTTCTGGCTTACTTCATTGAGTATGATAATCTCTAGGCCCACCTACATAGCTGCAAATGGCATTATTTCATTCTTTTTCATAGCTGAGTAGTATTCCAGTATATGTGTGTATCACATCATCTTTATCCATTCATCTGTCAATGGACGTAAGGTTGTTTCCATGTCTTGGTTATTGCAAATTGTGCTGCTGAGAACATAGGGGTGTATGTATCTTTTTGAATTACAATTTTTTTCTGGATATATGCCTAAGAGTGGAATCACTGGATCACATGGCAACTCTATTTTTAATTTTTTGAGGAACCTCCATTCTGTGCTCCTGATTGACTGCACCAATTTACATTTCCATCAACAGCATAGAAGGGTTCCCTTTTCTCCACACCCTTTTTAGCATTTGTTATTTGCAAATTTTTTAATGATGGCCATTCTGACTATAGTGAGGTGATACCTCATTGTAGTTTTGATTTACATTTTTAAAATAATTAGTGATGCTGAGCATCTTTTCACATGCCTGTTGGTCATCTGTATGACTGACAACTTTTTCTAAAAAAATTCTTGCTAAAGGTCTTATTTACCTTTTCACCTTTTCCTCACATACTCTGAAGTGGGTGATAAGCTAAGAGTGGCAAAACTGGTTTCATAGTCTTTTAGCTTGACCTGTGTTGGTGTTCTGGAACTTACGACATTCTTTTTGGATTTGAAGCCTTAACTAAACTGAAGCAAGAGAGTTCTGTTTGAACAGTCTTTAACTCAAAGTTTGTTGAAGAAATATGTTTTTCAAGTAGTAAAAATAACAGTAAGTAGAAAAAAACCCAAGATAACCTGTCTTCAAAATTTTTAAGTATAGAAAGATAATATTCAGTAAGCTAAGAGTGTTTGGACTAATTTTATATATATTTCAATTATTTAGATGCAAGTGAAAAAGTCAATCATTTCCATATTCATAATGTCTAAATAAATATCTTTTCCCAATAGCAAATCCCAACTTAAAGCTGATACTGAATTGTTACTGGGTATAGGGAACATTATGATAATTTTCCTTGAGAATTCTTTGTGAAATGTTGGGATTAAGAAAATCTACTGAACTGGAACATGGATAAAATTATTTCCCATTATGCTAAAGAGACAAAATCACCCTTCTTAAAAGATTTCTGCTGGGCCTAATTAGGGGTGTGCAGTGAGCACCATCTCATGACAGTTTTATATAAAAATGTGTGTTTGAGCTCCTCCAGTTCTCAGACACTTCCATTTTCCTTGAATAGTTGATTGATAAAAGAGAAACCCATGATTTGAAAAGGAACTTGAACTGTTTTCTCAATGGTTTAAAATTCCAAAAGCAAAGAGATAGCCTGGACCTAGAAACATGGTATAAATCTAGGATCAGTTAGTTTTACCTTTGCTGTCTAATTTTTAATACATAGATCTATTGGTTCCCAGTTTAAAGAACCACTTGAGGCCAGAGACCAACAGAAGGGAAAATGATGACACTGTTAGTATCAAAGCAGAAGTTATTTCAAAAAAAACTTCACAGATCGAACGAATGCTTCATAGATCATGCCAGATAAACATGCCAAGACTTAGCCACAATCTAGAAATCCTGTAATCAGAACTAAATTGTTTCCCCTTATGGTAATAGGTCTGGGATGTAAACCCACAAATTAAACAAGCAGTGCTAGATAGGAAGAAATGTTATACTTAAAAAGGATGAAAAAAATGAATGTTAGATATAATTTAGATAGCATTTATTTTATGAATGCTGATGATTTTTTTCATTCTTTGGATGGCCTTCCAAGCCAGCATTAGTGCAAAATTACAACTTTCAGCCCTTGTTTGAGCCAGATTAACTTCGCAAAGGTCAAAATATGTTGAGTAAGTAATAGTCATGCACCCTGAAAGATAAGGGATGTTGATATTAATAGAATATCAGATAGTGGAATCAGTGAATCTGTTTTACAAAGAACATAAAATTCACAAAAGTTTATCAAGTGAAAAATACCAAAGTATAAAAAAATTTGGTAAATATTTGGTTATAAGAAAGACTGTCTGACAGTCTGATTGAAAAATGGGTCAAGGATGTGAATAGACATTTCTACAGAGAGAATATACACATTGCCAATGAGCACACGAAAAGATACTCAGCATTGCTAATTATTAGGGAAATACAAATCAAAACCACAATGAGATACCACCTCATACCCACTGGAATGACTACTATCACTACTAACACTGTTGGTGAGTATGTGAGAAACTGGAACCCTTGTGCACTGTTAGTGGTAATGTGAAATGATGTAAAGCCACATTGGATGTTCCTCAAAAAGTTAAACATAGAACTACTGTGTAATCTAGTGATTCCATTTTTGGTTATGTATCCAAAAGAATAGAAAGCAGGTACTTGAACAGATATTTGCATCATATTCTTTGCGGCAATATTCAAAAAATAGTAAAAAGTGCAAGCAATCTGTGTCCCTCAGTGGATGAATGGATAAATAAAATGTGGTATATGTTCATTGGGATATTACTTAGCTTTAAAAAAGAAGAAAATTTTGACAAATGCTGCAACATAGAACCTTGAAGACGTTATGCTAAATGAACAAAGCCAGTCACAAGAGGACCAATACTGTATGACTCCACTTACATGAAGTTCCTAGAGTAGTCAAATTCATAGAGAAAGGAAGTAGATGATGATTGTTAGGGGCTTGGGGGAAGGGAAAATGGAGAGTTACTGTTTAATGGATGCAGAGCATCAGTTTAGGAAGATGAAAAAGTTTAAGAGATGAATAGTAGTGATAGTTACACAACGGTGTGAATGCCACTGTATCATACACTTAGAAATGGTTAAATTGGTAAATTTTATGTTATGTATACTTTATCATGATTAAAAAGCTTAAATGAAATAATGCATAAAAATAATGCAAAGAAATAGAGGGAAAAAATAGAATGTAAAAGACTGGAGATGTTTCAAGAAAATTGGAGACACCAAGGGAATATTTCATGAAAAGATGGGCACAATAAGGGACAGAAATGGTATGGACCTAACATAAGCAGAAGAGATTAAGAAGAGGAGGCTAGAATACATCTGTTGGATCATAGAGAAAGCAAGGGAATTCTAGAAAAACATCTGCTTCTGCTTCATTGAATGTGTTAAAGCTTTTGACTGTGTGGATCACAACAAACTGTGGAAAATTCTTCAAGAGATGGGAGTACCAGACCATCTTACCTGCCTTCTGAGAAACTTGTATGCAGGTCAAGAAGCAACAGTTAGAACTGGACGTGGAACAACATACTGGTTCAAAACTGGGAAAAAGAGTATGTCATGACTTTATATTGTCACCCCACTTACTTAAATTTGCAGAGTACATGGTAAATGCTGGGCTAGATGAATCCCAAGCTGGAATCAAGATTGCCAGCAGAAATATCAACAACCTCAGATAATCACATGATGTCACCCTAATGGCAGAAAGCTAAGAGGAACTAAAGAGCCTCTTGACGAGAATGAAAAAGGAGAGTTGAAAAAACTGACTTAAACTCAACATTCAAAAAACAAAGATCATAGCATCTGGTCCCATCACTTCATGGCAAATAGATGGGGAAACAATGGAAACAGTGGCAGATTTTATTTTCCTGGGCTCCAAAATCACTGTGGATGGTGACTGTAGCCATGAAATTAAAAGATGCTTGCCCCTTGGAAGAAAAGCTATGAGAAACCTAGACATCGTATTAAAAAGCAGAGATGTCCCTTTGCCGACAAAGGTCCATATAGGCAAAGCTATGGTTTTTCTCGTAGTCATTTACAGATGTGAGAGTTGGAACATAAAGAAGGCTGAGCTCTGAAAAACTGATGCTTTCGAATTGTGGTCCTGGAGAAGACTCATGAGAGTCTTTTGGACAGCAAGGAGATTAAACCAGTCAATCCTAAAGGAAATCAACCCTGAATATTCATTGGAAGGGCTGATGCTGAAACTAAAACTCCAATACTCTGGCCACGTGATGTGAAGAGCCGACTCATTGGAAAAAACTGTGATTCTGGGAAAGATTGAGGGCCGGAGGAGACAGGGGCCACAGAGAATGATTAGATGGCATCACCAACTCAATAGACATGAGTCTGAACAAACCCTGGGAGATCATGAAGGACAGGAAAGCCTGGTGTGTTTCAGTCCATGAGGTTGCAATGAGTGGGACACAACTTAGCGACTGAAAAATGGAATATATGGGAAAAAACCAAACCCTTTTTTTCTTATGCATTTGAAGTTGGCCTGTATGATTCTGGTTTAGAAGAGGGACACACATGATTTGTTATTCAGGAATGTGCTTCTAAACTCTATGCATCAATGCTGCTTTTAGTGGAAATTCTCCACTAAACAAGGTATGTGATGTTATCTTCCCTTTAAAGGTCCCCTCTTCCCGTTTTTTCCTCCAGTTTTGATATTTATTTTATCTTTTAATAGGTATGATGGAATATTGAGAGAAAGCATACTGGCATGGCTGTCTGCTCTCATGTTAACACAGAAGTTAGAAGAACCACTTTTGATATATTCCCTGCTATTTCATCTGGCTCTAATGATATCTCCAGAGTGTTTCAGATATTTATTTACATCTGGTGTGAAGTTAGTGTTAATTAAAAACATATAGCTGGCTTTGTAACTTGACTGTATCAGGAGGAAACTTAGTGTTGGTTCACGACTTTGTGATAAGTCTGTTACCAAGTACTTTCAGGCTATCAGACCATCAGGCCAAATGATAGTCCCTGAGTGATGATGGAGGAGCATACTGCTTAATCTAAGTTGCATGTGGAGATGACAAAATCTGAGTCTTTAATCACTTCTGTGTCAAATCACTTTAAGCCCATTTAATTTAGGGCTGCAACAGTTACTATTTCTGCAATAGCATCTCATGTTATTTTGTTCAGTCACTCAGTCATGTCCTGCTCTTTGCAACCCCATGGACTGCAGCATGCTAGGCTTCTCTGTCCTTCACCATCTCCTGGAGGTTGCTTAAACTCATGTCCATTGAGTCGGTGATGCCATCCAACCATCTCATTCTCTGTCATCCCCTTCTCCTCCTGCCTTCAGTCTTTCCCCAAATCAGTTTTCTAATGAGTCGAATCTTTGCATCAGGTGGCCAAAGTATTGGAGCTTCAGCTTCAGCATCAGTCCTTCCAATGAATATTCAGGACTGATTTCCTTTAGTATTGACTGGTTGGATCTCCTTGCAGTCCCAGGGACTCTTAAGAGTCTTCTCCAGCACCACAGTCAAAAGCATCAATTCTTTGGTGCTCAGCCTCCTTTATAGTCCAGCCCTCGTCCATACAGGACTATTGGAAAAACCAGAGCTTTGACTAGACAGACCTTTTTGGCAAAGTAATGTCTCTGCTTTTTAATACGTTATCTGTGTTTGTCATAGCTTTTCTTCCAAGGAGTAAGCGTCTTTTAATTTCATGGCTACAGTCACCAACTGCAGTGATTTTAAAGCTAAAGAAAATAAAGTCTGTTACTGTTTCCTTTATTTCCTCATCTATTTGCTGTGAAATGATGGGACCGGATGCCATGTTCTTCGTTTTTTGAATGTTGAGCTTTAAGTCAACTTTTTCACTCTCTTCTTTCACTTTCATCAAAAGGCTCTTTTAGTTCCTCATTGCTTTCTGCCATAAGGGTGGTGTTATCTGCATATCTGAGATTATTGATATTTCTCCTGCAGTCTTGATTCCAGCTTGTGCTTCATCCAGCCCAGCATTTTGCATGATGTACTCTGCATATAAGTTAAATAAACAGGGGACAATATACAGCCTTAATGTACTCCTTTCCCAATTTTGAATCAGTCCCTTGTTCCATGTCTGATTCTAATTGTTGCTTCTTGACCTGCATACAGATTTCTCAGGAGGCAGGTAAGGTGGTCTGGTATTCCAATCTCTAAGAATTTTCCACAGTTTGCTGTGATCCACACAGTCAAAGGCTTTGGTGTAGTCAATAAAACAGAAGTAGATATTTTTCTGGAATTCTTTTGCTTTTTCTATGATCTAGCGGATGTTGGCAATTTAATCTCTGGATGCTAGCAATTTGACAATATCAAGAATCAGCCATAAATATATATATGTCCCCTTCCTCTTGAACCTCCCCCCGACCCCCACTCCCCATTCCTTCCCCCACTTTAGGTTGTCACAGAGTTCTGTGTTGAGCCCCTTGTGCTAGACAGCAACTTCCAATTATCTGTCCATTTTACATATGGTAAGATGTATGTTTCAATGCTACTCTCTCTCAGTGTTACTTTATGATATTTATTTTTCTCTTTTTGACTTACTTTGAATTTGTTACAATACTGCTTCTGTTTTTATGTTTTGTTTTTTGGTTGCAAGGCATGTGAGATCTTAGCTCCCTGACCAGGGATCAAACCTGCACCACCCCCGCTCCCCCCTACATTGGAAGGCAAAGTCTAAACCACTGGACCACTGAGGAAGTCCTTCCATAGTCATTTTTAAATCAATAACTTTTATCAGACATTTATAGTTTGAAAAGAAATAGTTCTATAAAATTTATAATCTCAAGTCAGAGGATTTGTTCCCAAGAGCTTGGTAGATAAGTGGATTGATACGTGATTCATGCCTGAGATATTTAGAGAGCCAGTGGATGCCTGGAGCACTGTGGTTTGGAAAGTCACTGCTGTCCTGTGGATCAGGATGAGAAAGAGGAAAACAGTGTGTGGTTGTTTAAGATCCTGTCCAAGAGGCAGAAGGAAGCTGGTGGTGCTGAGGACACCTGGGGTGGAGGAAGGTGATTTCTAAGTGACCACCTGGAAAAAAGATAGATTCAAATGTAAAGCAATCCCCACTGATGGGTTAAGGGAGGTCTTTGAAGAACCCAGTAGAGCTCCTCATGTGATAAGAAGACTTTCAACCTCTACCAAGCCCAGAGAGGGACAAAAATAGCTCACCATGATGGGACCAATTAAGTGAGACCTTCATTGCTGACCAGACCTCTTCTCCTCATGCCCCTCTAGTTCTGGCCAACCATGGAGGCATTAGAAGCTGAGCAAATGGAGGAGCTACAGAGATTAGGATTCTGTCCGTACTGGACACTGATGCTTTTCTGCCAAGTGCTACTGATTTTCTTGAAAGTACTGCTGCCACATAGTAGATATGTATCAAATCAACATTACTGGAATACTGTGTTATACTTATTTAATTTTAATTACAAAACTATTAAAAATGACATGACTCTCCAGGTTCCTAGTTTGGGCTTGAACAGTGGTGAGTGTTCTTTTCATTCCCCAAGTTGAGTGTTAAGGCACTGAGTGCTGAGCAGCTTTTATTAGCTTTCCTGACCTCTTTAGAACCTTGGTCTTGTGTCTTAAGTGATGCTGTCAGTGTGGCCAGGAACGCGGTGAAGAATAACAGTGTAATCTAGTATTCAAAGATTATCAAGCCCTTTCTTCAAATGTCTTCCCTAATGGCCCAACAAAGATAAAGGTGGACCTGCTGAGATTCAGACAGGGCAAAGAGAGGAGGAAGGAACATTGCCCCCTATAGACTAGTTGAAATATTGGCTCTGCCATTTGGCTAAGTTACTGAACCTTCCAGATGCAGCTGCCTCATCTGCAAATTCTAGTGTTTATTGTAAGGATTAAATGAGATAATGTATGTGACTCGATTGGCATTTATGAAATATTGAGGAAGTGTTGGCTATTCTTCCTTTGCTGCTGCTGGTTCCTCCTCCTTCTCTTCCTCTTCTTTTCTCAAATATGGGGGCAAGTTGAATGGTTTTCAGGTTCCTGTTAGAACTTATTACTATAGTCTATTAATCTATAGTTGTGGATATACAGATAGTTTCGCTTCCTCTTTCTTTCTGCCTATGTGTATCTATCTGTGTTTCTATGTATCCTTCTACCTACCTTCCTATCATCTTTCTATAATCTATATCATCTGTCTAATCTGCTTACATTTTTTATGAACCATTTAAAAATAAAACAGGCATGTGATGTCTCTTTACTACCACATTTTTCAGTTTGTATTTTACAAAAACATGTAATTCTATTATGTAACCAGAGTATAATTAACCAAAATCAGGAAATTAACATTGAAGCAATATTATTATATAATTTACAGACCTTATTGATAATTTGTCAGTTGTTTCAATAATGTCCTTTATAGCAAAAGAAAACCCAAACTACTCTGCATTGTATCTGATTGTCATGTCATGAAAACCCGAACTATTGTGCGTTGTATCCAATTGTCATGTCACAAAAAAAGAATATGTTGTTGGTGAGAGGTGAGGGGGTGGCTATACTTTGAGACTGTGTAAACATTCTCATTTGCTCAGACTATCATCCACTATTTTTATCACACATTGATCATTCTTGCCTGAGCTTACTATTGTTAAGATGTTGTTAAATAGTGATTTTCTAATTCCATCATTTCTTTACATTTATGACTTTTTACTATGAGGGTAGCTCTCCATTTCTGTTATTGATTTGTATCAATGTGGACTCTTATATTCAAATTTTATTTAATCAGTTATAGTCCTTTATTATTATGATTATTTTTGATGTTCAAATTATCCGTATTTGGCTAGTAGGAACAGTTTCAAGATATCCTCTGTATATTTTTTGATATGTCCTCATCACCTTTTGAGCACTTTCTTAATTTTTAGCACAAGATAATCAACATTTATTTACGTTCTCCCCCTGCCATCAAGCCCCACCATGCTCTCCACCACTGCACCTGCACCACCCCTGCCCACAGGCCTGATTTTAACTATTTTTTCAAGGAGCCCTGGTTCCATTGAGTGGAGAATGATATTTAAGAACCAAGATCTGAGCACTGGATTGTGGCCATAATTGCAAACTTTTAAAACCCATTAGTTTATTCTGCGAGCGATTATTTAAACCAGCGTTGTTACATGTTATACTATTTTTTCCTGACTTCATATTATTTATTTCTCTGCTTTTGGCCTTGTTGTTAACTATGTATATTTGTTCACTCAGGAAGCATTGCTTACTCACAAGTCTGCATTTTTGCAAAGACTAATTGTTCCCAACTTTGGGGAGTTCAAAGATAACTGGATTTTGTTTGATATCTTTTTTACTTGCATTCCTTTTTTTTGTTTTGTTTCATTGATCTCTATTAAATAAAGATGTAGACTGTACTTAACTGAGTACTTTTCTCTTGGCAGTAGAACAAGGCTAAAGGTGATTCTTATTAATTTGTTACTCATTTGAGTTATCCGTTTATCTGGGTTTGATTTGAGTTGATGTTTAGTCTCTGTAAAAATGTCAGTACTGGACATTTTTGTGTTCTTTGCCTAAAATGTCCCTCCTCAGGCTGACGTAGTGCTGCTATTTGGAGTGTGGGAATCTAGCTATAGGGAATTGGTTTTATGTGAGAGCCTGGCTGGGCTTTTATTTTCTTTCCTCCTCATGTTTTATATACTCATGTTTTATGTTTCAGTCATTTAAAATTTGATTTTTCTCCTGAAAATGAAAAATATATAAAAACAGTAATTCTCTTTATTCTTTAGTAATTTTATGGGGCATCTGTCAGAACGTGAGCCACCTTCATCTTGTACAAAGTTTTGAGTCTTGGGATATAGATGTAATTCCTGGTAGTATCTTTTGAATAGATTCCATGAAAATATATTTGAATTCTTAATCTGAGGGCAGATTCTGCAATTTATTTTCATCATATCAGTGATTCTTAATAGTTTTTTCCCCTCCCTATTTGAATAAATCTTCTGAGATTTAGGATAACCTCTGTGTGTGTGTGTGTGTGTGTGTGTGTGTGTGTGTGTGTGTGTATAACTTACATGACTGTGGGTGTAGTTAAAGTCACTTTTAACAGGATGTATTTGCATGATCATCAAAGCTTTTGCAATTGTAGACTTTATTTGGATGATGAAAGTTTGAAGGCTTTTTACTTCTTTTCCATTAAAAACGTACTGTATATTATAGGCAAGATAGTATCTTGACACCCAGTTACCCATCTCTTGTCTGTGCTATAAAAAACATTTGTTTTGATAGTTTATGTGAAGAATATCATAGGCGTGCATGAAATAGTATAAAATACAAAAATATGTATCAGTTAAGTTTCTACTGTCTGCTTAGTGTTATATTAACTAGTTGGGGAAAATGAAACCTATGTATAAGAAGCAATAGTCAAAATATATTTATATATATTAGTATCATTAAATCGACTATCATAAAAGTAGTAATTCTATAGTAAAGACAGCTATCACTATCATCAGTAAAAACTTTTTTGCTTAGTGTGCTTTTTTCCCTGCATTATAGTAATGCTGCTTAATTTACAAATTTATTTGCCTTTTCTGACTAGGAACACATACTTATTAGTATTTCAGATGTTTTAGTTGCTATACAGTTAATCAACCAATTTTGCTGTCTCTCAGTGATAGACATTAAGGGATCTAAATTTCATAGGTTATTTGAAATTGAGGTAACAAACCATATTGATCGAATTTTTGATCTTTGAAAATGTATGAGCTGTTAATAACCATGGAAATATTTTGTAAAAGTGGTTACATAGTAATGAGTGTCAAGACGTCAATACTTATAGAATCATAGCAAATACCTCTGTGACCTTAGGTAAGATACTTAATCTCTCAAAACCTCATTTTTCTAGGTAGTAATTCAAATAGGATAATATAATTTACCTCATGTAATTCTTGGAAGACTTAAGTCAGATGACACATACAAAGCACCAGTACAATTCCTGGAACATAGCAAGTATTCTGTACATGTTAACTATTATTATGATTGTTGCCACCCTAAATTACCACTGTTGCTTTATGGAGTCCTTGGTTAAGTATTAGTTTTGATTGGTTGGCATATTTGCAGGGAGGTCTCTTGCTCTATTGAGATTTAATGGAGTCTCAGTGGAATCCTGCTGAGGTTAGTTTGGTAATTGTGCATGTTGAAAGATACATATCGCACAGTCAAAAATGCTGTATCATGACCTGAGGGAAAAAGAAAAAAAAATAATCCACCAAAATGGTGTAACCGTGAGAATCTATTGTTATGCAAGTGACAGAAGGACAAACCCTATTAAGCGGAAGGTATAATTATGGGAAATCTTTCAAATTAATAGGAATTTAAAATGCCAATAGAAAAGTTGAGTGAAATCCATAAAAATGTAAAACTTAGGCCCATTTACTAAATGTCTCATTTAATTCTAACAGTGGAGGAAAAATGTATGGTAAGGAAGATTTCTAAAAAGCAAAGCCCACAAATTAATAAAAAAAATAAAAACAAAAACTTTGAGACTGGCTCTAGAGTTTTTTCTGAATTAATCCTATGAAGTTGAATTTAGAAAGTGGCTAAGGATAGTCTTCAGGCGTCCTGTTTAGATGAACGAAAACCGGATGGGGCAAGTGCGGAGGCGGTGCAGTTCCTTGGGTCATATAGCTAGACTGGAAACAAACTAGATGTCCATCGACAGATAAATGGGTAAAAAAGTTGTGGTACATATACACAATGGAATATTTCTCAGCCATAAAAAGGAATGCATTTGAATCAGATCTAATGAGGTGGATGATCCTAAGACTATTATACAGAGTGAAGTAAGTCAGAAAGAAAAGATAAATATCATATCAGTTCAGTTCAGTCGCTCAGCCATGTACGACTCTCTGCGACCCCATGGACTGCAGCATGCCAGGCCTCCCTGTCCATCACCAACTCCCGGAGTTTACTCGAACTCATGTCCATTGAGTTGGTGATGCCATCCAACCATCTCATCTTCTGCTGTCACTATTTCCTCCCACCTTCAATCATTCCCAGCATCAGGGTCTTCCTAATGAGTCAGCTCTTTGCATCAGGTGGCCATAGTATTGGAGTTTCAGCTTCAACATCAGTCCTTCCAATGAACACTTAGGACTGATCTCCTTTAGGATGGACTGGTTGGATCTCTGCAGTCCAGGGGACTCTCAAGAGTCTTCTCCAACACCACAGTTCAAAAGCATCAATTCTTTGGTGCTCAGCTTTCTTTGTAGTCCAACTCTTACATCCATACATGACTACTGGAAAAACCATAGCCTTGACTAGATGGACCTTTGTTGACAAAGTAATGTCTCTGCTTTTTAATATGCTGTCTAGGTTGGTCATAACCTTCCTTCCAAGGAGCCACTGTCTTTTAATTTCTTGGCTGCAGTCACCATCTGCAGTGACTTTGGAGCCCCCCCAAAATAAAGCCTGTCACTGTTTCCACTGTTTCTCCATCTATTTGCCATAAAGTGATGGGACTGGATGCGATGATCTTAGTTTTCTGAATGGTGAATTTTAAGTCAATGTTTTCACTCTCCTCTTTCACTTTCGTCAAGAAGCTCTTTAGTTATTCTTTGCTTTCTGCCATAATGATGGTGTCATCTGCATATGTGAGGTTACAGATATTTCTCCCTGCAATCTTGATTCCAGCTTGTGCTTCATCCAGCCCAGGGTTTTTCATGATATACTCTACTTATAAGTTAAACAAGTTGGGTGATAATATACAACCTTGATGTACTCCTTTCCCTGTTAGGAACCAGTCTGTTGTTCCATGTCCAGTTCTAACTGTTCCTTCCTGAACTGCATACAGATTTCTCAAGAAGCAGGTCAGGTGGTCTTATGTTCCCATATCTTTCAGAATTTTCCAAAGTTTGTTGTGATCCGCACAGTCAAAGGCTTTAGCATAGTCAGTAAAGCAGAAGTAGATGTTTTTCTGGAACTCTCTTGCTTTTTCGATGATCCAATGGATGTTGGCAATTTGATCTCTGGTTCCTCTGCCTGTTCTAAATCCAGCTTGAATATCTGGAAGTTCACGGTTTAAATACTGTTGAAGCCTGACTTGGAGAATTTTGAGCATTACTTTACTAGCATGTGAAATGAGTACAATTGTGTGGTAGTTTGAATATTCTTTGGCATTGCCTTTCTTAGGTATTGGAATGAAAACTGCCCTTTTCCAGTCCTGTGGCCACTGCTGAGTTTTCCAAATTTGCTGGCATATTGAGTGCAGCACTTTCACAGCATCATATTTTAGGCTATGATAGCTCAATTGGAATTCCATCACCTCCACTTGCTTTGTTCACAGTGATGCTTCCTAAGGCCTGTTTGACTTTGCATTTCAGGATGTCTGGCTCTAGGTGAGTGATCACTCCATCGTGATTATCTGGGTTGTGAAGATCTTTTTTGTATAGTTCTTCTGTGGATTCTTGCCACCTCTTCTTAATATCTTCTGTTAGGTCCATACCATTTCTGTCTTTTATTGTGCTCATCTTTGCATGAAATGTTCCCTTGGTATCTCTAATTTTCCTGAATAGATCTCTACTCGTTCCCATTCTATTATTTTCCTCTATTTCTCTGCATCGATCTCTGAGGAAGGCTTTCTTATCTCTTCTTGCTATTCTTTGGAACTTTGCATTCAAATGGGTATATCTTTCCTTTTCTCCTTTGCATGTCTCTTCTCTTCTTTGCACAGTTATTCATAAAGCCTCCTCAGACAGCCATTTTGCCTTTCTTCATTTCTTTTCCTTGGGGTGGTCTTGATCCCTGCCTCCTGTACAATGTCACGAACATCCATCCATAGTTCTTCAGAAACTCTGTCTATCAGATCTAAGCCATTGAATCTATTTCTCACTTCCACTATATAATGGTAAGAGATTTGGTTTAGGTCATACCTGAATGGTCTAGTGGTTTTCTCTACTTTATTCAAGTTAAGTCTGAATTTGGCAATAAGGAGTTCATGATCTGAGCCATAGTCAGCTCCTGGTCTAGTTTTTGCAGACTATATAGAGCTTCTCCATCTTTGGCTGCAAACAATATCATCAATCTGATTTCGGGATTGACCATCTGGTGATGTCCATGTGTAGAGTCTTCTCTTGTATTGTTGGAAGAGGATGTTTGCTATGACTAGTGCATTCTCTTGGCAGAACTCTATTAGCCTTTGCCCTGCTTCATTCTGTACTCCAAGGTCAAAGTTGCCTGTTACTCCAGCTATTTCTTGACTTCCTATTCTTGCATTCCTTCCCTATAATGAAAAGGATATCTTTTTTGGGCATTAGTTCTAGAAGGTCTTGTAGCTCTTCACAGAATCATTCAACTTCAGCTTCTTCTGCATTACTGTCGGGACATTGATTTGGATTACTGTGATATTGAATGGTTTGTCTTGGAAACGGACAGAGATCATTCTGTCATTTTTCAGACTGCATCCAAGTCCTGCATTTCAGACTGTTGTTTACTATGATGGCTACTTCATTTCTTCCAAGGGATTCTTGCCCACAGTAGTAGATATAATGGTCATCTGAGTTAAATTCACCCATTCCAGTCCATTTTAGTTCACTGATTCCTAAAATGTTGATGTTCACTCTTGCCATCTCCTGTTTGATCACTTCCTATTTGCCTTGATTCATGGAACTAACATTCCAGTTCCTATGCAGTATTGCTCTTAACAGCATCAGATTTAACTTCCGTCACCCGTCACATCCATAATTGGGTGTTGTTTTTGCTTTGACTTTTTCTCTTCATTCTTTCTTGAGTTATTTCTCCACTAATCTCCAGTAGCTTATTGGGTACCTACCAACCTGGGGAGTTCATCTTTCAGTGTCCTATATTTTCACCTTTTCATACTGTTCTTGGGGTTCTCAAGACAAGAATACTGAAGTGGTTTGCCATTCCCTTTCCAGATAGATCATATACTAACACATATATGTGGAATCTGAAAAAATGGTACTGAAGAATTGATTTGCAGAACAGCAGTGGAGAAGCAGACACAGAGGATAAACTTATGGACATGGGCAGAGGGGCGGAGAGGGTGAGATATATGGAGAGAGTAACATGGAAACTTACATTACCATATATAAAATGGATAGGCAATGGGAATTTGCTGTATGTCTCAGGAAACTTCAACAGGGGCTCTATCAACCTAAAGGGGTGGGATGGGGAAGGAGATGGGAGGGAGGTTCAAAAAAGAGAGGATATATGTATACCTGTGGCTGAATCATGTT
This sequence comes from Antilocapra americana, assembly GCA_007570785.1. Classification (NCBI taxonomy): domain Eukaryota; kingdom Metazoa; phylum Chordata; class Mammalia; order Artiodactyla; family Antilocapridae; genus Antilocapra; species Antilocapra americana. The sequence goes on from ML660772.1 coordinate 7,560,451, forward strand.
GAGGTTTGACAGAAAGCAACAAAGTTCTTTAAAGCAATTATCCTTCAATTAAAAAATTAATAAATTAAAAAAAGAACCTTAAGGGGAAACTGAAAACCTGAGTGTTAGTTCTTGTGTGCTGTTGGTTTGCTTTATGACTTTAGGTAAGTCACTTAACCTCTCAGAGCCTCAGTTTTCTTATCTATAATTGTAGCAAGAGTTTTTGCCTGTTTCATTCAACTCTAATATACCTTGGTGTACTTTTATGAAATGAAATTTGCATGTAATTCTTAAATTTATTTCTTTTTGGCGTTTTATTGTGGAAAATATTAAAGTTACATCAAAGTAGAGAGACTGTTATAATGGCTCTTGAAGTGCACGTTACCCAGGTTAATAGTGATCAATCACAGCCAATCTTATTTCGTCTACATTCCTACCTATTCTCTCTCCCCCTGAGCACTTAAAAGCAAATCTCAGACGTTAAATTATTTTATTTCTAAATACTTCAAAATATGCCTAAAATAAAAGGACTGCTTTTAAAGCATAAACACCCAATGTCATCACATGTAAATTAAACCAACCCTATAATTACTTAATGGGCTTCCTTGGTGGCTCAGAGAGTAAACAATCTGCCTACAATACGGGAGACCTGGGTTTAATCCCTGTGTTGGGAAGATCCCCTGGAGAAAGGAATGGCAACCCACTCCAGTATACTTGCCTGGATAACCCCATAGACAACAGAGGAGCCTGGTGACTACAGTCCATGGGGTCACAAAGACATGACTGAGTGACTAACACTAAGTAACTATAATTACTTTATAACATCAAGGCATTCAGTTGGTGTTGAGATTTTCCCAGTTTTGTCTCTCTTTTTTACTGTTCGTTAATTTGAATTGGGATACAAATAAAGTCTAACCCTTGTGGTTGACTGATATGCCCTCTACATCTCCTTTAATTTATAGGTCTTTCTCAGTCTCTTGTTTCCTACAGTTTATTTGTTTAAAAAAACCCAGTGTATTTGTTCTGTTGGTAGGTTGAATTTTGCTGATTGCACTCCTATGTTGTTTAATTTTTCTTGTTATTATTCCCAAATTGACATATCTATTGGTTTGCTCAAATTTTGGTTTGATTTGAGTTTTTTGTTTTTTGATTGCAATATGTCATAGAAGGTGGTGTATAGTTCCACTCGGAGGTGCATGTATGGGTTGGCCCTGGCTCTTTTTTGTGGTATCAGCAGCTACTGATGATGATTGCCTAGGTCTGTTAATCCATTGCATGTCTGTGTGTGTGTCCGACTCTTTGTGACTCCGTGGAGTGTAGCCCATCAGGCTTGTCTGTCCATGGAATTTGCCAGGCAAGAATGCTGGAGTAGGTTGCCATTTCCTACACCAGGGGATCTTCCCAACCCAAGGATGGAACATGAGTCTCTTGAGTCTCCTGTAGGCAGATTCTTTACCATTTTGCCACATGGAAAGCCCCTTGGGAGTTACAAAATGATGATATCCTAATCCTGTTGTTCCTTCTTTGTATATTGACTGGAGTACTTCCATAAAAATAATGTTCCCCTCATCAAACTATTTGATTATCTTGAGATAGAGATCACTAGGTAAAGGCAGGATGGCTGTAAATTCTATTTACCAATTATTATAATAATGAATTTATTCCTGAGTATCTTCCAAGGGTGACTGATGATTAAAAAAATATCATTATGCACTCACAGAATTTAACACATTTGATGTGTTTCAGTCCCCTGCAGCTCTTATCCTTATTGATTCTCAAATGGTCTCATCTTTGGTCAGTGGGGGCGTTTTTAAGTTGGCTTGTACATACTTTTGACACGACTAATAGTCTGATAGCTTCTTTGATTTCTGGTAGAATAAGATATGAGCTTCCCTGATGGCACAGTGGTAAAGACTCTGACTACCAGTGCAGAAGATACAGGTTCAATCCCTGGATTGGGAAGATCCCTTGGAGGAGGAAATGGCAGGCTACTCCAGTATTCTTGCCTGGGAAATCCCATGGAGAGAGGAGCCAGGCGGGCCACAGTCCATGTGGTCTCAAAAGAGTCAGACGTGACTTAGTGACTAAACAACAACATAGTAAGATATTCCAGGTGAACTTTGTACTTTTCCTGCCCTGTCTTGGAATCAACCATTTCCCCGAGAATCTCAATTTCTTTTGGTGGAAAATGGCATTTAGAGACCACAGTCTAGGTACTAGGGATGCTCTTTGCTACTGGGTTAGTCTTTGCGTCTAGGCCTTTTCAGTGTTTCAGTGCACAGATAAAGAAATATTTTTAAAAAAATAAAATACATCGAGTGTATTATCTTTTAATTTAGAAATAATTTACACACCAGAAAATGAGCAGAGAAAGGAAGTCTAGACATTTGTACACATTTTGAAGGATTCCCTTATTTATTGTAGAATATTTTATTGCTTCTGTTTTATCAAGTAAGCAACCTGTTTTTGGAGTTTCTATAGCTGCTGGAATGATACTGACTTTAAACATACTCCTCTTTTGGTTAAGGAGAAAAGGGAAACAAAAAGTTAATACACGATTAAGGAAAAAAATGAGTATTCTGGGCAAATATAGGAAGGAAATCTTTTCCCTCTGGTTCCCTTCCCTTGCATTTTTACCTATGTCTGAAAGTTCATTTTGCTTTATAGTTAGTGTACGTAAGAGCCACAAGATGGCGATATTGCTCCATAGAATGAATGTAAGTGAGTAAGTGCTCTGGGGAGTAAAGAGCAGAGGAAAAGATGTTCCTCTCTGATTTTTCATAACTGCCTTAATTTTCCTTACCTCCTTTACTTGAATATAAAATATAAGTAACATGCTTAAATTTTTCCTCTTTAATTTGGATTTGATCATGATCGTTTTTGGAATTGTAAAGCTAAAAATAAATTAAAAAAGAGCTATCTGAATCCCATGGTTTCCATTTTTTCAGCTTTGTTAAGTTATTAATTAATAATTCAATCTTCACATTGCTCACAGAGTAATCTTTGCAAAATACCATTTTGATAATATCAGTTTCCTGTGGTAAAATTTTTTATTTATGGTTATAAGTATTTGTTGATGTTACTAGTTGTCAGTATTTAAGGCAAGTATAAGGTGAAAGGTAGGATAAGTTTTGACTCATTACAACAAAAATATATTTTGTTATTGTCAAGTTTCTCTTCTAAAATAGCCATGTGCTAATTTCCAAGTATATAAATTTTCAAGTTTAATGGGTTCTTAAACAACATACTTTCAGAGCCTAGAATATTTATTCTCATCATTTCAACATACCTCAAAGGCAGTTCTTGTTATTCTGAATATCTTGTGGAAAGGGAAAACTACTATTTTATTAGTATATTAATCAATGCATATTTATTAACTAAATACATTTAGCTATCAATGTAAAATGTACTTTGCTTCTGATGTTTTATCAAATTGAACCCTTATAATTATATCTATGGGGACTTCCCAGGGGGCGCTAGTGGTAAAGAACCTGCCTGCCAATGCAGGAGATGTAAGAAATGTGGGTTTGATCCCTTGGTCGGGAAGATCCCCTGGAGGAGAGCATGGCGACCCACTCTAGTATTCTTGCCTGGAGAATCCCATGGACAGAGGCGCCTGGTGGGCTACAGAGAGTCAGCTAGGTCTGAAGCGACTTAGCATGTACACTTGCACAGTATATCTGTGACATAAATGTGAATACTGTGGAAACTGAAACTCAGGGAGATCACATGAATCCAGACTTTTTGCAGTCCTGGAACTCATCCTCTTATTCACTATGCCATGCTGCTTCTGTGAAAGTAACTATTTAAATTTCTCTTTAATAGAAATGTCTGGAAGTTGTAATTTAAAGTAATTAGGATATTTGTGCCTCCTCCTTGTTGTAAGCTGAACAAGAGAATTTGTATCACAAGGCAAGTAGTCTGGGTGCCTTTTACTTCACAAACTGTTTCTCTGAGCAGTTTTCCTGCAGGCCTTATTTAGAAGACTTCATTTAGAGTTGTGCTGATGATGAGAGCCTTCTTTTTGTCCCATTTGAGGCACTGGGGTTCCTGGCTCCTGATACTCCCTACCTAGAGTGGACTGAAACCAATCCTTTCTCTTGACTTTCTGTTGAGATCGCAGGTGGCTCACCGGCACATAGGGTTCCTGCCTTACGTGGAGCTTCTCTCTCCTCCTGGAGGCCTGGTTTTATGCTGGGGATACTGGTGGTTGAAAAACTACCGTGTCCAGGTCTGGTCCAGGATGCCCTTTACAGCTGTCAACCAGCTGCCCTGGAATATCAGTTCTTTAAACATTTGGTAAAATTCACCATTGAAACCTCTGGTCTTGGACATTTGTTTGTTGGGAGGTTTTGGATTACTGATTTCATCTCCTTACTGGTAATTGGTCTATTCAGATTTTCTGTTTCTTCATGATTCAGTCCTGAAGTTTCTAGAAATCTATCCTTTTCTCCTAGGTTGTCCAATTTGTTGGTATATACCTTTCTATAGTAGTCACTTATGACTCTGTATTTCTGTGGTGTCAGCTGTAACATCTCCTCTCTCCTCTCTGATTTTATTTATTTGAATTCTTGCTCTCTTTTTTTGGTGAATCTAAAAGTTTGTCAATTTTGTTTATCTTTTCAAAGAACCAGCTCTTAGTTTCACTGATCTTTTCTATTGTCTTTTTTAATCCCTCTTATTTCTTCACTGACCATTGATATTTTCTTCCCTCTTCTAACTTTGAGCTTCATTTGGTCCTGTTTTTCTGGTTACTTGATGTTTGAAGTTAGGTTGTTTATTTGAGATCATTTTTGTTTCTTTTTGAGATCATTCTTATTTCTCTATGTAGGAATTTACCAGGAATTTGCTGCATCCCATAATTTTGGTGGGTTGTATTTCCATTTTTATTTGTCTCAAAGAATTTTTTGATTTATGTTTTGATTTATTCTTTGTCACATTGTTTGTGTAGTAATAGGTTTAATCTATATCTATTTGTGAATTTTCTATTTTTCTTCTTGTAATTGATTTCCTGTCACTGTGGTCAGAAAATATGTTTTATATGACTTCAGTCTTCTTAAACCTTGTTTTGTGGCCCACATATGATTTATTCTGAGAAAGTTCCCTGTGTGCCTGAGAAGAATGTGTATTTTGCTGCTGATGGATGAATATTATGTAAATGTCTGTTAAATCCATGAGGTTTAATATGTAGTTTAAGTTCAATATTTTCTATTTAGATGATCAAGCTGTTGTTGAAAATGGGGTATTAAAATATCCTGCTGTTACTGTGGGGCTTCCCAGGTGGCTCTAGTGGTAAAGAACCTGCCTTGCCAATGCAGGAGACCTAAGAGACAATAGTTCGCTCCCTGGGTCAGGAAGATACCCTGGAAGAGGGCACAGCAACCCATTCCAGTATTCTTGGCTGGAGAATCCCAAGGACAGAGGAGCCTGGTGGGCTACAGTCCATGGGGTCGCAAAGGGTCAGACACGACTGAAGCGACTTAGCACCCATGCATGCACTGTTCCTGTTGTTCAGTCGCTCAGTCGTGTCCGACTCTTTGCGATCCCATGGATTGCAGCATATCAGGCTTCCCTGTCATTCACCATCTCTCAGAGTTTGCTCAAATTCATGTGCATTGAGTCTGATGCTATCCACCATCTCGTCCTCTGTCGTCTTCTTCTCCTCCTGCCTTCAGTCTTTCCCAGTATCCAGGTCTTTTCCAACAAGTTGCTCTTCACATCAGGTGGCCAAAGTATTGGAGCTTCGGTTTCAGCATGAGCCCTTCCAGTGAATATTCGGGACTGATTTCCTTTTGGATTAACTGATTTGATCTCCTTGCAGTCCAAGGGACTCTCAAGAGTCTTCTCCAGCACCACAGTTTGAAGGCATCAGTTCTTTGGCACTCAGCCTTTTTTGTTGTCCAGCTCTCACCTCCTTACATGACTACTGGAAAAACCACAGCTTTGACTAGATGGACTTTTGTAGGCAAAGTAATGTCTCTGCTTTTTAATGTGCTGTCTAGGTTGGTCATTGCTTTTTTTCCCAAGCAGCAAGTGTCTTTTAATTTCATGGCTGGAATCACTGTCCACAGTGATTTTGGAGCCCAAGAAAATAAAGTCTGTCACTCTTTCCATTTTTTCCTCATCTATTTGCCATGAAGTGATGGGACCAGATGTCATGATATTCGTTTTTTGAATATTTAGTTTTAAGCCAGGTTTTCACTCTCCTTTTTCACGTTCATCAAGAGGCTCTTTAGTTCCTCCTCACTTTCTGTCATAAGGGTGGTGTCATCTGCATATCTGATGTTGTAGATTTTTCTCCTCACTCACAATCTTGATTCCAGCTTATACTTCATCAGCCTGGCATTTTGCATGATGTACTCTGCATATAAGTTAAATAAGGGTAACAGTGTACAGCCTTGATGTACTACTTTCCCAATTTGGAACTGGTCTGTTGTTCCGTGTCTGGTACTAATTGTTGCTTCTTGACCTGCATACAGGTTTCTCAAGAGGCAGGTAAGTTGGTCTGGTATTCCTATCTCTTGAAGAATTTTCCACAGTTTGTTGTGATCTACACAGTCAAAAGCTTTAGCGTAGTCAATGGAGCAGTAGATGTTTTTTGGAATTCTCTAGCTTTTTCTATGATCCAACAGATGTTGACAATTTGATTTCTGGTTCCTCTGCTTTTTCTAAATACAGTTTGTACATCTGGAATTTCTCAGTTCTGTTGAAGCCTAACTTGAAGGATTTTGAACATCATCTTGCTAGCATGTGAAATGAGTGCAATTGTGCAGTAGTTTGAACATTCTTTGGCATTGCCTTTCTTTGGGATTGGAATGAAAACTGATCTTTCCAGTCCTGTGGCCACTGCTGAGTTTTCCAAATTTGCTGCTGTATTGAGTGCGGTACTTTTGCAGCATCATCTGTTAGGATTTTCAACAGCTCAACTGGAATTTGATCACCTCCACTAGTTTTGTTCGTAATTATGTTTCCTAAGGCCCACTTGACTTCACATTCCAGGATGTCTGGCTCTAGGTGAGTGATCATACCATCATGGTTATCTGGGTCTTTAAGATCTTTTTTGTATAGTTCTGTGTATTCTTGCCACCTCTTCTTAATCTGCTTCTGTTAAGTCCATACCATTTCTGTCCTTTATTGTGCCTATTTTTGCATGACAAGTTCCCTTGACATCTCTAATTTTCTTGACGAGATCTCTGATCTTTCCCATTCTACTGTTTTCCTCTATTTCTTTGCATTGTTCACTTAAAAAAGCTTTCTTATCTCTCCTTGCTATTCTCTGGAACTCTGCATTCAAATGGGTATATCTTTCCTTTTCTCTTTTGCTTTTCACTTCTCTTCTTTTCTCAGCTATTTGTAAGGCCTCCTTAGGGAACCATTTTATCTTTTTGCATTTCTTTACGGTCTATTTCTCTCTTCAGGTCTATTAATATTTGCTTTATATGTCTAGGTGCTTGTATGTTGGGTGCATAAATATTTACATATATTATATCCTCTTGTTGGACTGACCATCTGTCACTATAAAATAACCTTCCTTTTCTCTTGTCTTTGTCCTAAAGCCTACCTTAGCTGATAAGTATAGATACATTTACTTTCTTCTAGTTTTTATTTGCGTCGAGTGCCTTTTCCATGCCTTCACTTCCTTTTCTTTTTTTTTCTAATTTTATTTATTTATTTTTTAAATTTTGTTTACTTTATTGTGTTGGTTTTGCCATACATTGACATGAAACCGCCATGGGTATATATATGCTCCCCCTCCAGAACCCCCTCCCTCCTCCCTCCCAATTCCCTCCCCCTGGGTCATCTCGGTGCACCAGCCCCGAGCATCAACCCTGGGCTGGCGATTGATTTCACATATGATAATTGACATGTTTCAATGCCATTCTCCCATATCATCCCACCCCTGCCCTCTTCCACAGAGTCCACAAGTCTGTTCTATACATCTGCGTTTCTTTTGCTGTCTTGCATGCAGGGTTCTCGTTACCATCTTTCTAAATTCCATGCCTTCACTTTCAATCTGTGTCCTTAAAACTGTATTGTAAGCAGCATATAGTTGAGTCTTGTTCATTTTATCCATTCAACAACTCTTGTGCTTTTTGACTGGAAAACTTAGCCCATGTACATTTAAAGTAATTTTTGATACTTATGACTTCCATTGGGAAGCCCTGGTGGCTCAGAGGTAAAGAATCTGCCTTCAATGCAGGAAATGCAGGTTTGATCTCTGGTTTGTAAAGATTCCCTGGAGAAGGAAATGGCAATCCATTCCTGTATTCTTGCCTGGGAAATACCAGAAACAGGAGCCAGGCAGGCTACATTCCATAGGGTTGCAAAAGAGTCAGACAGAATTTAGTGACTAAACAACAATGATGGCCTTACTATTACCATTTTGTTAATTGTTTTCTGATTGTTTTATAATTTCTTTGTTCGTTTCTTTCACTCTTGTTTCCTTCCTTTGTGATTTGATGATTTCCTGTAGTGATATGCTTAGATTACTCTTTTGTGTATCTGCTTCTCTTTTTTGTATCTGCAATGGAATTTTGCACTGTGTTACCATGAAGCTTACATAAAACATCTGAAAGGTATAATAATCTATTTTAAGCTGATAGCAACTTGATTTCAAATGTATAAAAAGGTTTTACATTTTCACTCTTCTCCAGCATTTAATATTTTGATGTCACGATTTACATCTTTTTAATATTATGTATCATTAATAAATTCTTGTAGTTATAGGTGGGCTTAATACTTTTAATTTTAATCTTTATACCAGTTGTAAGTGATTTACTCTCCATTATTATAATATTAGAGTATTCTGAATTTAACCATATATTTACTTTTATCAGTGAGTTTTATACTTTCATGTTTTAATGTTGCTAATTAGCATCCTTTTGTTTCAACTTGAAGAAATCCCTTTAACATACCTTGTAAGAACAGTCTAGTGGTGATAAATTCCTTCAGCTTTTATTTGTCTGGAAATTCTTTATCTCTCTTTCATTTCTGAAGGACTTTTATTGAGTAGAGTATCTCATCCCACTGCCTTCTGACCTGCAAGGTAGAATCCATTGATAGTCTTATAAGGGTTCCCTTGCAAGTAACAAGTTGCTTTTCTGTTGCTGTTTTTATGGTTCTTTGTCTTCAACTTTTGACAATTTAATTATACTTTGGTAATCCTTGGACTGCCTAGATTTGGATGTTTGGTTTTCCCCTGAAGGTTAGGGAAGTCTTCAGTCATTGTTGTTGTTCAGTTGCTAAGTCGTGTCCGACTCTTTGTGACCCCATGAACTGCAGTGCTCCAGGCTTCCGTGTCCTTCACTATCTCCCAGAGTTTGTTCAAGCTCATGTCCATTGAGTCAATGGACATGAAATCCAACCATTTCATCCTCTGTCTCTGCTGTCTCGTCTTACCCTCAGTCTTTCCTATTATTTCTTTGAATAAAGCCCTCCCCTTCTACATTTTTCTTTAAATAAGGCCTTCCTCTTCTTCTAGGGGACCACAGAGGATGAGATGGTTGGATAGCATCACCGACTTGATAGACAGGAGTTTGAGCAAGCTCTGGGAGTTGGTGATGGACAGGGAGGCCTGGTGTGCTGCAGTCTGTGGGGTTGAAAAAAGTCAGACACAACTGTGCGACTGAACTGACTGAACTGACTCCCCTTCTAGGGTTCTTACAATGTGTATATTGACCCATTTTCAGTGCCTTTTAAGTCTCTTAAGTTATCTTCACTTCTTTTTTAGTCTTTTTTTTTTTTCTTTTTGCTTCATTGCTTGGTTGTATTCCACTGCTTTATCTCACTGATATTTTCATTTGATCTGGTCTGCTGTTGGACCTTTCTATTGAATTTTTCAGTTTAGTTATTTTATTCTGTATACTCTCTGTTTGGTACTTTTTAATATGTCAGTCTCTGTTGAAAAATCTTTCTTTGCTCATGCATTGCTTTCCTGACCTCTGTGAGCCTTCTGAGCATTATTTTGAACTCTTTGTCAGTAAATGACTTTTGTCTGCTTTATTAAGATTGGTCTCTGGAGACTTTACTTGTTCTCTTGTTTGGAATATATTTCCATGTTTCTTCATTTTCCTTGAATGCTTGTATTGGTTTTCATGCATTAGCTAAAACAGCACCTCATTCGGTCTTGGCGATTAGTCTTGTGTAGGAGATGAATCCTGTGTGTTAACCCAGCCTGAATTTGTGGTTGCTCTGCAAACCTTTGTGATTGTCCAAGCCACTGTCTTTTTATTTCGTGCCTTTTAGTAGTTTAGGGTGTGAGAAGACCCGTCAACGTTCCAAAGGAAATGACTGTTGTGAGGCCTAGATTCAGACTGATTAGAAGCCAGACCCTCAGGCTACAGCTGGGAAAGTATGCTGTCAAGCAGTTTCTGGGGAGAAACTGGGAGATTGGTGTATTTGTCTTCTCCCTTTGTACTGAATCTGGGTAGATAGTGGTGTGGCGGGAGGTATTCCTAAGACCATTAAAAAGCTGCTTATTTCTTTACTATAGTCCGGTTTGACTTATTAACTGCAGGCGCTGTTGGTAGTCGGAACCAGGTGATCTGGGGGCCCATCTCCCAGGCAGTATCTGCAAAAGTTGGGGCACAAGACATGTGCCCCATCTCTCTAGAAACTCCTTCTAGAGAGATGATGGTGACCTGATTTTATTGTGAGGTGAGCTGCATGGAGAAGGTGGATTAGTGCCCACTGATTCCTTCAGGTTCCAGTTAGATGTCAGTTAGGTAGGATCAGTTAGATTTCAATTAGTGTCAGGATCCTTAGACAGCAGCTTGTAAAGTATGCAGTTAAAACCTTCCTAGGGGAGGACTGGGAGGTGGCCATTTTTGCTGCTCCTCCAGTCTTGAGACCTGGGGGGGCAGCTGTGGTTAATGTTCATGAGCCTGTAATTAGCTTCTTTGTTTGCCATAGTCCTGTAGGACTCATAAATTCTGGCTGTCAGAGATAGGAATTTTAGGGGACCGTTCCTCAGGGAGGAGCCTTAAAGGCTGGGACACTTGATGTGCTGCCTGTACTATTTGTTCCATTAGGGAGACGCTAGGAGTTTGGAGTTTCCGCCTAATTGTATGGTGCTGTGCCTGGAGCGAGGTTAATGGTGCAGCTTTTCCTACCAGGTTCATTATGGATATTTTCTCTGTTACCCAGTGTGTAGGAGTTATTCTAGATTTCTCTAGTTCCTCAATTCCTAAATTCCTCTCAGAGAAGTGCTCTACGTGTAGCTGTACATTCACTGTGTGCACAGGAGGAAAATGGCCTCCTATGTCATCATTTTGGTCCAAAACAAAACAGAGAAAAAAGCCTCTTTAGTTTCTAGAGTAATTAATTTGTTGCTTTCTTAAAAGATAACTTTTTATAACCAGTATTCATTCATTTATTCATTTGGTAACCATTACTGAATTCTATTCTAGATGTTGGCAATACTGCAGTGAATTAAATAGAAAAAGAAATCTCTTGAGCATACCTTTGAGTAGGGAGGATACAGAAAATAAATAACTAAACTTTATTATGTATCTTGTGGTGATAAGAGGTATAAAGTCAAATACAGTGATGAAAGGCAGATTAAGAGTGAGAAGTGAGAGTGATTTCTCATAAAAGTTGTCCAGAGAAGACCTCTCTGGTAAGGACACATTTCAGTTTAGAGTTGGAGGATGTGAGGTATGTAGACATATAGAGTGAAATAAAGGGAGGGTGTTCCAGGTTGCTGGAGGAGCAAGCAAAATATATGGAATTTGGAGACAGATTCATGTAACTCCTCATATTATCCAACAGTAAGCCCAGGACTGAGGAGAGCAGGATAAAATTGTTTTCTGTTCTTCTAATTTTTGCTGATGGCAAATAAAAAGTGATAGCTTTCCCTTCTGTTGTAATCCTAAAAAGCACTGTCAGGAGATATATTAATTCTCTTTATGTTCAAATTTTAGGGCATGACAACCTACCCCCAGGGGGTTTTCCCAATCCAGGGATCGAACCCAGGTCTCCCACATTACAAGCAGTGGCTCAGACAGTAAAGAATCTGCCTGCTGTGTGAGACACCTGGGTTTGATCCCTGTGTCGGGAAGACCCCCTGGAGAAGGGAATGGCTACTACTCCAGTAGTCTTGCCTGGAGAATTGGGCTACAGTCTATAGGATCGCAAAGAGCTGTACACTACTGAGTGACTAATACTTACATACTTAAACTTAAAATTTTCATTTATATTTTCTTTGCATACTTGAGAAAACTTGCAAATAGAACCTAAGGAGATACCGTTTTTGTTTTATTTTGCGTATTGTTTGGTATAGAACAAGAGTAACAAATACTTATTGGCTAATGACTGAATCAGACCAAACCATAAAGGATCAAGGAGGGGTAGAAATTGGGGCAAATTGGAGAATTTGTGCCTTGTGCAAAGGGAAGAACGTGGCTTATTGATTATTGTCATATGAAGATGTGAGCCTAGATTTGAGCATATTTTCTGTTTTTTTTCAGGTAAAGCCCGAAGTTTGAATTTTATGTGCTATTTCCTAATCTTTATTTTTAATTTATTTTTATTTTTTTGTTTTATTTTTATTTCCTGATCTTTAAACGTTGGAAACTAAGTAGAAACTTTACAAAACACTCTTCAGGCCAGACAAAACATTCATACAAGGAGAATCTGGCCCACAAGTTACAAATTTGCAACCGTCTGTGCAAATTTTTACTGCCTCCTTCAAAGGATAGTGTAGGTTTAATACAACAAAATGCTGCAGAATTTCTGGATACAAATGCTTTTAACATGCTATTATACTGTTGGACTTCCAGGTGGCGCTAGTGGTAAACAACTTGCCTGCCAGTGCAGGAGACATGAGATGCGTGTTTGATCCCTGGGTTGGCAAGATCCCTGGAGGAGGGCATTGTCACCCACTCCAGTATTCTTGCCTGGAGAATCCCATGGACAGAGGACCCTGGCGGGCTACAGTCCGTAGGATCGCACAGAGTCGGACATGGCTGAAGTGACTGAGCACAGCACACATTATAGTATTGCTCTCCCTGAGTGGTGCTGAATCTATCTGTTCTTGTTGTCTTAGGGTATGGTCAGACAGGTCCATTGTCTCAGCGAGCTGGTTACGATGCTGTTGCCTCTGCTGTTTCTGGTCTAATGCATATCACAGGACCTGAGGTAAGTATCTTTCTTTAGAATAGTCACAATTTTTCCCCTATTTATTCCAAAGGATTTTTCATCTTTACTGACCCCATAGGCTTAAATATGAATCAATTTTAGAAAGAAACCACAGAAAGTGAATGCCTTTAAAAATGGAAATGTTGAATGTACTTGATGTTAAATGTCAATATGGCCCCATGGAAAATAACAGTCTTATTAGCAAGAAGCAATAGATCAAGTGGTGAACACATTTTCCATATGCATTATATTACTCAAGCTTAGTAAAGGCACTTTTGTGTGACCTTGGAATATTCCTGTGTGAAGCAGAATGGCTGACTAGACTAGTCTGCTGATGTCTAAGGGGACAGAGGAGCCTGGTGTGTTACACTCCCTGGGGTCGCAAAGAGCTGGACATGACAGTGACTGAACAAGAACAACTTTCATTTGACCTGTATACATAGTGGAGGGTTTCTTTTTCCCTCGGAATATTGTGAATGGTTGTTTATTTTCAGATTTGTTACTTAACGCCTTGAGTGTAGTTGTGTCTGATTTTATATGCTTTGATTCTGATGTGAAAGAATTCTTTGACTTTATAACACTCTTCTTCATGATGATGGGTTGGGAAGTTCCCCTAAAGTATATAGATGACCAAAATGTGGATAGTTTAATCAAAGAAAATGGACTCCTGGGGGAAACTAAACATGCCATTAAATAAAGTAAAAAAAAAAAAGTGTGAACACACTGAATAAAAATACTGAAGGCATAGATAGTACATGTTCCCTGGTGGCTTAGATGGTAAGGAATCCGCATGCAGGATACCTGGGTTTGATCCCTGGGTTGGAAAGATATCCTGGAGAAGGGAACGGCTACCCACTCCAGTATTCTGGCCTGGAGAAGTCCATGGACAGAGGACCCCTGGCAGTCCACGGGGTCACAAAGAGTTGAACACGACTGAGTAAATTTCACACAATACATTTTCTAAGTAATAATTCACCTACACATTATGATACATTTAAACATCAAGAATTACATCGGTCAATCAATGAAAAAGATGTATTGACCATCTGTGTGTAATGTTGTTTTAGATACCAGAAATAATTGAATGTTATTCTGTAAGTAACAGTTTGGTTGACTAGATTAGATATGTACTCATGGAAAAGTTAAAAAAATGATAGAAAATTACATTAAATTAAACTGGAAGGATCCCCTGGAGAAGGGAATGCCTACCCATTCCAGTATTGTTGCCTAGAGAATTCCATTGTCAGAGAGGAGCCTGACGGGCTACAGTCCGTGGGGTCGCAAATAGCCGGGCATGACTGTGTCACTAACACTTTCACTTTCAAGTGGAATATTATGTAGCATTGTGACTTGTCTCTGTCACTCTTTATCTGAGTCTGCAATGTAAGCCTTCTTCCCTCTCTCCTCAATTCAGCTGCTTCTCAGAGAGAATTAATTCTATCACTTTTCTTTTGCCTGCTTTCAGAGGTGTTCTATTCAAAAACAAAGACAATAGTCTTCTCCCATCTTTTAAAAAACACAGTTGGTAGTATACTTTCTCAAATTTTCTCCCAGGTTTTGGAGATATAATTAACATACAGCAGTGTTTAAGGTGTACAGCATAATGATTTGACTTAAATACATGATGAAATGATGACCACAGTAGATTTAGTGAACTATTATCTCATACAGATATAGCATTAAAGAAATAGAATTTTTTTTTCCCCTGTGGTGTGAGTACTCTTAGGATTTACTGTCTTAACAACATTCATTTATATAGAACAACAGTGTTAATTATCTCTATCAAGTTGTATGTTACATCCCTAGTACAAATGTATCTTATAACTGTAAGTTTCTACGTTTAGACTGCCTTCATCCAGCTCCCACTCATCACACCAGTTGCCTCTGCTGTCTACAATCTGATCTCTTTTTCTATGACTTTGTGTTTGAAGTTTATGATTGACTTACAACGCTATGTTAGTTTTTTGGGGCACACCATAATGATTCAGTATTTGTATATGTTTCAAAATGATCCCCTTGTTAAGTTTAGTTGTTTTCTGTTACAAAACAGCAGTGTTATATAATTATTAACTATATTCCCCACACGGTACATTTCATACTTATGACTCATTTATTTTGTAACTCAAAGTTTGTACCTCATAATCTCCCTCATCTGTTTCTCTCCTCTACTCGGCCTCCTTCTCTCTGGGAGTCACTTGTTTGTTTCCTATATCTATAACTCTGTTTCTGTTTAACTATCTTCATTCATTTGTTTTGTTTTTTAGTTTCCACAATTGAGTGAAGTCATACAGTATTTGTCTTTCTCTATCTGACTTATTTCATTTAGCATAATACTCTCTAGGTGCAAAAGCACTTGTTTAATCGTTTAAAATTTTACCATTTTAAAAATTGAAGTATAGTTAATTTACAATGTTGTGTTAATTTCAGCTGTATAGTAAAGTGACAAATGAGAGAAAGTGTTAGTCACTCAGTCGTGTCTGACTCTTTTTGACCCCATGGGACTGTAGCCCGCCAGGGTTCTCTGCTATGAAATTCTCTAGGCAAGACTACCGGAATGGGTTGCTGTTTCCTTCTCCAGGGAATCTTCCCAACCCAGAGATCAGACCTGGGTCTCCTCTGCCTTGCAGGCGAATTCTTTACTGTCTGAGCTGTATATATATGTGTATGTATATATATATATATTATTGCATATATATATATATATTATTTTTGGGGTTCTTTTCCATTATCGGTTATTATAAGATATTGAATATAGTTTCCTGTACTATAATGATAGTACCTTGTTTACCTATTATATATTTATTCATGTGTGTATGTTTAGTCCAATCTCCTAATCTATCTTCCCCCAGTTACCTTCTTTCATAACAATAAGTTTGTTTTCTATGTCTTTGAGTCTATTTATGTTTTGTAAATAAGTTCATTTGTATTATTTTTTTTTAGATTCCATATATAGGTGATATCATATGATATTTGTCTTCCTTTGTCTTACTTAATATGATAATCTCTGGGTCCATCCATATTGCTGCAAATGGCATTTCATTCTTTTTGTGGCCAAGTAGTAGCCCATCTTTAATGGTTTTTAAATCTCATAAAAAGTGAGGTATACCTTATATATAACAAAATGAAAAATCTTAACGGTATGGTTCAGTGATGTTTTACAAATATATACACCAGGATAAGTACCACCCAGTTCAAGGTACAGCATATTTCCCTCACTCTAGAGAGTTCCCGTCTACCTCTTCCCAAACAATGCCACCTCCTCCTAGAGGTAACCACTATTTTGACTTCTACTGTTGTAGACTAGTTTTATCTTTCTTGGACTTGTGCAGAACTATAGTATATGCTTTTTAGTGTCTGGCTTATTTTGTTCAACACAAATTTTTGAGGTTCAGTGGATTGTTGTGTGTATCAGTGATGGTATAGTATTCTGTTGTGTGACTATACCACAATGTATCCATTGTTCTGAAAATGAATATTTGAGCTGTTTCCAGTTTTTGTCTATTTTGAATACACACTTGTTTCCCTTGGGTATATATACCTGGTAGTGGAACAGATGGGTTACAGGTTAGGTGTATATTTAACTTTAGTAATACTGCCAATTTTCCAAAAATGTGCCATTTTTCCAAAGTGGAAAAGAAACTAAAGAAACTCAATTCCAGTGACTGATATTAATACTGCTGAAGCTTATTTGAATGTTCAGCTATTATTCCATAGAACATATATCACAGTGTAATTCTGCTTTGCTTTTCTCACATTTGGCCCCTAAATGGAAGGAAACCCAGAGAAAGAAATTTCTCTGTGAGATTTATATAAGAATGCAAAAATTCTCAAATTTCTCTAAAACTTTTTTTCTAAAGCAGTGTTTTAGTAAGAGATTTCACACACATGTCTTCCTGCCCCCATACTAACTCCAATTTTTCAAGAAATAACCTATATTTCTTGTGAGAGGAGAAGCCTCCCCTATTTAGGTTAAGTTTTTTTTTTTTTCTTTTCAGAGAAAGCATTCATTTTAGAAGTATTATATCTTATTCTGAATTATCTAATGTTTGCTAAAAATTTCTTTATTCTGTAAGGGGACATGTAGTCCCATGTCATTTAAGATGTCAGTTTTATTCTCTATCTCTGTCTCTTTTTGTAATTCAAATGACTTTGAAAAATTTATCTTCTCTTTTTTCTATAAAGTTCTTCAGAAATTTAACACATTTATGTTTAGTAATTGATGAGCTTTCATATGATAAAAATCAACTGTTTTTATTGAAAGAGAATAGCAATAGAGATGTCCTTCAGTTTGAATTCATCTACAAATTGAAAAGAACAATAGAGGGAGGATTAGGTAAGAAGCAATTTATTTTTGCTTGACTCCATGAAACAGTTAAAAAATATAGGCTGAATTATCTGTTTACAATCTGTAGGTTTGTGCATTTTTTCTTTTTTGCAATCTTATTTTCCTCTGATGTTTTCCTTTGAACGTGACAGTCTGGGAAGATTTTCTCATCTAGAAAATTACTTGTTGGGATTACAGGGACTAAGGAATGAGGAGGCAGGTGTCTTCTCTTTATCAGGGTAAGGAAGCTCAGCACATATGTCTGGTTGGGAGTGAGGATTCTTAATGGTCAATAGTCCTTGTTATAGAGGCTGTTATTATTCCTATCTTTTTAAACTGTCCAGTAAATGCAATCAAAATAGGAGTAAATTATTTTTGTTTAACATTTTATTTAATCAACTTGTTTCTTTCTGTCAATTCTCCTGATACTGTCAGTATCATGTTGAACTGGGTCTCTTCTTGTTTCACATGGCAGAGCAAGAAGATTATAATAGCTCATCTATATATAGCACTGGTATGCTTGGCTTAATACTGAGTTGGTTTATAAGCACCAAAGATGCCATAGAAATGTCAACAAATTGGAAACATTCCAGAGAAATGTGAAAAAAAAAACCTTTATTTTTAAAAATCTAGAGAGGGAAAAGTAAATATAAACAGTTCATTTAAATGTTTTAGGACAAAAAAGACATTTATGTATACGTGAATACTAACATAGAAAGGGAGTATAGATTGGGATCATTGTTTTGAAATATTGTCCATGGATACTATTTGCTTCTTTCAAATTTTCTCAGCTGGAAGATGCTTACCATTAGCATCTTTCTTGATGGTCCTATGTAATGTTCATTCTGTTGCTAGTTGTATATCTGTCTGTTTGTCTGACTTTAGAATGTAAGTGCCTTAATTCAGGGAGAGTGTCTTTGGGATGTTTACTTTTGTATCCCTGGGGTATAACACAGATCCACTACAGAGATGGTAGTTATTGACTTATTTTTTTGGTTTGGTTTGGTTTGGTTGGTGCTTATTTATATTTTTTTGTATTCCTGGGGTATAACACAGATTACTACAGAGTTGGTGCTTATTGATAATTTTTTATATATGAATTTGAAATCTTTAAGGATTCAACTTTACTTTGATAGTAAGAGGTTGATACATGTAGCAACAACCATGACATTCTGGATCCCTTTTGGAGTCCTTTAAGGGATATTGTCACCCTGCTTATTTAACTTCTATACAGAGTACATCATGAGAAATGCTGGGCCAGATGAAGCAAAAGCTGGAATCAAGATTGCCAGGAGAAATCTCAATAACCTCAGATTTGTAGATGACACCAACCTTATGGCAGAAAGTGAAGAAGAACTAAAGAGCCTCTTGATGAAAGAGAAAGCGGAGAGCAAAAAAATTGGCTTAAAGCTCAACATTCAGAAAACCAAGATCATGGCATTCGGTCCCATCACTTCATGGCAAATAGATGGGGAAACAGTGGAAACAGTGGCTAACTTTATTTTTTTGGGCTCCAAAGTCACTGCAGATGGTGATTGCAGCTATGAAATTAAGAGATGCTTACTACTTGGAAGGAAAGTTATGATCAACCTAGACAGCATATTAAAAAGCAGAGACATTACTTTGTCAACAAAGGTCCATCTAGTCAAGGCTATGGTTTTGCCAGTAGTCATGTATGGATGTGAGAATTGGACTATAAAGAAAGCTGAGCGCCGAAGAATTGATGCTTTTGAACTGTGGTGTTGGAGAAGACTCTTGAGAGTCCCTTGGACTGCAAGGAGATCCAACCAGTCCATCCTAAAGGAAATCAGTCCTGAATATTCATTGGAAGGACTGATGTTGAAGCTGAAACTCCAATACTTTGGCCACCTGATGCAAAGAGCTGACTCATTGGAAAAGACCCTGATGTTGGGAAAGATTGAAGGCAGGATGAGAAGGGGACGACAGAGAATGAGATGGTTGGATAACATCACTGACTCAATGGGCATGAGTTTGGGTAGACTCCAGGAGCTGGTGATGTACAGGGAGGCCTAGCGTGCTGCAGTCCATGGGGTCGCAAAGAGTCGGACATGACTGAGCTACAGAACTAAACTGAAAGGACACACTTAAATGAAAAACGAGTCTTTTCTGTCAAGTAGAACACTTCATACAAGCCTCATACTCAAAAAATATGAATAGAGAACTTTTGGGTTGTGACTGGAAAAATGTGGGGAAAATACTTAGAAAACCCCTCAGCTTGACATGATTAAAAAGCATTTAAGCAAGTTTCTTCCTAATGTTTTTGCTTTCTGAATCTTATGAAAGATAAAAGCCCTTTTTAAAATATCTCAGTAAGTGGTTACTTTTGAGAGCATTGTGTTCATTTTGAGTCATCATGCTTTGAAAAAGTGTTACAATCAGAGAAAATCCTAAAAAGAATGGCCAAAATTATCCCAGGAGTATAAAATAATTCTTCAGGAAGAATGTCTGGAACTGGATTTGTTTGCCATAGAAAAGGCAAAGAAATGATTTGCAAACTGTTTTCGTCTATTGGTATTTTGGAGGATATGGAATAATTATTATTATTTACAATAACAAGGAATAAGAGAAAATGAACTCATATCAAAGAAGACATTTTAGTTAGCTGAATGAAGAGCTTTATGACCATTAGGGTATTGAACATTGTCATGTGTAAGGAAACTGGTCATGCATGTGGTGGAATGGAAAGATCTTGTCCTGGCTTGAAATCCTAGTTCCGTTTAACATTTCTGAGCCTTGTTTTTTTCATTTGTAAAAATGAGAGTACTAACACACATCCTGGAAAATGTACTCAGATTAAATGAGATAATGTGTAGGCAAACACCTGGGAAATGATGCTAGCTCCTTTTCCCTGTCTGGTGCATGCCTGCACCAGATACTCAATAACTGCTCTGTTTCCTCCCAAGATCTTTAAGGAGAGAGGGATAAGCATCTTCCTGGATGATTTAGTAATTTACCTGCCTAAAGGCAGGAAGTTGGACCAAAGTTGGATCCTTTGAGAATTTTTCAGCTTTTGGGGTCTTTATGTACTGTTTATTTTGGAAACTAATACAGTAGAATTTTTTTCTTTCTTTTTCTAAAGTTCGTTTGTAGGAAAGATTGGGTAGTCAAGGATATAGTCTCTGATTCATACTGTAATTTTTACATAGTAAAAAGAAAGATGCAGAGTGTCTTGAATGACTATTTGTATTATAGAGAATTTTGATGGCAAGTTATTGGGAGCTTAAATTCCGAGTTAGTATCTTTCCTGGGAGATTGGACTGCATGACAAATCACAGTGTATACTCTGCACTAAAGCATTTTTATCTACATAAAATTAGGGTAAAGTGACTATGAGCTGACTGTGGCTCAGATCATGAACTCCTTATTGCCAAATTCAGACTTACAGAAAGTAGGGAAAACCACTAGACTATTCAGGTATGACCTAAACCAAACCCCTTCATTATACAGTGAAAATGAGAAATAGATTCAAGGGATTAGATCTGATAGACTGAGTGCCTGAAGAACTATGGACGGAGGTTTGTGACATTGTACAGGAAGCAGGGATCAAGACCATCCCCAAGAAAGAGAAATACAAAAATGCAAAATGGTTGTCTGAGGAGGCCTTACAAATAGCTGTGAAAAGAAGGAAGTGAAAGGCAAAGAAGAAAAGAAAAGATATACCCATTTGAATGCAGAGTTCCAGAGAATACAAGGAGAGATAAGAAAGCCTTCCTCAGTGATCAATGCAAAGAGAACAATAGAATATGAAAGACTAGAGATCTCTTCAAGAAAATTAGAGATACCAAGGGAACATTTCATGCAAAGATGAGCACAGTAAAGGACAGAAGTGGTATGGACCTAACAGAAGCAGAAGATGTTAAGAAGAGGTGGCAAGAATTCGCAGAAGAACTATACAAAAAAGATCTTCATGACCCAGATAATCACGATGATCTGATCACTCACTTAGCCCAGACATCCTGGAATGCTAAGTCAAATGGGCCTTAGGAAGCATCACTATGAACAAAGCTAGTGGAGGTGATGGAATTCTAGTTGAGCTATTCTGAATCCTCAAAGATGATGCTGTGAAAGTGCTGCATTCAATATGCCAGCAAGTTTGGAAAGCTCAGCAGTGGCCACAGGACTGTAAAAGTCAGTTTTCATTCCAATCCCAAAGAAAGGCAATGCCAAAGAATGCTTGAATTACCGCACAATTGCACTCATCTCACACACTAGTATAGTAATGCTCAAAATTCTCCAAGCCAGGCTTCAACAGTACATCAGCTGTGAACTTCCAGATGTTCAAGCTGGTTTTAGAAAAGGCAGAGGAACCAGAGATCAAATTGTCAACATCCGTTGGATCATCAAAAAAGCAAGAGAGTTCCAGAAAAACATCTACTTCTGCTTTATTGACTATGCCAAAGCCTTTGACTGTGTGGATCACAAGAGACTGTGGAAAATTCTTAAAGAGATGGGAATACCAGACCACCTTACCTGCCTCCTGAGAAATCTGTATGCAGGTCAGGAAGGAACAGTTAGAACTGGACATGGAACAACAGACTGGTTTCAAATCGGGAAAGGAGTGTGTCAAGGCTGTATATTGTCACACTGGTTATTTAATTTATATGCAGAGTACATCATGAGAAATGCCAGGCTGGATGAAGCATAAGCTGGAATCAAGATTTCCAGGAGAATATCAATAACCTCAGATATGCAGATGACACCACCCTTATGGCAGAAAGTGAAGAAGAACTAAAGAGCCTCTTGATAAAAGTGAAAGAGAAGAGTGAAAAAGTTGGCTTAAAACTCAACATTAAAGAAACTAAGAGTGTGGCATCTGGTCCCATCACTTCATGGCAAACAGATGGGGAAACAATAGAAACAGTGAGAGACTTTATTTTTGGGGGCTCCAGAATCACTGCAGATGGTGACTGCAGTCATGAAATTAAAAGACATTTGCTCCTTGGAAGGAAAGTTATGACCGACCTAGATGGCATATTAAAAGACAGAGACATTACATTGTCAACAAATGTACATCTAATTAAAGCTATGGCGTTTCCAGTAGTCATGTATGGGTGTGAGAGTTGGACTATAAAGAAAGCTGAGTGCTGAAGAATTGATGCTTTTGAACTTTGGTGTTGGAGAAGACTCTTGAGAGTCCCTTGGACTCCAAGGAGATCCAACCAGTCCATCCTAACAGAATCAGTCCTGAATATTCATTGGAAGGACTGATGCTGAAGCTGAAACTCCAATACTTTGACCACCTGATGTGAAGAACTGACTGATTTGAGAAGACTGTGATGCTGGGAAAGATTGAGGGAGGGAGGAGAAGGGGATGACAGAGGATAAGATGGTTGGATGGCATCACTGACTCAATGAACATGAGTTTGTGTAATCTCTTGGAGTTGGTGATGGACAAGGAGGCCTGTCATGCTGCAGTCCATGGGGTCGCAAAGATCTGAAATGACTGAGCAACTGAACTGAACTGAACTACCTATGAAGGAGGAACATAAAGAGATCCCTAAATGCCAATGTGCTGCTTTGAGGAAATAAAGGGGAATAAATTTAGCTCAGTCCGTCTTTGTTCTGAAGCACCTTCTTCTCACTCATGTTACCCCCTGGACTGGCAGTCAAGAACCATAACCCTATTTAGTTGTAACTGAAGAAAAGTTTTCACATTAACTTTTGAGAAAAGAGTTTAATTTCTGTCTTTAACTGCATATTCAAAGAGAAGACATCTGAATATTAAGCATGAAGAGTTCTGAAATATTACAAGGATTAATACTTAAGTCTGTGTAAAACAATACCTTTAGGTAGAGTCAAATGCACTTTTAGTCATCTTTAGACATTCCTTTTATATATTGAGGATTTGAAAGTGAAAGTGTTAGTTGCTCAATAGTGTCCAACTCTTTGTAAACCCATGGACTGTGGCTGTCAAGACTACTCTGACAGTGGAATTTTCCAGGCAAGAATGCTAAATTGGGTAGGGAAAGCTCTTCTCCAGAGGATCTTCCCAACTCAGGGATTGAATCCACATCTCCTGCATTGCAGGCAGAGTCTTTACCATCTGAGCCATGAGAGAAACCCATATATTGAGGGTAAGCAAGTGCAAAAATAATAAATACTACAGTTTATGACCTACAGTTATAGTCACTGGAAAATAACTTTGAACTTGTAATAAAGCTTTTATTTGTGCTAGTGAATCATAATTCCTGTCTTGAGGGGTAAGAAATTTTGAGAAACTTTTCATTATAGTTCTATGGGATGCAATTCTATGAGACTCACAGGGCCTGATTGAATTAAGGATTTTCAGGTTTGGGTCTATTGATACTTATTTTTCTGTACACTTGAAGTCTTTAGACTTGCTTAGAGAATTCTAATACATATATTTCCATGTCTTAGACCTAATGAAACAGAAACCTGGGGTGATGTTACTTGTATATTTGTATTCTTAAAAAGCCTTCTGAGTGGTTCTGATGATCCACTTGGTTTTGGAATCACTGATTTAAGTAATGAGAGATACTGTTAATACTTTGTGAAAAAAAGGACATGTGGTTTCTGTTTTTTTCCTCCATCTTTTGAATTCTGGCCTCCATAGGCACTTCACCAATGAAATTGCACTTGGGAAGGTTACCAGTGTCCTCTTTAAAAAAAATTAATTGATTTATTTTAATTGAAGGCTAATTACTTTATAATATTGTTGTGGCTTTTGCCATACATTGACATGAATCAGCCACAGGTGTACATATGTCCCCCATCCTGGACCCCCCATCCTACCTCCCTCTCCATCCCGTCCCTCTGGGTTGTCCCAGTGCACCAGCTTTGAGTGCCCTGCTTCATTCATCGAACTTGCAGGTCATCTGTTTCACATATGGTAATATACATGTTTCAGTGCTATTCTCTCAAATCACCCCACCCTCGCTGTCTCCCACAGAGTTCAACAGTCTGTTCTTTATATCTGTGTCTCTTTTGCTGTCTCACATGTAGGGTTGTCATTCCCATCTTTTGAAATTCCATATATATGTGTTAATATACGTATTGGTGTTTTTCTTTCTGACTTACTTCACTCTGTATAATAGGCTCCAGTTTCATCCACCTCATTAGAACTGATTCAAATGCATTCTTTTTAATAGGTGAATAATATTCCATTGTATATATGTACCACAACTTTCTAATCCATTCTTCTGCTGATAGACATCTAGGTTGCTTCCATGTCCTAGCTATTGTAAACAGTGTTGCATTGAACATTGGGGTATATATGTCTCTTTCATTCTGGTTTCCTCAGTGTATATGCCCAGCAGTGGGATTGCTGGGTCATATGGCAGTTCTATTTTCAGTTTTTTAAGGAATCTCCACAGTGTTCTCCATAGTGACTGTACTAGTATGCATTCCCACCAACAGTGTAAGAAGGTTCTCCTTCTATAGTGACCTCTTAATTCAAAACTACAAGGGGATACTTTTCTTTTTTTGTGTATGTGTATATCTATCCATCTATCTATATAGAGAGTCTTCCCACATGGCGCTAGTGGTAAAGAAGCTGCCTGCCAGTGCAGGAGACATAAGAATGTTGGTTCAATCCCTGGGTTGGGAAGATGCTCTGGAGGAAGGCATGGTAACCCCCTCCAGTATTCTTGCCTGGTGAATCCCATGGACAGAGGAGCCTGGCAGGCTATAGTACATAGGGTCATGAAGAGTTGGACAGAATTGAAGTGACACAGCATGCATATATATATATATATATATATGAATATATGAATTTACAGTAAGTTTTTCTTTGTTATTTATTTTTAAAGAATATTATAAATATTTATTTACTTATTTGGTTGCATTGGGTCTTAGTTACAGCATGTGAACTCTTAGTAGCAGCATGTGGGATCTAGTTCCTTGCCCAGGGATCAAATCTGGGTCCCCTGCATTGAGAGTGTGGAGTCTTAGCAACTCGACCACCAGGGAAGTCCCTGTCTATTATATTTAATTTATTTTTTTTAAAGATTTTTTTTTTTTGATGTGGACCATTTTAAAAGTCTTTATTGAGTTTGATGCAACACTGCCTGTGTTTTATGTTTTGTTTTTTTGGCTATGAGGCTTGTGGGATCCCAGCTTCCCGACCAGGGATTGAACGTGCACTTCCTGAGTTCAGTTCAGTTCAGTCCCTCAGTCATGTCCGACTCTTTGTGACCCCATGGACTGCAGCATGCCAGGCCTCCCTGTCCATAACCAACTTCTGGAGTTTACTCAAACTCGTATCCGTTGAGTCGGTGATGCCATCCAACCATCTCATCCTCTGTCATCCCCTTCTCCCACCTTCAGTCTTTCCCAGCATCAGGGTCTTTTCCAATGAGTCAGCTCTTTGCATAAGGTAGCCAAAATATTGGAGTTTCAGCTTCAACATCAATCCTTCCAATGAACACTCAGGACTGATCTACTTTAGGATGGACTGGTTGGATCTCCTTGCAGTCCAAGGGACTCTCAAGAGTCTTCTCCAACACCACAGTTCAAAAGCATCAATTATTCAGTGCTCAGCTTTCTTTATAGTCCAACTCTCACACCCATACATGATTACTGTAAAAACTGTAGCTTTGACTAGACAGACCTTTGTCAGCTAAGTAATGTCTCTGCTTTTTAACATGCTGTCTAGGATGGTTATAACTTTTCTTCCAAGGAGTAAACGTCTTTTAATTTCATGGCTGCAGTCACCATCTGCAGTGATTTTGGAGCCCAAAAGAATAAAGTCTGCCACTATTTCCCCTGTTTCCCCATCTATTTGCCATCAAGTGATGGGACCAGATGCCATGATCTTAGTTTTTTGAATGCTGAGCTTTAAGCCAACTTTTTCACTCTCCTCAAGAGGCTCTTCAGTTCTTCACTTTCTGCCATAAGGGTGGTGTGTTCTGCATATGTGAGGTTATTGATATTTCTCTCTGCAATCTTGATTCCAACTTGTGCTTCATCCAGCTGGGTGTTTCTCATGATGTACTCTGCATATAAATTAAATAAGCAGGGTGACAATGCACCCTCTGAATTGGGAGCAAATTCCAAACCACTGGACCACAAGGAGATTCCCATTTATCTATTTTAAATATAGTAGTTTGTACATGTCAATCCCAAGCTCCCAATCTATTCTCCCTCCCCTCCCTGCTGGTAACCATAAATTCATTCTCTAAATCTGTGAATCTTCTTTTAGATTCCACACATAAGCAGTATCATTTATTTGTCTTTTTCTGTCTGACTTACTTCGCTTTTCTTATTTCACTTTAGTGGCAGTAAACAGTTGTTGGCTACCTACCCCTCCTTAATGCTCTTTTTCCTCCTTGTCTCCCATGATATCAATCTTTCCTGGTTTTCCTCCCACATTTCTGTTTTCTTCTCAGTTTTCTTCATGGCCTCCTCTTCCTCAGCCTGCTTTTGAAATGATTGCACCCACAATTCTGTACTTGGACCTCATCTTTTTACTCTTTTATACTCTCTAATACTGCAGTCATCAGCCACATGGGACTGTTAAGCATTTGAAATGTGATGAGTTTGAAGTGAGATGTGCTATTAAGTGTAAAAAGTATATTTCAAAGACATATCAACAAAACCGTGTAAAATTTCTCATTAGTAATTTAAAAAATGGATTGCATTTTGAAATAATAGTATTTCAGATATATTAAGTTAAATGAAATATGTTATTAAAGGTAATTATACTGATTTCCTTTTATTTCTTTAATGTGGCTAATAAAATTTTGAAAATTACATATGTAATTCTTATTTGCTCTCATTATTTCTGTTAGTGTTCGATATGTTCTTCCTAGATAATGTCTCAAACCTACCATGGTTTCAACTACTATATATGATGTTTGGGTCTCAAATTTGTATCTTCCACCCAGTTCTTTTTCCCTTGGGTTTTAGGTTTGCATATTCAGCTCTTGATATATTACTTAAACTGAATAAGCAAACAATTCATCAAACTTCTCTTTCCCTTTATCTTATCTTAATTGAGGTACTAACCCAAACCCAGAAGCTTAAACTTCTGTCCAAACATTTACTAAGTCTGATAGCAATTCAGAGCAAATAAAAAAGGATGTTTTTACTATTTATTCCCACCTTTTTAAAAAAGATTTTTCTTGATGTGAATCATTTTGAAAATCTTTATATAATTCGTTACAATAATACTTCTGTCTTATGTTTTTTTTTTGTTGACAAGGCATGTGGGATCTTAACTTCCAGATCAGGGATCGAACTTGCACCCCCTGCACTGGAAGGTGAAGTTTTAAACACCAGACCACCAGGGAAGCACCCTATTCCTACCTTTTAAAACGTGTGTCTTGAAAGTAAAGTGAAGTCGCCCAGTTGTGTCCAACTGTTTGCAACCCCATGGACTGTAGCCTAGCTGGCTCCTCTGCCCATCCTTGGGATTTTCCAGGCAAGAGTACTAGAGTGGGTTGCCATTTCTTAATAACTTGATAATCCATGTAGATTAAATGAATACACTGCCATAGACAGCAGAATGTTAAATGCTGATGGTTTGTTATCATGTTCAAAGACTGGTCTTAATAGGCCACTGGTTCTATCTAATTTTTGTCATAACTCAATAAGGCTAAAATAATTTTTTAAACCAAATTATCTGTTGGATTTATTTGCCTTATTCTGGCAACTCCATGCATGTGGTCACCACAACTGCATGAAATGTTTGTAACCAGTTTATCTTGGAGGGATCAGGAAGAATTGTTTTGGATAGCCTATAGTCCTCGTGTGAAAAGATTTTTCATGCACAAGTAACTGCATTCAAAGTTCATAGTGTAGTTCTTTGAGACATCATTTATTGATGAGAAATGAAAATTAAATGAAATAGGTAAACTTATAGGATAGCGAAAGTCTTTGCGAGTTCCTCTGTTTTGTTGCTTCTAGGTATGACTTACCTAAATCATTCCAGATATAGACAACTCTTGACTGAGTTCTGGAGTTAAGGAATATATAAGATTGAGTTCAGAGGGGGCCTGTTAGAGGATTGTTTATATGATGATCTTAGTGGATGTGAGAGATATTTCATCTCAGAAATTAGAGTCATTGATGTTTCATTTAGATTTGTTTCTCTGATCCATTAGCACAGAAAACTATAGCGCAGAAACTATAACTAGGAAACTTTTTCTTGAAGAACAACATGAAGCAAAATAACTTTTCAAATTGTTTCTTAGGCCATTCCTTAAAATATCACAATTCCCCAACCATCCATTCCATTTTCTCCCAGTCTAACCCTGTTTAAACTCAAGAGGACAGCCAGGCCAGATGATATTTTGGGCATCTCACTGTGGGAGCCAACTCAGAATGATTTAGATGGTATTTAATCACTAGACAAGAAAATAGAATGTTTGGTTTATTAAGGTATCTTTGAAAATTTTTAGTTTTGTCTACTTTTTGATTTAGCAGGCTCTCAGTGAATGGATTCTTCCAGTTATTTTCTGAAGACGTTTTGGTTTACATTTTTCAGAGTGGTTTAAGTATATTTCTCTGTAGATGCATTCAGTTGCTTGCCATTCACTTACATTTTGTAGAACAAACTCTCCTACATCAGAGCTGGTTATTTCTTAATAACATGTAGTAGAAATGACAAATCAACTCACACATTTAAAAATTTTGCTTTTGGACTTTCCTGGTGGTCTAGTGGTTGAGACTCTGTATTTCCAATGCAAGGGGTGCAGATTTGATCCCTGGTTAGGAAACTAAGATCCCCCATGCTGTGCAGAATGGACAAGAAATATAAACAAATAAAAAAAAATTTGCTTTCTAGGGATTGTCTGAAGAGAAGTGATGATGAACATTGGAATTAGGATAATATATGGAGGCAAGCTGGTAGTGAAAAGAACAGAAGCTTTTGGGTCAGAATGCCTGAGTTCTAGTTCTAGTTGTACCTTTTGCTCTCTATGACTTTGACAAGTTAATTTATCCACTAAAATGGGGATACTATTGGTACTTGTGAAAGTAAAAGTCAGTCAGTCACATCTGACTCTTTGCGACCCCATGAACTACATGGTCTAGGGAAAGGTAGCCTTTCCCTTCTTTAGGGGATCTTCCAAGCCCAGGGATCGAACCCAGGTTTCCTGCATTGCAGGCAGATTCTTTACTAGCTGAGCCACAAAGGAAGCCCAACAATACTGGAGTGGGTAGCCTATCCATTCTCCAGCGGATCTTCCTGATCCAAGAATCAGACCGGCGTCTCCTGCATTGCAGGCGGATTCTTTACCAACTGAGCTCTCAGGGAAGACCTGATAGCACTGATTGGTACTTACAGAATTATTACTGAGAGTTAAATGTAACCACATATGTTCAGGAACTTTGAAGAGCATGAAGTTGTACATACATGACATTATGAACATCCAGGAGACCTGAAGGTAGTTTCTTACTGGTTTACTAAATACAAAATAGTTAAGAATCCAAACCTGGTCATGAAGGCTTAAGAACGGCAGTTGAATCCAGTAATGTGCTGGAGGCAGTGGATTCAGGGTCAGTTGATTTGGAGTCTCCTCCCAACCTAGCTTCTAAATGCTTATTACATCTTATACTATTTACTTAACCTAGTTGTTCCTTAGTTTCTCATCTATAACAAGGATTGCTTCCTCCTAAGGGCTGTGCAAAAAGTTAGATACTGATTTTAAAGTATAGTATAGGATGTTGCATTCTGTAAGTCTGATATCTCTAAGTTGTTACCTTTAAAGTTTGGGAGGGCAGAAAGCTTTATTATTAGAAAGAAATTCTTAGTGTTAGGTAAGCAAGCAGCCACATGGAATCCAGAGAATGGCACAAGTCACTTTGTTTCATTTTCCCATAAGTTGTCTGATGTGCATGGACTCTTTTCTCCCTCATCTTAAATCTTTCTTTACTTCCCTCCTCCTGGCATCCCACTTTTTTATGTTTTTGGCTTCTGACTTGTGCTTTGTCGGTGTTAAGAAGGAAGTGTGTGAGTGAGAGCTAGATTAGAACTTTGAGCCTTTTAGGATGTGATTAATAAAAATGTTCCAGGCTCTAGGTGAAACATCTAAAAACTTTCTCTTGTTGCTGTAGTGCATTACAATGCTAACTCTCTTTTCTCTGTCTTGCCAGGGATCTCTTTGCCAATAAGCAGCAGAGGCTGCTATTTTAACACCTGTATGCTTTGCTGCTTCTCTGCCTCCACTGATAAGAGGAAATAACTATAGAATCTTTTCAGATTCTAAAAAGAGGTGATTTTGGTTGGAGGACTCAGTAGAGTCACTAAGTCACACAGGTGATAGATTTTTTTTGTGTCCATTTATAGGTGAAAAAGTGAAGGTGCCTACAGGTAAATCTGCAGCTTTGAGTTTCATGTTTCAGCCATTAAACAGATTTTTCTTCATGTAGAGGAAGTGTTACTCTGTGAAAATTTGTGATTGTCATTCTAAGCATTTTTTTTTTTTTAGCATCGATGAATGGTTCGAGTAGATTACTTATTCGGAACAGGAGGTTCAGACACTCTGTAGTTCCAGACTCTGTACTCGTGAAGTGTGAAGGCAGGGACTGTGGTGACCGTGTTCTTCCTATTCATTAAAACCCTCTTGTGATCTGAATATACCATTTTAGTTGTACTGCTCTATTTCTACTTAAAGATTCTTTTCCTAACTAGGGCTGCAAGTCATACTTACAGTTGCTTTCATAATCAAAATATAACCATCATATTAAGAAACTTAATTTCCTGTTGATTTTTTCCCAAATTGATTTAATTTTAATCCCTCCTTTACCAATCAGTAATCAAAGTTTATGAATTCAAATTTCTAAGGATCTTTTGAATACATACATTCCCTCTTTCCTCTGTCTTGATTGAGGTTCCCATATTGTCTCTTTCCCCTGAGCCATTTCAAATCTTTCTGGAAGGTCTTCTATCACCACCCCAAGTATCTTTAAAAATTTGCACTTATACAGTCTTTTGTATTCATAAAGTGCTTTTTTTATACAACTTTTCTTCTTTAATCTTCATGCCACCTGATGCAGTATATTTTATTACCAACATTTATAATTGAGAAAAAACTAACAAAGGCTAAGAACTTCCCAAAGCTTATGCAGTTAGTAAATGGTCGAATTCATATTTCTGAAAATAGATCTTTGAAAAAACTCATGTGCCCCAGAGTAACAACAAAATTTTCTATAGATTGCATTTGTATAACGAATGACTTATTGTGAAATAAAAAATATGACATAGAGACATGGAATAACTTTTTATTTTGGAAATGAAACCAACTTCTTTTAAGAAGTTTTAACATCTTTGTTGTTTTATGAAGTAATTAGGTTGAGTAATATGACTAAGGAGAAAAATGCTTGGTGACCTTTCAAATTTATGCCTGTTTATTGACTATCTGCCAGCACTGATTTAGAGTTTCTTATGTACTTTTTAACCAAAGTTTTAACAAGTAATTTAGAAAAACATCATTTTTCCTTTTCCCCTCTCTCCTTCCTTCCTTTTAAAAAATCTATTTCATTTGGCAAACTCTGAAGTAGTGAGAATAGATATGGGGAAATGAATAAAATGTTCAACACTCTTAAATTTTGTCTGGGAAATAATCTTTTTTATATTCTTAATTTTTTAATTAAAGAGATTGTGATGTAAAGGAAACAAATGAACACCTTTACAGGTGAATACTTTTTTTTAACTGCTTTCTTCTCTAGATTCAATAATTTTCTAAAATTATCAGTAAAAACCACAAACATTTCTGCCATTTTGAAACTGTCAAATTTTATTTTTTAAAGAAATAATTCAGATTTTATGTTTCAAGTTTAAAATTTAAAGACAATTTTATACTTAGGTAATAGTTGCAAGCATAGTACAGAAAGTTCCTATACCCTTCATCTAGTTTCCTCTAATGTTAATGCTTTACAAAATCATAGTATTGGGTTGGCCAAAAAAGTTTGTTCAGGTTTTCTGTACCATTTTATGGAAAAATCTGAACAGACATTTTGGCCAACCCAATACAATGATCAAAACTAAAAATTAACAGTGGTATGATACTCTTAGAGTTTTCCTGGTGGCTCAGCGGTAAAGAATCCATCTGCTAATATAGTAGTTATTGTTCAGTCACTAAGTTGTATCTAACTCTTTGCAACCCCATGAACTGCAGCATGCTAGGCTTCCCTTTCCTTCACTATCTCCCTGAGTTTGCTCAAATTCATGTTCATTGAGTCACTGATGCCATCCAACCAACTCATCCTCTGTTGCCCCCCTTCTCCTCTGGCCCTGAATCTTTCCTAGCATCAAAGTCTTTTCCAGTGAGCTGACTGTTTGCATCAGGTGGCCAGAGTACTGAAGCTTCAACTTCAATATCAGTCCTTCTAATGAATATTCAGGGTTGATTTCATTAAGGATTGACTGGTTTGATCTTGCTATCCAAGGGACTCTCAAGAGTCTTCTCCAGCACCACAGTTCGAAACATCAATTCTTTGGTGCTCAGCTTTCTTTATGGTCCAGCTCTCACATCCATACATGACTATTAGAGCTTTGACTGATGGAAAAACTAGAGCTTTGACTAAAAGAACCCTTATCGGCAAAGTGATATCTCTGGATTTTAATATACTGTGTAGGTTTGTCATCGCTTTTCTTCCATGGAGCAAGCCTCTTAATTTTCTGTCAGCAGTCACCATCTGCAGTAATTTTGGAGCCCAAGAAAATGAAATCTATTACTGTTTCTATAGTTTCCCCATCTATTTGCCATGAAGTGATAGGAGTGGATGCCATGATCTTTGTTTTTTGAATGTTGATTTTTAAGCCAGTATTTTTACTCTCCTCTTTCACCCTCATCAAGAGACTCTTTAGTTCCTTTTCACTTTCTGCCATTGAAGTCATATCACCTGCATATCTGAGGTTGTTGCTATTTCTCCTGGCAATCTTGATTCTAGCTTGTGAGTCTTCCAGCCCGGCATTTCACATGATGTACTCTGCATATAGGGGCTTCCCAGGTGGCACTGGTGGTAGAGAACCCGCCTGCCAATACCAGAGACATAGAGATGCCAGTTCAATCCCTGGGTCAGAAAAATCACCTGGAAGAGGGCCTGGCAACCCACTCCAGTATTCTTGCTTGGAGAATCCCATGGGCAGAGGAGCCTGGTGGGCTACAGTCCATAGGGTTGCATAAAGTTGAACATTACTGATGTGACTGAGCACACACGCATGCACTCTGCATGTAAATTAAATAAGCAGGGTGACAATATACAGCCTTGACGGACTCCTCACAGTTCAATCCCTGGGTCGGGAAAATCTTTTGGAGGAGGAAATGGCAACTTACTCCAGTGTTCTTGCTGGGAAATCCCATGGACAGAGGAGCCTGGCAGAGTACAATCTGTGGGGTGGCAAAAGAGTTGGCCACAACTTAGCGACCAAATAACAACAATAACAATGATACTATTAACTAAACTGCACATTTCATTCAGATTTACCTAGTTTTTCCACTAATGTTCAGGTTTTACTTGTAATGAGTTTTTAATACATGTGGTATGAGATGGTATAAGAAAAAAAAACATTGAAACAGTGAGAATGGAGAAATACACAAATGAGTATGTAAAGTGAGTAACTGGGAGGACTCTTAATATTTTTATATTGTACTTTGTCCTCTAACTATAACTGTATGTCTTAACTCTTAAGTAGAATCTTCTTCTTATACCTTTGTTGATGATAGGCATACTCGTTTTAGTTATTTAGGAAAATCATCACAAATTGTTCTTACAAAAAGGCTACATTAACTTAATATACATAAAGCAGTTTCTAAGTGACCATGAAAAAAATCATTCTATTGTTGATTATTAGAATTAAAATTTAGTAAAATAGAAATATTGCTTTATTTCCTAAAGTCTACATATCAGTTTAAACCCACTTCTTCCAACAAATTATAATGAGATTCTAGGACATATTGCTTAACAAGGTCAGTAAGGACCCATTTTTTTATGTTGTGTTTCTACTTTTTATATGAAAAAGCACACAAGTTAAATAGACTTGTGTCTATTTATAGATACAAGAGAAAATATACAGACAAAATATTTTGATGTATATACAATCCATGTAGTAATAGTGGCTGTGCCTTAATTACCCATTTTCCTCGAATACATTTATTATCTCTCAGAGTTTGCTCAGATTCATAGTTCATTAAGTCAGTGATGCCATACAAGCATCTCATTCTCTGTTGCCTCCTTCTCCTCCTGTCTTTAATCTTTCCCAGCATCAGGGTGTTTTCCAGTGAGTCAGCTCTTTGCATCAGGTGGGCCAAAGTACCACCCCACTTTTCTTAGATTTGAGGAGAAGAGATGCATTGGCTTGCCCTCCCATTGCCTTCCCAGCATTAGGGTTTCAATGGGGCTCCAGATGGAGAGCTCCATTTCAAGCATATACACAGCCCCTTCTCTGATTCTGCCTGATTGCACCTGGGAATACTTAGTCATTTGACAGCCGCAGTGTGGTTCTCTGTGGGGTTTCCTGCCTGCTAAATGGTGATTTATTTTTACTTCCTTATTCCTCTGGCATGCTGACAATTCTTAGATGACAGGAATGTGACTATGAAGGATTTCCAGTGTATGAGCATAGTCATCTCTGAATTACACCAGAATACGAATGGGTATGTCTTCTTCAATTATTATTACCAAACAGCCTTGGATGAAATATAACTTCTAGAGTTCCACTAAATTCATGTTCTTTTGTTTTTGTTGTTCAGTTGCCCAGTCGTGTCTGACTCCTTGTGACCCCATGGACTGTAGCACTCCAGGGCTCCCTGTCCCTCACCATCTCCCGAAGTTTGCCCAAGTTCATGTCCCTTGCATCCGTGATGCCATCCAGCTCGCTCATCCTCTGATGCCCTCTTTTTCTTCAATGCAAGAGACATGTTCTTCATCAGGCCTTTAAAAAGATTTTTAAAATTAATTTTATTTTTATTTATGCTTAGTTTTCTGCTTTAATTACCAGCATCATGATGGTATTAATATTTAAACAATGAAACAGCTTTATGGAGACATAATTCATGTACCATACCATTCATCCATTTAAAGTGTACAATCCAATGTTTTCTAGTATATTCACAGAGTTGTGTAATCAATTTTAGGACATTTTTATCATCCCCAGAAGAAACTCTAGGCCCATTAACAGTACTTCCTATTCCTTCTTGCTCACAGCCCTGGGTTCTACTTTTTCTCTCTATGGATTTGCCTATTATGAATGTTTCATAAAAATGATATATACTGTGTGACATTTTGTGACTGGTTTCTTTCTCTTAGCTTAATGTTTTCAAAATTCTTCCATGTTTTAGTATGTATTAGTTCTTCATTTCTTTTTATTGCCTAAAATATCCTATCATATAGCTATACCACACTTTATCCATTTTTCAGTTGATGGACATTTGGGTTACTTCCACTCTTAGGTTACTGTGAATAATGCTGTTATGAAATTTTGTGCATATGTTTCTTGGGAGAACATACGTCTTCGTGTGTGTTAGTCACTTATTCGTGTCTGACTCTTTGCAACACCATGGACTGTAGCCCGCCAAGCTTCTCCATCCATGGAATTTTCCAGGCAAGGAAATGGGTTGCCATTTCCTTCTCCAGGGGATCTTCCCAACTGAGGAATCGAACCCAGGTCTCCTGCATTGCAGGCTAATTCTTTACTCTCTGAGCCACTGGGGAAGCCCCATATATCTTCATTCTCTGGGTTAAATACCTAGAAGTGAAATTGCTGGGTCATGTGTTAACTTGCTAGTCTTGTTTTTCACAGTGACTACACCATTTTGGGCTTCCCAGATGGTGCGCCAGTGCAGGAGATATAAGACATGCAGGTTTGATCCCTGGGCTGGGAAAATCCATTTGAGGAGGGCATGGCGATCTACTCCAGTATTCTTGCCTGGAGAATCCCTATGGACAGAGGAGCCCTGTGGGCTACAGTCTATAGGGTGGACAGTCTGTATGGTGGGCTACAGTCTATAGAGTTGGACATGACTGAAGCAACTGAGCATGTATGCAGCTTGCACACCATTTTACAATCCCACCTGCTAACACTTTTATTATTTCTCTTTATCATGATACCCATTCTAGTGGGTGTGGTACAGTATCTCATTATGTTTGTTAGTTAGTTTGTTTAATGTTTATTTGGCTGCTTTGGGTCTTAGTTGCAGCATGCAGGATCATTTTAGTTGTGGCATGCAAACTCTTAGTTGTGGCATGTGGGATTAAGTTCCCTGACTAGGGATCAAACCTGGCCCCCCTGCATTGGGAGGGCAGAGTCTTAGCCAGTGGACCACCAGGGAAGTCCATTGTGGTTCTGATTTGCATTTCCCTGGTGGCTAATAATATTGAGCATCTTTCAATGTTCTTATTAGTCATTGGTATATCGTCTTTGGAGAAATGTGCATTTAAACCCCCCCCCCCCCCCCCCCGCTTATTTGTTGATTGGGTTGTCTTTTTATTGTTGAGTTGTAAGCTCATTGTGGTTTTTATTTGCATTTCCCTGTTGGCTAATAATGGCTAATAATGTTAAACATCTTTTCACATGCTTAATGACCATTTGTAGCTCTTCTTTGGAGAAATGTCTATTCAATTCTTTTCCCATTTGAAAAATGATTGTCTTCATATTGGGGCTTCCCTGGTGGCTCAGATGGTAAAGAATCTATCTACAATGCAGGAGATTTGGGTTTGATCCTTGGATCGAGAAGATTCCCTGGAGAAGGGAATGGCATCCCACTCCAGTATTCTTGCCTGGAGAATTCCACAGACAGAGGAGCCTGACGGGCTGCAATCCACGGGGTCACAAAGAGTTGGACACCACTGAGCTACTAACACTTCCATTTTGTCTTCTTACTGAGTTGAAAATATTCTTTATAAATTCTGTTTATAAGTTTCTTACCAGATATGTGAGTTGCAAAAACTTCCCCCCATTTTTTAATCTATTTATTTCTTTGATTGTTTACTTTGAAACAAATGTGACTCTTATTTTCATCATGTACTGTTTATCTTTTTTTCTTTTGTTGCCATTGAGTGAGTGAAAGTCGCTCAGTCGTGTCCGACTCTTTGTGAACCCATGGACTATATAGTTCATGGAATTCTCCAAGCTATAATACTGGAGTGGGTACAGTTTCCCTTCTCCAGGGGATCTTTCCAACGCAGGGATCAAACCCAGGTCTCCCGCATTGCAGGAGGATTCTTTACCAGCTGATCCAAATAGGTGTCATATCTAAGAAATCAGTGCAAATTGAAGATCATGAGGATTTACTCTTATATTCTTTTTTGTAAAAATAGTTTTAGCTTATATATTTAAGTCTATTGTGCATTCAGAATTAATTTTATATATAGTGGGGCTTTCCTAATAGCTCAGTTGGTAAAGAATCTGCCTGCACTGCAGGAGACCTGGTTCAATCCTTGGGTAGGGAAGATCCCATGGAGAAGGGAAAGGGTAACCACTCTAGTATTCTGGCCTGGAGAATTCCATGGACTGTCTAGTTCATGGGATTGCAAAGAGTTGGACATGACTGAGCAACTTTCACTTTCACTTTATGTGTAGTGTGAGGAGGGAGTCCAACTTCATTCTTTTCACCATTTTTTGAGGACTGTTTTTGAATTATACTTGGTATCCTTGTCAAAATTGAAGGTGAGGATTTCCATTGTCTGTGTTTCTGCCTGTGCCATCCATGCTGTCTTGTTTACAATAGCTTTGTAGTAAGTTTTAAAATGGGAAGTAAGTGTCCTACAACTTTGTTCTTCTTTTTCTAGATTGTTTTGGCTATTCTTTGTCCTTGAAATTTCTGTATTAATTACTTTCTGCAGAAAAAGGCACCTAGGATTTTAATAGGTGAGATTGCACTAAATCTGTAGATCAATTTGGGGAGTATTGCAATATTAACAAATTTGAATCTTATGAATCATGACAGTGAGGTGTCTTTCCATTTATTTAGATCTTCTTTAATTTCTTTCAACCATATTTTGTAGCTTTCAGAATTTGTATTTTTTTTGTTAAATGTATTCATATTTTGTTTTTCTTGATGCTATTATAAGTGAAATTGCTTCTTAATTTCATTTTTGGTGTATTTATTCTTTACTGTGTAGAAAAAAGATTAATTTCTCTATGGTGCCTTGTATCTTACAGACTTGCTAAACTCACTCATTTGTTGTATGAATTTTCTTAGCGGCTTCCTTTAGATTTTCTGTATAAATAAGTATGTCACCTGTAAATAAAGTTAGTTTTATTTCTTTCTTTCTGGTCTTTTTTTTTTTTTTTTTTACTTTTTCTTCCCTAACTGCACTGGTTAAAACCTACAGCATAATGTTTAATTGAAGTGATGAGAGCAGACATCCTTGTCTTGTTCCTAATGAGGACAAACATTCAGTCTTTCACCTTTAACTATGATTTTAACTTTTATTCACATTTACCCTTTAACGGTTGAAGAGTCTTCTTCTATTCCTAGTGTGTTGGTGTTGAATATTTTATCATGAAGGGCTTTGAGTTTTATCTTATGCTTATGTTGACTGTTGTAGTTCAGTTGCTAAGTTGTGTCCACCTCTTTGCGACCCCGTTGACTGCAAACATGCCAGGCTTCCCTGTCCTTCACTGTATCCCAGAGTTTGCTCAGATTCATGTCCATTGAGTCAGTGGTACTATCTAACCATCTCATCCACTGCTGCCTCCTTCTCCTTTTGCCTTCAGTTTTTCCCAGCATCAGGATCTTTTCCTATGAGTCGGCTCTTCACATCAGGTGGCCAAAGTATTGGGGCTGCAGCTTCAGCATCAGTCCTTCCAGTGAATATTCAGAATTGATTTCCTTTTTTTTCCTATTTATTCTTTAGTCAGTTTCAGTAGTTTATATCTTTTCAGGAGTTTGTCCATTTTATCTAGGTTATCAAAATTGTCAGTATAATTTTTCATTTTATTTCCATATGATACTTTTTATTTCTTCAAGTTGTTAGTGATGTCCTTCTTATATTTCTGATGTTAGTAATTTGAATAGTCTCTTTTTTTCTTGGATGATTCAGCTAAAAGTTCATCAGTTTTACTGATCTTTACAAAGAGCCAACTGTTTGTTTTGTTGATTTTCTCTATTGGGATTCTATTCTGCATTTCATTATTTTTGTTCTAATGTGTATTATTTCCTTCTTTTTGCTTGCTTTAGTTTAGTTTGCTCTTTTTTTCTGATATCTTAAAGTAGAAAACTAGGTAACTGATTTGAGATCTTTCTTCTTTTTTTTTTATATTGGCATTTATAATTCTAAATTTTCTTCAAATACTGCTTTAGCTGCATCCATAAACACTGGTATGTTGTGCCTTTATTTTCAGTCATCTTGAAGTATTTTCTAATTTCTTATATGATTTCCTCTGTTACTGGTGTTTTGGGAGTATATTGTTTACAGTCCACATAGTTTTGAGTTTCTCAAATATGCCTGTTATTGACTCTAAATTCATTTCGTTGTGATCTGAGAACATATTTTGTATGAACTCACTTACTTAAAATTTATTTTAGCTTGTCTTATGGTCTAGGATATGGTCTGTCCTAGAGAGTGTTCCATGTGCACTTGAGAATGTGCATTTTATATCTATTAGGTATACTTGGGTTATAGTGTTGTTTAAATTTTTTATTTCTCTTTCTAACCCTCTGTCTTGTTGCATTGTTCACTATTCATATTTCAGTTTTGACATCCCTACTAGTGTTCCTGAAGGGTTTATTTCTCTCTTCTAATCTGTCACTTTTGCTTTTTGTATTTTGGTGGTTCAATTTTTGAGTGCATGTATGCTTTTATTATACTTCCTCATGCATTGATCCTTTTTTTATTATAAAATCTCTCTGTGTTTCTCCAGTAGCTTTCTCTTTGTTTCTTTTTAAGCCTATTTAGTCTGATGTTCATATAGGCACTCTAGCATTCTTACGTGTGCTGTTTGCATGATGTATCCATTCCCATGCTTTTATTTTCAGCCTATTCATATCTTTGAATCTAAAAAGTGCCAGCCAGTTTCTTTACTTAAAAACAAAGCTCTTCTTTAAAAAATTGGATTATAATTGCTTTACAATGTTGTTTTAGTTTCTGCTGTACAACAGTGTGAATCAGGTGTATGTATACATATATTCCCTCCCTCTTGAACCTCTCTCCCCTCCGTCCCATCACCCTAGGTCTTCACAGAGAGCAAGCCTCTTTAAATTTGTATTTCATTAAATTTATTTGGCACAAAGTGTCATTTTTCAACAGTGGCATGGATGACAATGTTTATTTAATGGTCAAACATCTCACTTACTATGCTGGATGATGTAATGATGTTTTTAGAATATTAGGTGTAGTCTCTGCTTTTCAGGAAATTTAAAATGTAATATAAAGGATTTATTATCTTATTTGTCCCTATTTGTCTGAGACGTATGGCAGAAAAAATGTGATTATATTAATATTATAGTGAGAAAGCAGGTGATGTCTATAAACTTAAGTTTGAAATCACCTTTCACTTTTAATGTATTAAATAGTCTTAAATCCAAATGATGGTATTAATTTTAAATTTATAGATTCATGCCATTACAAGTTTTACCAGTAATAATAGAAGATTCTCAGAAATTTCCAATTTTTGTAGCACCATCTTCCTTGAAATTGTGTTGAGAGGCAGGGGAAAAAAATTGTTGTTTATTCACTAAGTTGTGTCTGACTCTTTTGCAACCCCTTAGACTGTAGCCCATCAGGCTCCTCTGTCCATGGGATTTCCCAGGCAAGAATACTGGAGTGGGTTGCCATTTCGTCTCACTTACTTGCTTTTGACCTATTCAGCTGTCTTGTAAGATGATTAGCATAGTTTGTATATAAACTCCAGAAAAGGAAAAATTAGCTTCTGAAAATGACTGAAGAACAACTGGAATTAATAAATAAGGAGGTGAATGAATGAATGTGTCAACCAGGTGAACTGTGAAATGTAGGTTTTATTATAGGCATTATGTGCAATGAAAGACAGCATAGTTCAAGGTAGTAAAAAATAGAAACTGATTCTACAATGATTAATAATAGTGTTGATGAAAAATTTGATGGCTAATTTTTAATGGGTACTTCTTGTTTGCCTTGTTGTTGTTCAGTCACTCAGTCATGTCCAACTCTTTGCGACCCCATGGACTCCAGCATGCCAGGCTTCTCTGTCCTTCACCATCTCCCAGAGTTTGCTCAAACTCCTATCCATTGAGTCAGTGATGCCATCCAACCATCTCATCCTCTGTTATCCCCTTCTCCTCTTGCCTTCAATCTTTTCCAGCATCAGGGTCCTTTATAATGGGTCAGGTCTTTGCATCAAGTGGTCAAAGTACTGGAGCTTCAGCATTGGTCCTTCCAATGAATATTCAGGATTAATTTCCTTTAAGATTGACTGATTTGATCTTGCGATGCACGGGACTCTCAAGAGTCTTCTCCAACACCACAGCACAAGAGCATCAATTTTTTGGCGTTCAGCCTTCTTTATGG
The DNA here is from genome assembly GCA_007570785.1 of Antilocapra americana. Classification (NCBI taxonomy): domain Eukaryota; kingdom Metazoa; phylum Chordata; class Mammalia; order Artiodactyla; family Antilocapridae; genus Antilocapra; species Antilocapra americana. Next base: position 7,602,308 of record ML660772.1, read on the forward strand.
TCCAGTGCTTATATCCATGGACTGAATAGTCCATGGGGTTGCAAAGGGTTGTATACAACTGAGCCACTTTCAGTTCACTTTTCTCACACCCATACATGACTACTGGAAAAACCATAGCTTTGAATAGATGGACCTTTGTTGGCAGAGTTGTGTCTCTGCTTTTTGATATGCTGTTTAGGGCTTCCCTGTTGGTTCAACTGGTAAAGAATCCACCTGAAATTGAGGAGACCTGGGTTTAATCCCTGGGTTGGGAAGATCCCCCTGGAGAGGGGAATAGCTACCCACTCCAGTATTCTGGCCTAGAGAATTCCATGGACTGTATAGTCCACGGGGTGGCAAAGAGTCATACACGACTGAGTGACTTTCACTTTCACGATTATCATAGCTTTTCTTCCAAGGAGCAAGTGTCTTTTGCCTGGTACTATTCTGATATCTTTACATATGGGTCAAGGATTGGATTATCAACTAAGACTGACATAAATTGAAGACGTTAATTAGTATTAAAACTTTATGTAAATATTTTGTCATTGTGAGGGCTTCTCTCAATGTCTAGAAGCTCCTTCTGCTTCTCCTTGAAAAGCAGAATTGATTGCTTGAATCCTTGAAATTATAATATATTTACAGTATATTTATCATTTTTCTCAACCTACCCTCTACCAACCAAACTAAACAAAACCTAATGTAGTAAAATATTTTAAAAAACATGTCTGAAGTTCCCTCTTAATATATTTTACAGTGGTAAGCTTTTATTTCATTTGGTTTTGTTTAGTTTGGTTTGTAGGGGGTGGGTTGAGAAATATGATAAATATACAGTAAATATAAATACATTCTTGCCACCAACAGATATCCACGATAGCATTTTGTTGTATTTCTTTTGTATGTATGTGGACATGATATACAATTCTTTCTTTTATTTGACCTTAGAATATTTGTGAACTTATATGATGGTTTTAATTTTCAATTTGTGTTTTCCTTAACACGACCCTTACATCAGGATGGAGATCCAGTTCGTCCAGGAGTGGCCATGACTGATCTTGCCACTGGCCTTTATGCCTATGGAGCCATTATGACTGGATTGATACAAAGATATAAAACCGGAAAAGGACTGTTCATTGATTGTAACCTACTGTCATCCCAGGTACCAATCCAAATAACATTTCAGATAATGGAGTACAAACATGTATCTGTGTTATATGTTTTCATATCAAATCCTGTGGTCATGTGAAAAAACAAAAAACAAAACAAGAGGAACTGCTCCCCCACCCAAAAAAAAACAACAATAGCAAAAGTTGTTCTGTTTTGTGTCCTTGATGTTGTAATATTAAAATAAGTGAACCACAAAATTTTGTTACAGTGTAGATATTGCTGTTGAACCAGAATTCTAAAGACTGTTTTTATTAGGTCTGTTAACATTTTTGAGACAGAAATGCAGTTGTCATCTTTTTTGTGTCATAGACCATTTGGGTAGTCTGGTGAAGACTATAGTCTTCACCTTTCCTCAGAATTAAGTTTTTGAATGCATACAATGAGATATTTATAACTACAAAGGAAGTCAGTTATATTGAAATACAGTTATTTCAATGTAAAAGCTAAATTGTGTTATAATAGTACATATGATTTTTCATTAATACATTAAAATAGAATATCTATTCAGTTCAGTTCAGTTCAGTCGATCAGTCGTGTCCGACTCTTTGCAACCCCATGAATGGCAGCACTCTAGGCCTCCCTGTCCATCACCAACTCCTGGAGTCTACCCAAACTCATGTTCATCAAGTCGGTAATGCCATCCAGCCATCTCATGCTCTGTCATCCCCTTCTCTTCCTGCCCCCAATCCTTCCCAGCATTAGGGTCTTTTCCAATGAGTCAGCTCTTTGCATGAGGTGGCCAAAGTATTGGAGTTTCAGCTTCAGTGTCAGTCCTTCCAATGAACACCCAGGACTGATCTCCTTTAGTATGGACTGGTTGGATCTTCTTGCAGTCCAAGGGACTCTCAAGAGTCTTCTCCAACACCACAATTCAAAAGCATCAATTCTTCTGTGCTCAGCTTTCTTCACCATCCAACTCTCATATCCATACATGACTATTGGAAAAATCATACCCTTGACTAGATGGACCTTTGTTGACAAAGTAATGTCTCTGCTTTTCAATATGCTATCTAGGTCGGTCATAACTTTCCTTCCAAGGAGTGTCTTTTAATTTCATGGCTGCAATCACCATCTGTAACGATTTTGGAGCCCCCCAAAATAAAGTCTGACACTGTTTCCACTGTTTCCCCATCTATTTCCCATAAAGTGATGGGACCGGATGCAATGATCTTAGTTTTCTGAATGTTGAGCTTTAAGCCAATTTTTTCACTCTCCTCTTTCACTTTCATCAAGAGGCTTTTTAGGTCCTCTTTGCTTTCTGCTATAAGGGTGGTGTCATCTGCATGTCTGAGGTTATTGATATTTCTCCCGGCAGTCTTGATTCCAGCTTGTGCTTCTTCCAGCCCAGCATTTCTCATGATGTACTCTGCATATAAGTTAAATAAGCAGGGTGACAATATACAGCCTTGACGTACTCCTTTTCCTATTTGGAACCAGTCTATTGTTCCATGTCCGGTTCTAATTGTTGCTTCCTGACCTGCATACAAGTTTCTCAAGAGGCAAGTCAGGTGGTCTGGTATTCCCATCTCTTTCAGAATTTTCCACAGTTTATTGTGATCCACACAGTCAAAGGCTTTGGCATAGTCAATAAAGCAGAAGTAGATGCTTTTCTGGAACTCTCATGCTTTTTTGATGATCCAGCAAATGCTGGCAATTTGATCTCTGGTTCCTCTGCCTTTTCTAAAACCAGCTTGAACATCTGGAAGTTCATGGTTCACGTATTGCTGAAGCCTGGCTTGGAGAATATTGAGCATTAGTTTAGTAGTGTGTGGGATGAGTGGAAGTGTGTGGTAGGTTGAGCATTCTTTGGCATTGCCTTCCTTTGGGATTGGAATGAAAATTGACCTTTTCCAGTCCTGTGGCCATTTCTGAGTTTTCCAAATTTACTGGCATATTGAGTGCAGCACCTTCACAGCATCATCTTTCAGGATTTGAAACAGCTCAACTGGAATTCCATCACCTCCACTAGCTTTGCTCATAGTGATGCTTTCTAAGACCCACTTGACTTCACATTCCAGGATGTCTGGCTCTAGGTGAGTGATCATGCCATCATGATTATCTGGGTCATAAAGATCTTTTTTTGTACAGTTCTTCTTTGTATTCTTGCCACCTCTTCTTAATATCTTCTGCTTCTGTTAGGTCCATACCATTTCTGTCCTTTATCAAGCTCATCTTTGCATGAAATGTTCCCTTGGTATCTCTGATTTTCTTGAAAAGATCTCTAGTCTTTCCCATTCTGTTGTTTTCCTCTATTTCTTTGCATTGATCACTGAAAAAGGCTTTCTTATCTCTCCTTGCTATTCTTTGGAACTCTGCATTCAGATGAGAATATCTTTCCTTTTCTACTTTGCTTTTTGCTTCTCTTCTTTTCACAGCTATTTGTAAGGCCTCCTCAGACACTCATTTTGCCTTTTTGAGTTTCTTTTCCATGGGGATGGTCTTAATGCCTGTCTCCTATACAATGTCATGAACCTCTGTCCATAGTTCATCAGGTACTCTGTCTATCAGATCTAGTCCCTTAAATCTATTTCTCACTTCCACTGTATAATCATAAGGGATTTGATTTAGGTCATACCTGAATGGTCTAGCGGTTTTCTCTACTTTCTTTTATTTAAGTCTGAATTTGGCAATAAGAAGTTCATGATCTGAGCCACAGTCAACTCCCAGTCTTGTTTTTGCTGACTGTATAGAGCTTCTTCATCTTTGGCTACAAAGAATATCATCAATCTGATTTCAGTGTTGACCCTCTAGTGATGTCTATGTGTAGAGTCTTCTCTTGTGTTGTTGGAAGAGGATGGTTTCTATGACCAGTGCGTTCTCTTGGCAAAATTCTATTAGCCTTTGCCCTGCTTTGTTCCACGACCAAATTTTCCTGTTACTCCAGGTGTTTCCTGACTGCCTACTTTTGCATTCCAGTCCTCTATAATGAAAAGGGCATCTTTTTTGGGTGTTAATTCTAAAAAGTCTTGTAGGTCTTCATAGAGCTGTTCAACCTCAGCTTTGTTAGCGTTACTGGTTGGGGCATAGGTTTGGATTACCATGATATTGAATGGTTTGCCTTGGAAACAAACTGAGATCATTCTGTCATTTTTGAGATTGCATCCAAGTACTGCATTTCGGACTCTTTTGTTGACCATGATGGCTACTCCATTTCTTCTAAGGGATTCCTGCCCACAGTAGTAGATATAATCGTCATCTGAGTTAAATTCACTTATTCCAGTCCATCTCAGTTGGCTGATTCCTAGAGTGTCAATGTTCACTCTTGCCATCTCCTGTAGGGTATTCAATAACCATTGCAGTTTTAAAGTAATGACTGAAGTAGCTATAATATGATAAGAAAATGTACTTAGTATTTACTGCTAATCAAGTCATACTTAGGCACTGCTTATACTCCTGTGGTTTGTTGCCTATGTTCATAATGGAATAAAATGCTAAATTTAAGTTAGAGGTTAATGAAAATAAAGGTATAATTTTTTTCCATTCAAGTTAATTACTTCCCAAAATTCTTTTCATAAGCTCCAGCTTAAGAAGACTTGGCTTGTATTGTTGTCAGTTATATTATGCTAAACACTAAGCAGGTGGAATAAAAGGGTTATTTAACTCCCTCTCAAATTGACATTCTGCCTACTTTTCTCTAGATGAGACCTAGATTTTGTACTGTACGTGGAGGTTGCTTCTGAATAGTTTTTCAGGGAGAGGAAAAAAGAAAATATCTAATTTGTGCAAGGAGACATTTTAGTGAGGGGAAAAATACTTCATAGAAACCTCAGCTGGGAATTTCAGATTTAAATGGCATACATGGGAAAATGGTAAACTTGGAACTCTTCTTTGTAGACTTTTTGTTTTCTTTTAGACAAAATTAAGGTGGTATATAGAGGTAAGAAACATTAATGTGGTTGAAGAAAATACTATAAATGGGTTTTCATTACTAGCTTTGAGTCACAGTCAGAGCTTTAATGGTTATATAAAATGGTGAAAGAACTCTCTCCAAATGAATGATCTATCTCCTTAACAGAGAGGCAGAGTTTAGGTATGGAATGAAGTTGAAAGTCTTTTTTTCCCTCCCTTAATTTTGTAACTGCAAGGAACCTGACATAGGTTAAGTCACTGCATAAAAATTGGACACCCAGTAAATAAGGAATCTATGAAGGTTTTATGAGTTTGTGACCTATGCAGTCACAGAAGGCACTGGGCTTAATTTAAATGCTCTGCTGTAACTGCCTTGAAATTCTTAATCATTTTTAAAATTGGAATATAATCGCTTCATAATGTTGTGTTAGATTCTGCTATACAACAAAGTGAATAACTATATGTGTCTGTGTGTATATATATATATATATATATCCTCTCCCTCTTAAGCCTTCCCCCACCAACCCCCAACTCAGGTCATCAAAGAACACTGAGCTGAGCTCCCTGTGCTATATAACAGCTTCCCACTAGCTATCTGTAATAGTTTTTGAATGAGAGGCCCTACCTTTTTCATTCTGTCTCAGTACTCACAAATTATGCAGCTGGTTCTGTATTTGAGGTTCTACTTAAATCTACCTGATCTCTACCTGGACTGCTTTTCTTATAGTATGTCAATTCTTAACTTGGGAAAAAAATTTCTTGTAGAGTATTATAGAGTTTAATTCTCTTCTGACACCTAACACAGTGATTCACAATCTGGAGGTGTGTGCTTCCCTTGGGGTGGGAATGGAGGTAGGTGAAGTCACTGGTGGGACTGTTTCAAAGTGAGAGTACAGTAAATACAGACTCATGCATACTTAGAGTGTGTGTCTAAATTTGTTGTTTGCATTGCTTCTTGAGGCTGTAAGTTCCACGTATGCAGGAATAATGTTCGTTTTTATTTATGTTTGTGGCCTCTTCAAAGCCCAAGTATTTGTCAAATAGCAGGTCTACCAATCTTTGGAGATAAGTCAGAGAACCACTGTTACCAGTGGGTATGCCTCATATCCCTTAGATTTGTTAGGGAAAATAGAAAAAAGTAGTGAACGATTGAGTTAGGTTAAGTACTTGATAAACAACTAATGATGAAATGATTTGCTTTTGGCAAATGCAGTAGCAGTGATTTAGCATATTGTCTTACAGGTAACCCAGTCAAAGGTTGCTAAAATCACTAGTGCATTTAAGACTCATTAGCTATCTTTTTATAATTGACATAGAACATTATATTAGTTTCAGTGTAAACATAACGATCTGGTTTTGTATATATTGCGAAATGGTCATCATAATAAGTCTAGTTAAAGTTAAAAGTATATTTTTCTTGTGATAACTTTTCAGATATACTTTTAGCAACTTTCAAATATGCAATATAGAGTCACCATGCTGTACATTATATCTCAACTTTAAAATTTTATTATTGTGAGTTTATACCTTTTGATCCCCTTCACCCATTTTGCACACCCCTTGTCCCTCACGTCAACCATCAATCTATATATATATGAGCTTGGTATTTTTTTAAAAAAATTAGATTCCACATATAAGTGAGATTCATTGATGGACACTTATTTTGTTTTCATATCTTGGCCAATGTCATTAACTACCCTTTAACAATAAAAATCTATTAGGTCTTATTTTAGGGCTTTGCACTTGCACACCTACTATTTTAATGAACCCTCATAATCATCATTTGAGGGAGATAGGCAGATGAGAAATTTCTATTTTCATTTCACTTATAAGAAAACCGAGACAAAGAGAGGTTGACCTTTTTGAGCAACTGAGTCACAGCAAGGCCTCTGGTTTCTGACATCCTGATTGGTTCTCTTTTTCCCGCTTAATGAAGGAAAAGCTTTGGCACTGAGAAACAGGCAAGCTTCAGGTTTCCTTTGGTGAAGCTAAAGAGGAGAAGGCAAATTGAGTAAGAGGCAGGGGAAGCAGAAGAACACTCAGTAATAAGGTAACAAATAGTGAGATTGCCCTTACTTCCCCAAAGCCTGCCAAGAGCTGCAGTAAGACAGTGCAACCAAGTAGGCCCTTCTGGATCAATATCTAATCATGTTTAGATCCTGTGAGTGAAAAATGTCATGGAATTTAATATTATGGATAAGTGCTTTTGTTGAAATGTGAGAATTTTGAGAAAAATAGCATTTAGAGTCATGGGGTGATGGGATTTGTTTGTTTCAGCTCTAGCTCACTGAGGAGTCACTGTGTCCCAGCCTCTGTGCTCCAAAGGTTGGAGTGGAAGGCAACGCCACTGTTCAGGGTTTACTAGAAGAGGCAACCAAGTTGGATGGAAAAGCTGGAGGTATAGATAGTTCGCTTTGGTGCCCTGACAGGGTTACAGAATGTGGTTGGACCTTATATGTCATGCTTCAGAATTTGGATTCGAACTTTTTAAGACTTCTGTTTCTCTGTAAATTCTGTTAGGTCTTTTCAACCAATGACCATGTTTCCTTGAATCCTTGCTGCTGTTGCCACTTCAGAACAATCTCTGAGCTGTGGGCAGTATCAGAGAGTTTCTGAAGGCGGTGATGTGCAGGTAATAATTTATGCTGAAGCCTTCCTGAAATGTAGTGCTCTGGACTCTCTCTTTTCTTCTGATAAGGGCTTTTTCTTCTCACTTGGGCATCTCTTTTTTCTGTTTTTTTTTTTTTTTTTTCCCTTGTCTTTCTTCATTTTCCTGCTTTCATTCTGTGCTCTCAGCCTTTCTCTTTTCCCCTCCCTTTTTCTCCATCCTTCATTGTGTGGCACTAAAGTTGTTAGCAGTTGTCAGGACTTCCCTGGTGGTTCAGTGGTTAAGATCTTGCCTTAGAATGTAGGGGGTGCAAGTTGGACCCTGGTTGGGGAGCTAAGATCCCACGTGTCTCACGGCCACAAAAGCAAGCATAAAACAGAAGCACCATTGTAACAAGTTCAATAAAGGCTTTAAAAATGGTCCATATCTTTAAAAAAAAAAGTTGTTAGCAGTGCTGGTTCCAGATCTTACATCCTTCTACTGTACCACTCAGGAAAGTTTCAGAATCTTTGATTAGTTCCCATGGAACAAAAATGAAGTGCCCTTGCCTAGAAGTCCTAGAACACAAGACAGTGACCGTTAAGTGACTGAGTTAAGTGATTATTCCTGAACCAATTAATGAGACCTGAAAGATAAAGAATACTAATTGGCTTAAGCCGTTTCTGTTACAAGGGATGGGGTTAACTCCACCCAAACCATATTGCGGTGACTGGGGAGAGGTAATTTCCTTAAAGAATAGTGGGGTTATTTTTTGGCCAGAGGAAGAGGAAAAGGATGATGGGCAGCTCATCAAAAACTATTCACCATGCTAACATACTGGGTTGTTTTGAGGTTCTAGTGCAACAAAGGATATGAAAAATTCTTTGTATATTAGAAAGTATTCTGCTGATGAGTAATATTAATTTTATCAGGCTACTGAAAAAGTATTTCCAGTGTTACAAATATGCTGAGATTAAAAAGATGGTTATTGACATTATTTTATCATAATTATTATATTTTTCATAATAGAGAAATCTTGACTAACTTCCCTTAGTCTTTCAATTTAAGATAACATTTATTTATTTTAGATCCAAAAACCAAACCACAAAATGATTAAAATCTGTTTTATATAAATGGGAAGTGCTAGTTCTAGATACTTTTCCAAGTAACATCATAGGAAACCACATTTTTTAAAAAAAGTATTCATTTTCTCTTTTTTATATAAATGTTCACTGTTATTAAGCAGATAACATTTGACCTTAATTCCAGCTTCCTGAAAAATAACTGCCATTTCATGCAGTGGTAAAAAGCATAGTTTTCGACTCACTTTGATTGCATTGCATAGGATGACAAATGAATGATTATAGTATTCAATATTAGTTGCTAAAAATGAAATTTTGTACTGCTTTCTTAAAAGTGATCTAATGTACAATAGACAAATTACACTTGATTTGAATAGTAGCTAATAATTAACTCAGAGATGATTGCCTCAACCACAACAAAACCATTTCACTGTAGAGACATGACAGTTGCCGGGATGTGGTTTGTAGTGGGCACCGATTTTTTTTGTAGTTTCAAGGCTGTAAACTTTTAACCCGTGTCATAAAATTCTTTGATTTTTTTTTTTAGTTTTAATGTGATTTAAAGTTGTCAACTGAAGATTGTCTAATGCCAGCATCTAGACAGTATTCTTTAGATGATATTGGTAAATAACAAGGAAGTGGGTTTGGATGTGGTTCCAATTATTATGTTGCTCTTATTCTTCTGTTGTGGCTTGGAGAAATATCTTTTGGAAGTTTTAATATCCTTCCTGTACTTAATTGCAACCAGGCTCCCCTAATTACTACTACAATGAATTTGTTTTTTTAGCACAAAACTTCTGTAATTATTTTCACTTATAGAATGTTTAGGCATTTTTGATTCACTTTTTCATCCTTGTTTGTATATTGTTCATATTCTGTTGTTTATTCGCCAAGTCATGTCCAACTCTTTGCAGCCCCATGGACCACAGCACTCCAGGCTTCCTTGTCCTTCACTATCTCCTAGAGTTTGCTCAAACTCATGTCCATTGAATCAGTGATGTCATCTAACCATCTCATTCTCTGATGTCTCCTTCTCCTCTTTCCTCAGTCTTTCCCAGTATCAGGGTCTTTTCCAATGAGTTAGCTCCTCGATCAGGTGGCCACAGTATTGGAGCTTCAGTTCTAGCATCAGCCCTTCCAATGAATATTCAGGGCTTATTTCCTTTAGGATTGACTAGTTTAATCTCCTTGCTGTCAAAGGGACTCTCAAGACTCTTCTCCAGCACCAAAATTTGAAAGTATCAGTTCTTCAGTGCTTAGCTTTCTTCATGGTCCAACTCTCATATCTGTACATGATGAGTTGAAAAACCATAGCTTTGACTATATGAACCTTTGTTGGAAAGGTGAGGTCTCTGCTTTTGAATACACTGTCTAGGCTTATCATAGCTTTTCTTCCAAGAAGCAAGAATCTTTTAATCTTGTGGCTGCAGTCACCATCCGCAGTGATTTTGGAGCCCAAGAAAATAAAATCTGCCACTATTCCCATTTTTTCCTAACCTATTTGTCATGAAGAGATGGGACAAGATGCCGCAATCTTAGTTTTTTGAATGTTGAGTTTTAAGCCAGCTTTTTCACTCTCCTCTTTTACCTTCATCAAGAGGCTCTTTAGTTCCTCTTCATTTCTGCCATTAGAGTGCTATCAACTGCATATATAAGGTTGTTGATATTTCTCCTTGCAGTCTTGATTCCAGCTTGTGATTTATCCAGCCTGGCATTTCACATGATATACTCTGCATATTAGTTAAATAAGCAGGGTGACAATATACAGCCTTGACATACCCCTTTCCCAATGTGGAACCAGTCCATTGTTCGATGTCTGATTCTAACTGTTGCTTGTTGTCCTGCATACAAGTTTCTTAGGAGGCAGGTAAGGTGGTATGGTATTCCCATCTCTGTAAGACTTTTCCATGGTTTGTTGTGAACCACACAGTCAAAGGCTTTAGCTTAGTCAATGAAACAGAAATAGATGTTTTTGGAATTCCCTTGTTTTTTCTGTGATCCAACAGATGTTGGCAGTTTTATCTCTAGTTCCTCTGCCTCTTCTAAATCTAGCTTGTGCATCTGGAAATTCTTAGTTCATGTTCTGCTGAAGCCTGGCTTGGAGAATTTTGAGCATTACTTTGCTAGCATGTGAAATGAGAGCAATTATGTGGTAGTTTCAACATTCTTTGGCATTGCCTTTCTTTGGTATTGGAATAAAAAATGGCCTTTTCCAGTCCTGAGAATACTGCTGAGTTTTCCCAATTTGCTGACATATTGAGTGCAGTACTTTAACAGCATTATCTTTTAAGATGTCATATTTAAGAGAGATAAAATTTTAACTCTCATTGTAGCACATTTTTATGGATAAACTTTTGAATTCAAACAAGCATAATAATCTGAAATTCATCTTTTTCTACCTCTAGATACACTTGTATTTCTACTTTTCCTATTTTATCTATATCTTTAAATTTTTTAATTGAGGTATATTTTATATATAATAAAATTCATCCTGTATTAAGGGTGACCATTTAGTAGTTTTTAGTAGATTTAGTGGGTTATGCAACCATCACCATAAATCACGTTTGGAATAAATAATCTATAGTCACCTCTGGTCTGGATGTTACCTATTCAGCTAGAATGAACCAGTTCTGATGGAGGAGAATGTAGGGTTGCACTGACTCAGAAGAATTCAAGGACTATTATGACTTCTGTGGGCCCGAGAAAATTTTGCCTTTATGCATCATTTCTTCCATAAATATATTTGAATTGTATATTTATAATTGCATTGCTGTAAGGATGAATGTTGGAGAAGGCAATGGCAACCCACTCCAGTACTCTTGCCTGGAAAATCCCACCGATGGAGGAGCCTGGTAGGCTGCAGTTCATGGGGTTGCTAGGAATTGGACACGACTGAGTGACTTTCCTTTCACTTTTCACTTTCATGCATTGGAGAAGGCAATGGCAACCCACTCCAGTGTTCTTGCCTGGAGAATCCCAGTGACAGGGGAGCCTGGTGGGCTGCCGTCTATGGGGTCGCACAGAGTTGGACACAACAGAAGTGACTTAGCAGCAGCAGTAGCAAGGATGAATGTAATTAGTTATTATGTCCATTTTTTCTTCTGATTTTAAAAGAATTAAAATTAAAGCATTTATATGTATCCCTAAAGCATTGTTGGTCTTAGGCACTATCAGTTTAGTTCAGTTCAGTTGCTCAGTCGTGTCCGACTCTTTGTGACCCCATGGACTGCAGTATGCCAGGCCTCCCTGTCCATCATGAACTCCTGGAATTTACTCAGACTCATGTCTGTTGAATCAGTGATGCCATCCAACCATCTCATCCTCTGTCATCCCCTTTTCCTCCTGCCTTCTATCTTTCCCAGCATCAGGGTCTTTTCAAATGAGTCAGCTCTTCGCATCAGGTGGCCACAGTATTGGAGTTTCAGCTTCAGCGTTGGTCTTTCCAATGAATATTTAGGACTGATTTCCTTTAGGATGGGCTGGTTGGATCTTCTTGCAGTGCAAGGGATTCCCAAGAGTCTTCTCCAACACCACAGTTCAAAAGCATCAGTTCTTCTGCGCTCAGCTTTCTTTATAGTCCAACTCTCACATTCGTACATGACTACTGGAAACACCATAGCTTTGACTAGATGGATCTTTGTTGGCAAAGTAATGTCTCTGCTTTTTAATATGCTGTCTAGGATGGTCATAACTTCTCTTCCAAGGAGCAAGCGTTTTTTAATTTCATGGCTGCAGTCATCATCTGCAGTGATTTTGGAGCCCCCCAAAATAAAGTCTCTCTGTTTCCATTGTTTCATCATCTATTTGCCATGAAGTGATGGAACCAGATGCCATAATCTGAGTTTTCTGAATGTTGGCTTTTAAGCCATCTTTATCACTCTCCTCTTTCACTTTCATCAAGATGCTCTATAGTTCTTCTTTGCTTTCTGCCATAAGGATGGTGTCATCTACGTATCTGAAGTTATTGATACTTCTCCTGGTGATTGATCTTGATTCCATCTTGTACTTCATCCAGTCCGGCATTTCTCATGATGTACTGTGCATATAAATTAAACAAGCAGGGTGATAATATACAGCCTTGACATTCTCCTTTCCCTATTTGGAACCAGTCTGTTGTTCCATGTCCAGTTCTAACCGTTGCTTCTTTGCCTTCACACAGATTTCTCAAGAGACAGGTAAGGTGATCTGATATTCCCATCTCTTTAAGAATTTTCCAGTTTCTTGTGATCCACACTGTCAAAGGCTTTGGCATAGTCAGTAAAGCAGAAGTAGATGTTTTTCTGGAACTCTCTTGCTTTTTCTATGATTCAACAGATGTTGGCAATTTGTACCTAATTAATAAGTCAGCTCTGGAAGAATTTCCTTGAGAACAGTCTAAAATGTGCCAAATCTGTGATGAAAGACTATCCTGCATCCAGGAAGGAAGTAGAAGCTGAACGTTGAGGTTATGCTGAAGGGTGAATAGAGAGTGGAAAGATGGAGAAACTTTGGTCTGTGACCAAAGAAGTTGAGAGACTGGAGTAGGGAGAGAGAGAGAGGAAAAAAAAAGTATAGTATCACAAAGTTCAAGAGATTTGGGAACTACAAATTTGCATTTGAATCTCCCCAAGAAGCCTAATGCATTCCAGCCTGGAAGGCCTTGCTAGCCTGCCAGTCCTTGGTTGTTCACGTGTGTGCACTCAGTCACTTCAGTTGTGTCTGACTCTTTTCCACCCCATGGACCATAGCCCACCAGGCTCCTCTGTCCATGGGATCCTCCAGACAAGAATACTGGAGTGGGTTGCCATGCCCTCCTCCAATGGATCTTCCCAACCCAGGGATTGAAACTGCATCTCTTGTGTCTCCTTGATTCTTGTGGCCAATTTTTAATCCCCATCCAATTTCTGTTCCGTAACTTGCTGAGGGCTCCCATTTCTCTGTCAGTTTAAATTTAGGGGATAAATGATTATGAACATTTAACTAATATTAGGATGAGTAAGTAAGAAGGTAATGACACACAAAAAAATGAGAAATCAGATGATTTCCAAAGGAAACTATGAAGACTTTTATATAATTATTTTATGTTAATATTTTATACTATTGGTTCATTTGAATACAAGTTGACTGCTTTGAAGAATATCATTCACTATTTTTTTTTTAAAGATTTGACAAGATGCAAGTGTATAATGGAGGATGCTCTGGTTTTGTACAGATGAAATCTTTACTTATATTCGTGGACATGTCATATTTTTATATGACGTGGGCCATAGTGAAGCAAACCAGGGCTTTTAACTTGTGCTGATTGGTAATTGGGAGAATGTCTCAAAGGAGAACAGAATAAAACAGGAAGATGGGTTTCATTGTGATGTAATTTAATTCTCTTATTAGATACTTTAAAACAATTTGTTGCTTTCAAAATGTTCTGAAAATTAGCAAGATAGTTAAGATAAAAATATAAAAGAAATAGGAGAAAGATAAATTTATTTATCCTGCAATAAATTTAGTCATTGCGGGATCTTGTAGAATAGTGAACCTAATCAATTGTTCCTAAAGGTAGGCTTCACAATCTTTGAATCACTTCTATTTTGTTACTAGAGTTAGAACAATTTGTTTTTTTGGTGAAGTTAATCAATTTCACCTTCATCTTTGTGCTTTCTAGGGTCAGAAAATTTTATGTACTGGTAATGTAAAATATAGTATTACATCCTTCTGTATTGTCTCAGTGATGGTCTTTACCTGCTCTAAGTTGTGGTCCAACTGATTCCTGGTGGAACATAGCTATTTGGTTTCAACTCCTATGTCATCATTGCAGCTAATAGATAAAACATTTAATTTCTCTGAAAAATCACTTTGGTTCTTCACAGAATATATATGAGGTATAAGGACAAATACTTTTTTCAGTTTTTGTAGCCTAGAGTTATTATATATCAGCAGTTACCAGCAGTTGATTAGCTAAAGTGCTTAGAAATTTCAATTTTCTGGTTATTTTCATTTTCTAGATAATTGAGGGTAAAAAGGAAACTGTTTTGATTTCAACTATTTTTATAGAAAAATCTTCTAAAATGCTTAGTTTACTTTTCTATTATGGTAAATGCTGTATACTAAATATATTTTCACTTTAAAGGTTATAATTTTGATCTTTATTTTTTAAACCTATTGATACTCATTTTAGGTACTAAGGAATTAAGTTGAATATGAACTAACAAAACTCATCCATCCGTTATTCATTTTTCCATTTATCCACACTTTTTTCTTATGCCAAATTATACAAGTGATAAATAAATCAGCCAGTTTCCTGCCCCCATGGCATTTACATTGTAGTTGAATATATAAACAATAAGCAAATGATAAGTCATAAATTTGCACAAGGAAATAAAAAGTTTGATAAAGATAACAGGGATAGTTCTGTTAGCCAGGGCAAGATTATTCCAAATGGAGGGAACAATTAATACAAAAGCCTGAAACAGAACAAAACTTGGCATGTCCTAGCAACTGACAAATGGCCCAATGAAAGACATCCCTTAGAAGTTGACATTAACACTAAATCTGGCCAAATAGTCGTCTAAATAAATGGGAGGTGACATTTAATCTAAATAATAATACAATATTCTGTGGTTAGTAAGCCTATTAGAAGTTAGAAGTCAGTAACAGACTGTTCTTTTTTGTGGGGAGAGAATTTATTGGCAGGGTACTAGGTCAAGCCTGTAGAGCAAATGTTGTGTTCTGGTGCTGTTTTTGTAGAATGACAGTGGAATCAACACAGCATTGCCAACAGTGTTAAATTTTTTCTCCTATTTGGGCTTTCTGGAGACTGGTATTGAGAAGGTCAAGACAGGTTCTGGAAAAGGAGTGCTGTGATTCTTAACATAATAATATAAGGTGCAACATTGTGAGAAGCGCTATACACCTGCTGACCTTGGAGTAGACAGTGTATTGTATAGACTGTTTACATTTTCCAAAGTTGAACTAATAACATAATGAAACTTATATTTACTTTATGCTAAATGTTGTTCTAAGCACGTTGTATATATTAACTAATTTATTTCCTCAATAGTTCTGTTATTCCTATTTTACTGAGGAGGTAGCAGAAACATAGAATAACATTGTAACTTGCCCTGTGTCACATAGACAAATAAATAGCAGAGTTGGGACCTGAACTCAGTCTGCACACTGTGCTATACTTCTACTCTTCTTAAGAGTATAAGGCCCACCCAGTATTCATTCATTCATTCATTTATTTACTTAAGTGTTTGTTGAGTTCTTAGTGCCAAGCATGCTGTTATTCCTGGCAATGTTATGATGAATAAGTTGAGTGGGGAATATATTTTACCCCTTAAAAGAGGTATACAAATATAAGAAATCTTGACCTATCTTTTGGGAGAGTAATTTTGGTAAGTAATATGGTCAGCACTGACAGTAGAACTTAACATAATGGTTGTACATTGGTCTTGTATCTTGTAACGTTGCTGTGTGTTAGTCACTCAGTCATATCTGACTCTTTGTATCTCCATGAACTGTAGCTCGCCAGGCTCCTTAGTCCATGAAATTCTCTCGGCAAGAATACTGGAGTGGATTGCCATTTCCTCCTCAAGGGGATCTTCCCAACTCAGGGGTCAAACCCGTATCTCCTGCACTGTAGGTAGATTCTTTACCATTTGAGTCACCAGGGAAGCCTTGGTGGGCTTGTGTTTTTAGTTCTAACAGTTATTTTAATGGATAATAAGATTTTCTGTATACAAAGTCATGTCATCTATTAATACAGGTAGTTTTACTTCTTCTGATATAGATATACCTTTTATTTCCTTTTCTTGCTTATTGCCCTAAATAGAAAGAACACCAGTACAATGTTGAATAGAAGTGCCAAGAATAGACATTCTTTTTTTTTTCATGATTTCAGGGCCAAAAGTCTAGTTTTTCACCAGTATGTATGCTATTAGCTGTGGCTTTTTTCACTGATACTCTTTATCAGATTGAGGAAATTTCTTTTATTTTTTGTTTGCTGAATATTTTTATTATGAAAGAGTGTTGGATTTTGGCAAATGCTATTTCTATGACTGTTGAGATCATTAACTGGCTTGTATCACTTATCCTGTTAATATGTTATTTGATTATTGATTAACAACTGATACTGATTTTTGTGTATTGAATCAATTTTGTAATCCTGGGGGAAAGTCTCAGTTGATCTTGTGTGAATCTTGGTATAGTTGCTATATTTAGTTTGCTAGCTTGTTGCTAAGGATTTTAAGGTCTATATTCAAAAAAGAGAACTGCCCTGTAGTTTTCTTCTTACTGTGATTTTTTTTTTTTTTTACCAGTTTTAGTATCAGGGTGATATTTCAGAGTTGTTTTCTTCTCTTCTAGTTTTTGTAAGAATTTGTGAAAAATTGGTACTTTTAATTTAATTGTTTTGGTGGAACTCAATCAGTGAAGCTAAAAAAGTCTGAACTGCTGCTTTTTGGGGATAAATTTTATGACTGTTGGAACTTCCCTGGTGGCTCAGATGGTGAAGCGTCTGCCTACAATGTGGAAGACCAGGGTTCAATCCCTGGGTCGGGAAGATCTCCTGGAGAAGGAAATGGCAACCCACTCAAGTATTCTTGCCTGGAAAATCGCATAGACAGGGGAACCTGGTAGGCTACAGTCCATGGGGTTGCAAGGAGTCAGACATGACTGAGCAACTTCACTTTCACTTATGACTGTTAATTTGGTTGTTGTATGTCTATTCAGGTTTTCTATTTATTATTTAGTCAGTTTCAGTAATTTGTATCTTTGTAAAACTTTTTCCCATTTCATTGAGCTTATTTAATTTATTGGCAAATAATTATTAATAGTAGCCTTATATAATGCTTTTTTCCTGTAAGTTCAGTACAAATAGTCCCTCTTTTATTCATGATTTTAATAACTTGAGTCTTCTTTCTTTTTTCTTGGTCAGTCTAGTTTAAGGTTTGTTAATTTTGTTGATCTTTTTGATAAACCAACTTTGGATTTCATTGATTTTCTCTACTGGTTTCCTATATTCTATATTTCATTAATTGTACTTATATTTTTAGTAGTTTCTTCCTTTTACTACTTTTTTTTTTCTTTTTTTTTATTTATTATTTATTATTATTTTTTAATTGTTTTTGCCATACATTGTCATGATATCACCATGGGTTTACATATGCTTCCCCTCCGGAACCCCCCTCCCTCTTCCCTCCACCCCCCGGGAAATCTCGCTGCACCAGCCCCGAGCATCAGTCCTGGGCTGGCGATTGACTAGACATATGAAAATTAACATGCTTCAATGCCCTTCTCCCATATCATCCCACCCTTACACTCATCCACAAAGTCCACGAGTCTATTCTATACATCTGCGTTCCTTTTGCTGTCTCGTATGTTGGGTTCTCGTTACCGTCTTTCTAAATTCCATATATATGCGTTAATATACTATATTGTTGTTTTTGCTTCTGGCTTACTTCACTCTGGATAATGGGCTCCAGTTTCGTCCATCTGAGTAGAATTGCTTCAAATGAATTTTTTTTTAATGCTGAGTAATATTCCATTGTGTATATGTACCACAGCTTTCTTATCCATTCATCAGTTGATGGGCATCTAGGTTGCTTCCATGTCCTGGCTATTGTAAACAATGCAGCGATGCACATTGGGGTACACGTGGCTCTTTCAATTCTGGTTTCCTCGGTGTATATGCCCAGCAGTGGGATTGCTGGGTCATATGGCAGGTCTATTTGCAGCTTTTTAAGGAACCTCCACACTGTTTTCCATAGTGGTTGTACTAGTTTGCATTCCCACCAACAGTGTAAGAGGGTTCCCTTTTCTCCACATCCTCTCCAGCATTTATTGCTTGTAGACTTTTGGATGGCAGCCATTCTGACTGGTGTAAAGTGGTACCTCATTGTAGTTTTGATTTGCATTTCTCTGATAATGAGTGATGTTGAACATCTTTTCATGTGTTTGTTAGCCATTTTTATATCTTCTTTGGAGAAATGTCTGTTAAGTTCTTTGGCCCACTTTTTAATTGGGTTGTTTATTTTTCTAGAATGGAGCTGCAGGAGTTGTTTGTAAATTTTTGAGATTAATTGTTTGTCTGTTGCTTCATTGGCTATTATTTTCTCCCATTCTGAAGGCTGTCTTTTCACCTTGCTTATAGTTTCCTTTGTTGTGCAAAAGCTTTTAATTTTAATTAGGTCCCATTTGTTTATTCGTGTTTTTATTTCCAATATTCTGGGAGGTGGGTCATGGAGTATCCCGCTTTTGGTTATGGCAGAGAGTGTTTTGCCTATGTTATCCTCTAGGAGTTTTATAGTTTCTGGTCTTATGCTTAGATCTTTAATCCATTTTGAGTTTATCTTTGTGTATGGTGTTAGAAAGTGATCTAGTTTCATTCTTTTACAAGTGGCTGTCCAGTTTTCCCAGCACCACTTGTTAAAGAGGTTGTCTTTTCTCCATTGTATATTCTTGGCTCCTTTGTCAAAGATAAGGTGTCCATAGATGCGTGGATTTATCTCTGGGCTTTCTATTCTGTTCCATTGATCTATGTTTCTGTCTTTGTGCCAGTACCATACTGTCTTAATGACTGTGGATTTGTAGTATAGCCTAAAGTCCGGTAGGTTGATTCCGCCCGTTCCATTCTTCTTTCTCAAGATTGCTTTGGCTATACGAGGTTTTTTGTATTTCCATACAAATTGAGAAATTATTTGTTCTAATTCTTTGAAAAAGACCTCTGGTAGCTTGATAGGAATTGCATTGAATCTATAGATTGCTTTGGGTAGTATACTCATTTTCACTATGTTGATTCTTCCAATCCACGAACACGGCACATTTCTCCATCTGTTTGTGTCCTCCTTGATTTCTTTCATCAGTGTTTTATAGTTTTCTATATACAAGTCTTTTGATTCTTTAGGTAGAAATACTCCTAATTATTTTATTCTTTTTGTTTCGATGGTGAATGGAATTGTTTCCTTAATTTCTCTTTCTGATTTCTCACTGTTAGTGTATAGGAATGCCAGGGATTTCTGTGTGTTGCCTTTTACTACTTTTGGGTTTAGTTTGCTTTTCTTTTTGAGGTGTCTTAGGGAAGAATGTTAGGTTATTAATTTGATGTCTTTTTCTTTTTTTAATATAGGTGTTTTCAGTTATAAATTTCTCTCTAAAAACTGTTTTAGCTTCATATCATAAGTTATGGTGTGTTGTGTTTTGTTTTTAGCCATCTCAAGTCACTTTCTAATTTCCTTTGAGATTTCTTCTTTGATATGTTAGTTTTTAAGAATGTTTTGTTTAATTTCCACCTGTTTGTAAATTTCCCAAATACCCTTCTGTTACTGATTTCTTGCTTCATTCCATTGTAGTTGGAGAACATTCGTTATGGAGTTTTAAGCCTTTTAAATTTGCTGAGGCTTGTTTTTTGGTTTATCTTTGGTTGATGTTCGGTGGCTCAGTGATATAGAATCCCTCTGCCAATTCAGGAGACGCAAGAGACATGGGTTCAATCCCTGGGTCAGGGAGATCTCCTGGAGGAGGAAATGGCAACCCACTCTAGTATTCTTGCCTGGGAAATCCTAGGGACAGAGGAACCTGGCAGGCTGCAGTCCATAGGGTTGGAGAGCCGGACACGCCTGAGCCTACATGAATGCACAGAACATGTTTCAGGTGTGCTTGAGAAGAATGTGTATTCTGTTGTTTTCATGGAGTGTTGTATAGATGTTTGTTGGTATATATGGGAAAGTTTCGTGTATCATTTGAGGGGCTATTCAATTTTTTTTCTGAAACAGCTGTATTATTTTTGTATTCTCACCAGCAATTTATGAGGTTTATAGTTTTTCCACATTCCTGTCAACACTCGCCATTTTCCGTAATTTTTTCTTTAGCTTTTGAAATGGGTGTGAAGTGGTTTTGATTTGTATTTTTGCATTTCAAATCTTCTATTTCTTTGTTGATTTTCTGCCTAGTTGTTATATTAATATCTATTATTGAAAGTGATATTTTTAAGTCTCTATCTATTACTGTCTGATTGTCTTTTGCTTCCTTCAATTTTATCAGTTTTTGCTTCACGTTTTGGAGGCTGTCTTGTTAATAAATGTATGTTTATAATTGTTATGTCTTATTGCTAGATTGACCATTTTATCATTATAAAACGCAGTTTGTTTTGCCTCTAGTAACAACTTTTGTCTCAAAGTGTATTTGTCCCTTGTCCTTATGTACTGTCTGTTTTTTGTTACCCTTTTCATGATGTGTTATTTGCTGGGGCTGCCATAACAAAGTCCCATAGACTGGTGTCTTAAGCAACCAAATATTTATTTTCTCACAGTTCTGGAGGATTGAACTCTATGGTCAAGGTGTTGTCAGTGTTAATTTCTTCTGAGGGCCACAAGGGAAGGATCTATTCCAGGCCTCTCTCCTTAGCTTGTCGATGGCTATCATTCCCTGTGTTTTCACATCATTTTCCTTCTGCACATGTATCTCTGTGTCCAGATTTTCTCTTCTTATAAAGACATCAGTCATATTGGATTAGGGTACATCCAAGTGACCTCATTTTAACTTAGTTACATCTTAAAAGACCTTATGTCAAATTTTGGCCACTTTCTGAGGTGCTAGGGTTAGGACTTTAGCCCAGAGAAGTTAACACATAAAATTAACAGTCTCAAGTGCTACCTCCCTACATATGTAATTTAGGTTTTTCTAATGGCCACATTATGTGTGTGTGTGTGTATGCGTACACACTCAGTCACTGTAACGCCTAACTCTTTGTGACTCTTTGTAGCCTGTCAGGCTCCTCTGTTCATGGGATTTCCCAGGTAAGAATACTGGAGTGGGTTGCCATTTCTTACTCCAGGGATCTTCCTGACCCAGAAATCGAACCCAAATCTTTTTCATCTCCTGCAGTGGCAAGTGGATTCTTTACCACTATGCCACCTGGGAAGCCAGTGACCGCACTAGAGAAAGTAGAAACAAGTGTAATTAATTTTAATTACATATTTCGTTTAATAGGCCCCCAATTTTTTTTTCAAAATGGAAAATTGATATAAAACTAATGAGAAAATAGTTTACATTTTTTCTGTACTGTCTTCACATTTGAAATGTACCTTATACTTATGGCTCATCTTAATTTGATATATCCTCATCAAAGGCTTAATAGCCACAAATAGTTAGTTAATGGCTATTGCAATGACCAGAACAGTCTCAGAATACAGAAGAATAGGAACATCCCAGTATTTCCTATTCCTTTTCCACTTGTTTGAAAGTAAAAAGTGGTATTTAACCATAACCTTTGTCCACTTTCTACTCTTTCCCTATTATTACCTATGGTAGACCAAACAATGGCCAAGAAAGATGTCCATGTCCTTATCCCTGGAACCTGTGATTATGTTACTTTACATGATTAAAGGAACATCATAGATGTGATTAAGACTCTTGAGGCACTTCCCTGGTGTTCCGGTGATTAAGACCTTGTCTGCCAATGCAGGGGGTGTGGGTTTGATCCCTAGTTTGGGAACTAAGATCCCACATGCCTTGAGGCCAAAAAACTAAAACATAAAGCAGAAGCAATATTGTAACAAATTCAATCAAGACTTTAAGAATGGTCCACATCACAAAAAAAATCTTTAAAAAAATTACTTTTGAGATGGGGAGATTATCTTGGATTATCTCCCTGGGTCCAATGTAATTATAAGGTTTTTTTAATAAGAAGGAGGCAGGAAAATCAGAGTTAGTAGTTTAAGATCTGACAGTAGCAGTAAGTGGTAGAATGTTGCATGGGGTCCTTTGTAACAGTAGCCGTAGGAAACCAGTTCACCGCTTTAGCAGGTAGATGTGGCTACAGAAAGTTTTGGTTTTATATATAAATTTTAGTTAATATTAAAAAAGTCTTGAGTTCTATATGAGTGAGGGCCTTATTAATTCTAATTCAAGTTTTACATCAATGATTAATTCAGCAATTTTAGTGTTTTGGTGGATTTTCATAGGGGCAGAGGATTAAAATGTTGCTGAGAGACAACTGCCAGAAATTTTGGGGTTGCTTTAGAATTCATATATTTATCTTTAAAATTACAAGAATACTCTTCTTCTTAGTGAGATAGTTTGTTTTCAGTTCAGTCCATTCCTCCTGAAACTGTACCACACTTACAGGATGGGTGATAAAACAGATACATTCTGAGGTTTTATCTAAAGGAAGCTGCAGAAACAAAGCATGGTTTGAAATCATGTAAACCATTGAATCTTTTCTGAAATGATGACTTCCTTTCCACTAAATTGCTCTGTAATTCTTTTATATTTTTGACTCTATTGACCTCAAGCCAGGCTGCAATAGTAAAATGAGTACATTTTCCTTTGGCCTTTTGTTCACTCTATAAGTTTAAACAGTTTGAGTCTGAAATTTGTAATTCTTTGAGTAAATACATGCTTTTAAAATTCTGTAACTGTAGTTTCAAGTCCGCTGTACTAGGATATGTTGCTATCTTGTAAGCCACTGAGGGAATACAAAGTGCTTCTTTCAGTCTTTTAACTACAAAAGACCTTGCTTGACTTGAGAAAGTAGCTTGCTGAATCATTTTATTTCTCTGACATTGATGCCTTATTGAAAATCTCCTTCATATCTTCTAAATATCCTTAAATTGTTGCAGACTGATTTGTAATAGTATGAAATAGTTGCACAATACTGGTTGCTGCCTCCATCATGTTATGTAATAAAACTGATTTGTAATATTTAAAGCTTAAGTTTTCTGTCAGTGAAGCCTGGACTTAATAAGTATCCTTGTTTGACTCAAATTAATTATCGAAAAACTTCCTCCTGTTTTTTATGTATTGTCATATTGGTAATGAGGATTTTTCTGTGTTTAACTCATACTTAACGTTATTTTTTATGGCAGCTTACGAACTCTTTTTTGTTGCCACAATAACTAACTGGGTATTAGACATTTTTGCTGTTGTTGCTCTTATTCTTGTTAAAAATTTCAGCTTGAGTAGTGTTTGACACTCATAAAGACTGAATATGAAAATCCCACAGACAGAGAAGCCTGGCAGGCTACAGTCCATGGGGTCACAAGAGTCAGACACAACTCTGACTAAACCACTACCACCACCAAGCTGCATGTTGAGGCTTTAGTTTATAACACTGATGGTTTGACTTGGCTGTACATTGGAAGCATCTGGAAAGTTTCAAAAACTACTTCCATTGTCCACCCTAAGAGATTCTGGTTTAATTAGTATGAGGCATGGCCTGGGCACTGGGATTTTTAAAAGCTCTCCAGATGATGCTAGTGTGCAGAAAAGTCTGAGAATCACTGTTCCATAAAATGATTTCCAAACTTACGGTGTAGGAAAGTCACCAGGCATTTTAAACGTATTTTTTTTTTTGAGAAATTTTAGGTTTACAACAGCATTGAGAGGAATGTACAGAGATTTGCCATATATCCCCTGCCCCACATTGACACATCATAATCCCCCAAAGCCCACAGTTTGCCTTAGGGTTCACTCCTTGTGTTGTGCCTTCAATGGGTTTGCATAAAAATGTAATGACATAAATCCATCATTATAGTATCATGCAGAATATTTTCAATGCCCTAAATATTCTCTGTGCTTATCAGTTAATTTCCTATCTCCCCCACCCTGGCAATCGGCAATCTTTTTATTGTCCACAAAGTTTTGCTTTTTCCAGAATGTCACATAATTAGAATCATACACTATGTAGCCTTTTAAAATTGTCTTCTTTCATTTATTGATATACATTTAAATTTCCTCCATCTCTTTTCATGACTTGATAAAGCATTGCTTTTTAGTGCTGTATAATATTCCATTGCCTGTATATACCAAATTTTCGCAACTATGAAAAAAAAGATATTATAAATATCCATGTGTAGGTTTTTGAATGGCCTAGTCTTCAACTCCTTTTGGGTAAATACCAATAGTGCAATTGCCAGATCATATGGTAAGATTATATTTAGTATTGTAAGACACCCTGTCTTCCAAACGGCTGTACCATTTTGTACTCCAGCCAGCAATGAATGAGAGTTCTTGTTGTTCCATATGATCACCAGCACTTGGTATTATCTCTGTTCTATTTTTTGGCAGTTCTAATAGGTGTGTAAGTGTCCAGGGAGCTTTGGAAAAAAACAGATTTCTGGGTCTCACATTCAGTTGTTCAGATCCAGCGGGTCTGGGGCAGGATGTAAGAGCCTGCCAGTTTGAAGCAGCATCCCAAGTGACTCTGATGTAGTAGAACCCGCGGGTCACAATTTGAAACGAAGGTGTGTTTTAGAGTAAACCTGTATCTCTGTCACATATCATCCTGATACTCTTAAAGTTAAATGGCATTAAAGTTCCCCCCTAATTTTTTTTCAAGACTCAAGTCATATTTGAAGCAACTTTCTTGGCTGGTTCCTGTGGGTTTAGTTATGGATGTCACTGTACTTTAGGTTTTAGCTCTATGAACTCTCAAGGGGCCTTTAGCTTGTCAAGAAACTAACAGAGCAAAGAATGGTTTAGAAAGAACCTTACAGCCTTAAATGACTATATGGCCCATTGAACACAGCTTTAACAATGATGATATGGACTAACTACAAATCAGCAGCTGGTTTGTCAGTGGACTTGCAGTCCCTAAGACTGTGTTGACTCACCATCCTGAACCCTTGAAGGGAAACAGCTGCAAAAGCCGAGTGTTTCAAAGGGCCATAGACAGGAACCTCAAGACTCCATTTCTCACATACTGGTGATCAGAGTTAACATATTCGTCTTTTTAATCATGCTTCCTCCCATAGACATGTTGTTAATCATGGAATTTTAAAAATGAAAGAATTTAAAAGTTGGCTTAGCTGCTAATTGAAAAATATACTTTACAAAACAATTAGATTTGTAAGTAGTTCTGTGAAGGTATTTATTGATTTAAGCAAAAGCTGTGTTTTCTTAGTGTGTGTAAAAATATCAATCACACAACGATTGAAATATATATATAGAAAGTAGAGACAAACATCGTATTGTTCATTGTTTCTTCCTGATGATTATAGTCGAGTGGAGGACAGGACTTTTCTCTACTTTTAACAAAAGAAATGCATGTCTGGGGGGAAAAATGCCAAAGGTACACAAGTGTGTAACTTTGAACTAGAACTTTTTTTGTCATTCCACTCCTTAGCAATAACTACGATTCAGCGTTTGGTGAATATTTCAGAAAAAAAAACATAGAGAACTCACTAGATGTGTCAGTGTAGGTTCATCAGTTGTAACAAATGTACTACTCTGGTAGAGGAAGCTTTTAGTTGGGGAGGCTGTGTATACTGTGGGGTAGTAGATATATGGGAAATCTGTACCCTCTGCTCAATATTCCTGTGAACCTAAGACTGCTCCAAAAAATAAAGTCTAGTAAAAACAAAAAACAACCTCCCCATACAAACAGTAGCAATGACAACAAACACCTCATTGATGAGACTTTCTTATATATAATTACTTTGTCTTAATGGTATAATGAACATAATATGGTTTTAGATGAAAACTAAACTTAAGAAATCAGTTTTCATAATGTAAACATTGTACTTGCTTGGCTTCCCTCCTGTCACCCCCACTTTCCTTCTCCACCTTGTGCCTCATTGCTGCCTCTGTTTCTTTTTGGAGGTTCCATAGTGCAGGTACTGCTAGTAAGGGATCTGCTTGAAATTTCCTTTGCTGTTTGGAGCAGGTGTTTTCAGACCTTCTCACTGGCTACCCACTGAACAGAATTGAGAGTCCAGAAATAAATCCTTACATTTATAGTCAACAAAAGTAGCGAGCAGTTCATTAAGGGAAGAATCATTCAACAAACGGTGTTGGGAAAGTGATGTCCACGTGCAAAAGGGTGAACTGTGGTGCTTACCTCCCATCGTACATAAAAATTCACTAAAAATGGATCAAACAAACTTTAAGAAGGAAACACAGAACTCCTTTGAGGCTGTGGGTTAGGCCAAGATTTTGAAAATAATACCAGGAGAATGGTACATAAAATTTTGAAGTTGATAAACTGGGCCTTATTAGGATTCAAAACTTTCATGCTTCAAAGGACAGAATTAAATGAGAAGAGATAGACTAGAAGATCGCATCACATATCTAATAAGGGACTTGGATCCAGATTTTAAAAGAACTCTTAGCATTCAGTAAGACAACCCAGTGAGAACATGGGCAGAAGATGTGAATAGACATTTCACTAAAGAAGATACACAAATAGCTAATAAGTACATGAAAAGAGCAACATTATTAGTCATTAGGGATAAAGACAATTGAGATATCACTTCACACTCATCAGAAAAAGTATAATGAAGACTTCCTGATTTATTCACAAATAACAAATATTGGTGAGAATGTAGAGAAATTGGAGCCCTCATACACTGATATCAATTAATGTACAAAGGTGCAGACACTTTGGAAAACTTGACAACTTTGTAAAAGTAAATTAACTATGCCCCAGCAATTCCATCCGTTCATCCCTTCTCAAGAGAAAATGCATGTTCACACCAAAACATACATGCAAATGTTCATTAATTATAGGCCCAAACTGGAAACATTCTAAATGTCTGTTAACTGCTCAGTGGATAGACAAAAATGTTATAGAATGGTAAGCCACCACTAATAAAAAAGAAGTGAACTGAAACATACAACATGGATGAACTTCAAATGAAAGAAGTTAATGAAAGAAGCCAGACATGAGACACTACACGAATTTCTTTTCTAAGAGATGCCTAAAAAAGGCAAATTTATGAAGACAGAAGTAGATTAATGGTTGCCTGGCCAGTGGGAATGCAAATTAACTGTAAATGGTCATAAAGGTACCTGTTAGAATGAAGAAAATGTTCTAAAACTGGTTTATGGTCGTAACTGCTCCTTTTGGTAAATTTACCAAAAATCTTTACCCTTGAAATGGGAAAATTCCATATGTAAAATATACCTCGATGAAGCTGTTTATTGAAATAAAACTTGTGCAATGCAACCAAACCAGGCTTTACAGGAAAATTTATAACTAAATTCTTGTAATAGAGGAACAGCTAAAAACTAATTGAGCTGTGTTTACTATTCCATAAAAGTTAGAAGATTAAGAGCAAATATCAAAAGAAATTTAAAAAATTAAGAGCAAATATCAAGACTCAAAATATCAACAGAATGAAAGTTAGTACTTCAAAAGAGAAATAAAACGAAGGAAAGCATTCAGGGAGCACAAAACAAAGCATGAATTTGCAAAAAGAAGTGATTAAAACGTTTAGACGGTAGTATGACTAATCCTTGCCAGTAACTTGGTTGGATGGCATCACTGACTCAATGGACATGAATTTGAGGAAATGTGGAGATAGTGATGGACAGAGAAGCCTGGTGTGCAGCAGTTAATGGGGTTGCAGAGTCGGACACAACGGAGCGACTGAACAACAACAACCCTGGCTACTTCTGAACTCCACACGCCACTAACTGAAAAGGTTATATTAGGAAACACTGACATACTCTATATGGCGCCAATGTTATGTCCTCACTGGGTGAATTAAATGGTATTCACAAAATATTTTGAATGATTGCTTGGGTTAAATAAATACTCTACTAAATTTTCAGCAAGCAAGCTTTCTTACCCTCAAGTTAATAGTTTGGGATTATCTTTTCTAAATCATATGTTTCATTAAGAAATAATGGAGAGGAAATTTAAATGTAAGGGTAATTTGGGAACAGTTACAGTAAAAATAAAAGATTATTACTAATCTGAGTTTCCCTTTTTATGTGAAAATTCTGTATTTGTTATAGAAGAGATTATGAAAACTTGCAGAAGAGGATATACAAGTGGTTCACCTCTCCTATCACTGGATGGCACTATGGGCTCATGAGATGCAGTAAAAGCTGGACGTCTTGGGTGGTTAAAATATTGTGCTCACGTCTTTCTGAAGAAGGCTTTTTATATTCATCCTAATGTTTGTAATTGCACTTGTTATCTGTTGCCAAGTACACATTAAAATTTATATTGTGTTTATTAGGTAAGACATTTTAATCTGCATGCAACATATATATTTTTTTGTATAAGATAGAACCTCAATTTTTTTTAAAGTTAATTTTGACCTTATTGTTGAATTAATTTCTTTCCATTTGGTAACCTTCCTTTTCAGGCCTCTGGAGTGGTGGTTAGGAACATAGGCTTGAGCCAGACTCCTGGGTTTAAGTCTTCAATATGCCACCAAGTAGCTGAGGTCTTTGAGCAAGTCTTGAAACAGGGTCTCGCCTTAGTTCCCTCCTTCATTAAATGGGGACAACAGTGATGTTTGCCTCCTGAATTGCCATGGATATTAAAATTTGTTTATATATATATACAGTGTTGACAGCAGTCCTCACTACATAGTCAGCACTAATAAGTGTTAGCTTTTATTATTATTATTACTGTTGTCTCTGTGCATGCTAAGTCACTTCAGTCATGTCTGACTCTGTGTGACTCCATGGACTGTAGCCCTCCAGGCTTCTCTGTCCATAGGATTCTTCAGGCAAGAATACTGGAGTGGATTGCCATGCCCTCCTCCAGGGGATCTTCCCGACTCAGGGATCGAACCCAAGTCTCTTACATCTCCTGCATTGGCAGGTGGGTTCTTTACCACGAGGGCCACCTGGGAAGCCCAGTCTCTTCAGCATGCTCTTATTTTATTATCAATACTACATCCCTTAACCCTTAATATACTGATAGAGACGAGTATTGGTTGCCTCAAGACTGATAGTATTTTGCCCAGAGTCTTTACTTTTGATGACCTCTTGCAGTTATTTAGAATGTAAACATTAAAAAATAAAAGTCTTACTTAGCTACTGCTTTTCTTGATGTTTTTCATTTAATTTTTATTTTATATTAGACTATAGCTTATTTACAGTGTTGTGTTAGTTTCAGGTGTGCAGCGAAGTGATTCAGTTGCACCTATACCTATATCCATTCTTTTTCAGATTCTAAGTTGAAGGAATGTGCGTGTTAAAGCGCCTCAACCAAGATTAAGTTAAAAGTCCTGATGACACAGTGAATGCACGGTCAGTCGCTTCAGTTGTGTTTGTCTGTGTGTGATTCCATGGACTGTGTAGCCTGTTGGGCTCCTCTGTCCATGGGATGCTTCTAGCAAGAATCCTGGAGTGGGTGGCCATGCCCTTCTCCAGGGAATCTTCCTGGCCCAGGGATCGAAACTGCATCTCCTGCGTCTCCTGCATTGTTGGCATATTCTTTACCCACTGAGCCACCTAGGAAGCCCTACCGATGACATTGTATTATGTGTTCAGTCACTCAGTTGTGTCCAACTCTTTGCAACCCTATGGATTGTGGCCTGCCAGTCTCCTCTGTTCATGAGATTTTCCAGGCAAGAATACTGGAGTGGGTTGCTATTTCCTCCTTCAGGGGATCTTCCTGACCCAAGGATTGAACCTGCATCTCCCGCATCTCCTGCATTGCAGGTGGATGCTTTTACCATTGAGCCTAAATATGGGAGTAAGGCTCTAGGATGCTGGCTGATGCTTTAGACTGGGAGGAGAACTGATATAGCTTGTTATAAGTCCGGGAAATTTACTTCCTTGCTAGTCAACTGTATTACAAACCTGAGAATTTCAGTTCTCCCAAAAGAACTGTTTTTTGTGAGGTAAATGAGGTAGAGGCTTTTACCTTTAAATTGGTAAAAATTAATACACTGAAACAAAGCTCGGCATAAATCAATGCAGCTGGTGCTTTACTAAATGAAGGCAAAATGCTTGCTCTTTTTGCTGTTGTTTTCCTTTGTTTTTTGGTACGACCGCAAACTCTTCTTGACTTTATTTCGATCATTTCCTGTGTTCACTCTTATGTGTATCAGAGTGTATAGAGGCAAAATTTTATCAAGAGGGTCAATAGTAACAGTATTTGGATTCTACCCCCAAAATTTACATGAAGAGCAATCTAAAGGGACATGGGACAGTTGCTTTCCTCGTTCTCTTTGAAAAACTTCATTCCTTCATTCATTCTGATGTTACCTCAAAACATGCTTTATGTCCTTTTAGTTTTTCTTTTCTTTCCTTTCTCCCTCCCTCCCTTCCTTTTTTCTATTTTTTCTATTTATTTAATTTCCTTGTTTTCTTGCTGCTATAAAAATGATCTTATTATAATTTCAGGGCTAGCATAGAAGGCCAAACACTTGTTCATTTTGAGCATCTTGAAAAAAGGCAAGATCAGTAAGCAAGCTAAAGTACGTCTGGGTCTGAGACTGAAAACAAATTTAGTGGTAGTTAGGAGAGGAAGGCAGAGAAGGCAGTGGCAACCCACTCCAGTACTCTTGCCTGGAAAATCCCATGGATGGAGGAGCCTGGTGGGCTGCAGTCCATGGGGTCGCGAAGAGTCTGACATGACTGAGCGACTTCACTTTCACTTACATGCATTGGAGAAGGCAATGGCAACCCACTCCAGTGTTCTTGCCTGGAGAATCCCAGGGACGCGGGAGCCTTGTGGGCTGCCATCTATGGATCTCACATAGTTGGACACGACTGAAGCGACTTAGCAGCAGCAGCAGCAGCAACAGCAAACAGGAGAGGAAAGATAATTTTAGAGGCAGAGTGTTGAGACGAGACTCCTGACAAATGCTCACATTGCCCCTTTCTCCTCGTGGTGATTACTGTTAGGAGACTGTCCAGAAATACAAAAGTTGTTGATGGAACTGTTTCAGGATATTCCATTGGTCTGTGTTCTTTCCATAATTTTGTCTTTTATTTTTGTTCTTGGGACCTTGGAAAATGGTTTTGAGAAAATGCTTTTCTTCGAGCGGGTAAGACTGTCATACTTATGCCCCAAGGGAAGGGAGTGATAAATGAAAGCGCTATTGTCTTTGGAAGCACAGACCTACACATTAAGGCAGGCTAAGCAACAGTCAGCTGTGTATGAACCCACGTAATGTGACATGAAAGGGAATTTTTGTGACCGCTCTTATATCTGGTTTCATGTTCAGACATTCTTATTGATAGAGTCATTTAATCAGTGGTTTGTCTTGTGTAAGAATTTTTCTGCCCAGGTTTTCAAGATTTCCATCAAATATCCATATAAGGTCTTCAGACAAATCAAAAAGCCTTCATACTTTTGAGAAGCAATGATGGTTTTTACCTCTAGAAATAAAAATTCTCAGTTTTTTCATATTTTGTTTCTTAGAATATGCAATTAAATAATATTCTTATCTTTTAAATATATTTATTTTGTTAACTGCCCAATTTATGACTTGGAATCTGTTACAGTGTTCTTTTTTACTTAAATAACACAATGGTTAGAAAAGGGAATAAGAAGAACCTAAAGATGGTATTTTAGTTTGTTCAACAGTGTTCCATTAATGCCTGCTCTTTGTTTTTAATTATCAAGTGAGCACAGTGGCTTGGGTTTTTTTTTTTTTTTTGCTATCCTAAGAGTTTTACTTTTTTTTGAGAAGAGTATGACTGAAACCAAGGGTTGCACAATCAAATGCTGAAAAAATGCCAGCAGATAATTAAAATAAATGAACTAAGCCAAACAAAAGACAATAGGGAATAGTGGTAGATATGGACTTAAGAGCCCACATCCTATCTGAGAGCATAATCACTACTCAGTCCAGCCAGTTGCTGCCATGGGAGATAGTAGTCTCGAATATAGAGTGTGCTTGTAATGTTCAACTGGATTTCTCAGCTCTGTGATGACCTAGAGGGATAGGATTTTCAGGGGGTGGGGGCACATGGGTGGTGGGCAGCAGGGCCTTAAGAGGGAAGGGATATATGTATACTTATACTTGATTCACATTGTTGTACAGCAGAAACACAGCACTGTAAAACAATTATAAGCTAACTAAAAAAATTTAAAAAAAGCTGTGATCTATAGAATTTGCCAAGTCTCAATGTGTAAATATTCCTACATAGTTCATTTGAAGTCTCTATGTGATTATTACTGAACATGTTTGAAAGATGGCTCTCATGAGCCAGGATGAGCCTTCTCTATCACACAGCTAGCTCAGAGTAGCCAAATTTGCATTTTTTTGAAGTAAGAAATCTGAATTTTTATATACAACTTTCAATTTTTGAAATATTGGGTTGGCTGAAAAGTTCCCAAATGAACTTTTTGGCCAACCCAATACTATGTAAGCCAAGCAAAACATATTAATGCAATGAATCATGCTCATTGAACTGCCAACCTACAACCTCTGGAGGTAAACTGATAATACTTGTCTTAGAAATCGTATTAGAAAGTTTACTACTCTAGAGTCAAACCACAGATCCATTTTTTGGTATTCTAAACCAATAGTGTTTTCATGTGTGTTTAAAATTTGTAGAAAGGTGAAAAATTTGCAGTTTAGAAATTCTTATTTGATTAATATAAACAATAAATATACTTGGAATTTCCAAAGCTGACTGACCTGGTTTGCCATCTGTGGGAACTGCTTTTCCTAGGTAGATTATTTATATCAGTAAAAGATGAAAAATATTAATTAATTGAAATTACTAAATTGTGTCATAAAACCCCAAGTTTGCTGTGTAGCCTATATTTTCATGGATAATATGTTTATTTAAATGATAGTTTTCATTATTCCTACCTTTGAGTATTTTTGAAGCACTTTCACAATATTGTTCTGAAGTCACAAACAGGGCTATGAGGAGGCTAGTGATGTCTTGCAAACTTGACTGAGAGCTTTGCAGTAAGGGGCTAAGCTGAGACTGAGACTCAGGCCTGTTCACTCAAGATCCAAATTTCTTTCCACCAGATTGCTGATGATGTCAAAAAGATCCAAAGAGTATGCTCTCTTCACAACTGTCTAGCCCTCCAATTGTGGTTAAGGAGTGGGTGGAGGATGTGGCTAGTAGAATGATCACTGTCTGATGAATATGAGAATTGACACAACAAAGCAAAATGACTCCTTAAGGGCTCTATCATATTACAGTCTTCTAGCATATAAAAACATATTTTTGGATATGTTAGAATGCAGATCATATGCAAATGTGCTGAATTAGGGACATATGAGAATATGGATACATGATACAGTGTATCATCAAAGGCTGCTTATGTCGGTATACCTTTGAGGTCTTTTAGAGGTGATGTTGAAAAGCCCAAACTCGTCTACAATTTGCAGCTTAGGTCTTAAAAGCCATCCAGCCTGTGCCATGTGGCACATTGTTGATAAGTTCTGACTGTGATATAAACTAGTGAGGTTCTGAAAGCAGTTGACTTGATTTTACTCTCTGGTGAGATGTTATTAGAACAGTGGAGAAACTGGCCAAGTGTTTGTGTAAATATAGTGAAATATTCTCATTGTTTCTGTTCCTGTGAAGTGACTCCCAAATTAGTAAAGATGACTATTATATTTGCCAAAACATTTGTGTGTGTTGGTGGGAGGTGGGGGCGAGAAAGTGTGAAAAGAATGTGCTTGTCATGCAAACTCCACTTTGCGCTAAGGCCTGCTTTCAGTCACATTGCCACCCCTAAACTCCTCACATCACTGGGAAGTGTGTTTACCTTCTCACTAGACCCTGTTCCATGAAGGCAGAGAATCCATCTCTTTTCACCACTATATTCCCAGCACCTTGCACACTGCCTAAACAAAGTAATAACTCAATAAATATTTGCTGGATGAAAAATAAAATGTAAATACAAACTTTCAAATAAAACAGAATTAGTATATAAAGCATAGAATGTGTTTTCTTTATTTGGCTATTCTTAGAGTTTTTTTCATCACTGAGTTGGTTTTTGTTAATGAACATGGCAGTCTTTGGCACTATGTACCTGTATTCATTGCCTGAATTTTTTGCTTGAAGTTCAGTGACATAATACATATTTTACCTGCTGAATCATCTGATCACTGACATGATTTCTTGTCCTAATCCACACCTGGCTTTGCGCCTTTCCCCAGAACTCCCATGAGGTCACTTTCAGACGAGTCACCAGTAAAAAACTTAATTAGGTACTGCATTCTGGAGAGTCCCCCCTTCCTCTGTTATTCTGGGAACCATTCCACAGGAGCTCAGGAAAGCAATGTAATATGACATGGCTAGACAGAAATCATCATCACATTCACCTTTACAGGCTTGGATTTTAGTCACTTAGAATGAACAAATGTAGGCAGAGTGTGTGTTAGTTAATTTTGTTCTCATGGTGGGGCTTGGTTTGTAAACTGTTGTTATATTCAGGGTTGTTTTATGTAGTTCTGTGACTTAAAGTTTCTAGGAAAATGCCTCCTTTGATTATAAAATCTTTCTCCCATGAACTTTGGAAAATGCCTGAAATTCCACCAAGAGAGATTCATTCTTTAGCACCAAGGCTTTTGGTCCTTCATTAATTTTCTATAAAAGTCAATATACCCCAGAAAAGGTAGCATCATAAACAGTCTTCATTTGACACCATTTTTGGCAATTTGGCTGTGCATTCCAGCTATTGTTCATCTCTTTCCTCTTTTTCACTGCCAAACAATGTATTATTTGCATTTGAGGTTTCTGCTTCTTACCTAATTTTTTTAACCCTTTGCATTTCGTTGTCCTCTCCATTTCCTCTACTGATACTGCTTTTAATGGCTCATTTCCATTTTTTTTTGACTTTTAAAATTAGGTTCTAAGGAATATATAAAAATATGAGAAAATTCTTGTTAAGTGTAAAAATCAGGATATAAAAGTAAGTATAGTCCCAAGGAGTAGTCGTTTCCATTTGCTGGATATGAGAAAATCTCTATTTAGAAGAAAATGCAAAAGGTTTGTCTTTCAATATTGAGATGAGGAAGGTTTTTTAAAAAATTGAGGTGTAGTTTATTTACAATATTAGTTTCAGGTGTATAGCATAGTGATTCAGAATTTTTATAGATTACATTCCATTTATAGTTATCATAAAATATTGCTATACAATATACCCTGTAGTTTATTTATTTTATTTTAGTAGTTAGTTCTTCTTTATTTCTACCCTTATCTTGCCTGTTGCCCTTTCCCTCTCCTCTCTGGTAACCACTAATTTGTTCTCTATATATCTGTATGTTTCTTTTTTGTTCTATGCACTAGTTTGTTTTTTCTTAGATTCCATATATAAGTAATAACATGTAGTATTTTCCTTTCTCTGTCTGACTTATTTCACTAAGCATAATACCCTCCAGGTTCCAGGGACAAATGATCATCAGGACATCAAAGCAGAGGTTATCCGAGCTAGAGGAAAAAAGTGACAAAATTGGAGAAGGGGAGTGTGTGTGCTCAGTCATGTCTGACTCTTTGAGACCCCATGGATTGTAGCCTGCCAGGCCCCTCTGTCCATGGAAGTTTTCTGGCAAGAATATTGGAGTGGGTTGCCATTTCCTCCTTCAGGGGATCTTCCCAACCCAGGACCTGAACCTGTTTCTCTTGTATCTCCTGCACTGGCAGGCAGATTCTTTACCACTGTGCCACCTGAGAGGCCCAACTGGAGAAGGTATCCTGACCTAACATAACTAAATAAAGTATATGGAGCTCTTCCAAAAATAAGCCACCACATTCTGTAGAGGAAACCTCTTGGGCTCCAGGGAGCAATGAAGGATATCTACAGGGTCAGTAGGAGTCAACCTTTCTTCAGCATTTTAACCTCTGAACTGAACTGCCTAGAGTCCCTCTTGGAACTTATTGGCTCCACCCCCCAACCCCTCCCATTACAAACTCACCCTATACCCATTCCTAGGTCGATTCTGGCTTAAGGGAGAAGTTATTTTGTGTCTCTACCCATCCATGAATCTTTTGCATAATCATATACTCATTTTTAGCTCAATAAGGTCTTGACCCCTGAGGCCTCCATTGTTACTAAGCCGCCTTTGTTGCTTTCCTCACCCTGAACATGAGGCCTCAGGTCTTGACGTTGTTATTTAACTCAGCCTCTGTGTTTATCCACTTGATGAATGGTAAATAAGGTTGCCAAGAATCAGACACGACTGAAGCTACTGAGCAGGCATGCACGCACACAAAAGGATGTGTGCTCTGTGTGACTTTAGTACGCAGAGGCAGGATTTTTTTTTCTTTTTTTTTATTGGTTTTGCCATACAATGACATGATATCGCCATGGGTGTACATATGCTCCCCCTCCAGAACCCCCCTCCCTCCTCCCGCCTGACTCCCTCCCCCGGAGAAATCTCCGTGCAGCAGCCCGGAGCAACAATCCTGGGCTGGCGATTGATTTCACATCTGATACTTAAAATGTTTCAATGAGAGGCAGGATTTAGAGGAAGCAGCAAACATCAGCCTGTCCTCCTCATCCTTTGAAGATGCCTTCTATTGTTCTGCTTCTCTGGGGAGGTTGCATCCAACTTTCCTCTTTTTCACTTAAAGATTTCTTCTTCTTCATTAAGATTCTCCTCCCAAATTAGAGGAAACCTTCCTTTATTTACCAATTTAACTATTAATGACTGAGTGTCTATAGTATATCTCAGATGATGTTCCTGCTCCTAGGGAGAGAGCACTGAACGAATTGGACAAGTTCTTTCCTTCCACAACCTTCCATTCTACCTAGTGGACAGAGAAATAGAGGGGAAATAATCTCTTCTGAGTGAGTTAGGGAAGACTTCACTGAGAGATGGGATTTTAAACCATAACCCTTTAACTTGTATTTTCCTTCTCATCCTCTTACATCTTGCTTAAGACTTCGCACTTTCAATTATTTTTTTCTTGCATATTTGAATGAATTTCAGGGTTTTCCCCCATCTTCAAAAATAAAACCTCTATCTTCCTGCTCACCTGCTTGAGCTACTCTCAAGTCTTCTTCACCCTTTATGCAAGCTTTGAAAATATTCTTTCACCTTCCACATTCTTTTCATTCATTCCTTAGCCCTTTTTAATCTGGCTTTTCCCCCCACTGCTTTATTGATACTGCATCTTAATGAGCATTTATGATTTCCTGGTCATCAGATTTAATACCTTGTTTCATTTTTTATTTCCATTAATTAATTAATTAAAAAATCCCATTACTTTTCTATCTTGGCTGTGACTTTGCACACAATATTTTTTTTTATATGGAAGGTCCTTTACCTTGTGTTTGCAAGGCTAAATTGTTGAAGGGTCAGCTCAAACATCACCTTTTATCTCTACTTGATTTTTAAAAAATAAAGTCTCTTGTAGAACAGATTATTTCTCTTGTGAGTTATAGATTTTAACCTTCTTGAGAGATGAAACTGTTTAATTGACTTTGGGGTCTTCCACTGCACCTGAAAGTGCTTCGCATGTAATAAGTGCTTGTTAGATATTTGCTAGAAGCCTGAGGAAGCAAAAATCAAAAGTAATTCCATTCTTAGAATTTCTTTTAAAAACTAGTGTTGCAGAATAATATATTATTTTATTCTAAAGACAGACATACTTTAAAGAACTAAGTGATTTAAAATGTGGGCTCATGTTTGAAGATGTTTGAAACTGAAGACGTGCCATCACAGGGATAAATACATAAATCATGTCACTAAATGTTACTTTTCTACATTTTCACTTACTCATCACATTTTTTTAGAAGTTTATAACCACTTTTTGAGTCAAATGATTGACTGGGTCAGTGGTTCATGGTAAGAAATATGTTTGATGTATTATCCTAAACATGCTTTTGAAATTCTGCCTCTCTTTGCTGTCTGGTCTTACCTTCTGGCACTCAATATCCAGTTTCCTCATATGTCTGATTTTCATTCAGATGGATTGGCAAAATTATTCTGAGCATAATGCAAATATGTTTTTCTTTTGAGCTCAGAATATAAAGTAAACATCAATATGATTTGACTATCGTTAGTGATAATTCAGAGGAATGTGAAATGTGTGTGTTCCTTTCATTAAGTTAAATAGTTGCCATGAAGAGAAGGATATGATAATATGTTTTTCTTTGCTAAGTAAATAAAAGTAGAGATTTAAAATTTGTAGAACAGCTTCACTGGTTTTTGGTGTTTACAGGTAAAATGTTTATAGGTTGAAGTTTATTTCTGATTACATTGGAATAGAAGCCAAGACATAGTTTCAGCAGGACAGAAAACTTTGAATTAGTACTACTTCAAGTATTCAATAATAATTAAGTTTAGACTTAGCTGTAGATGTTTACTTAATTGAAAAGGATGTTTAATCACTTTTTTTTTTAGACAGGTAAGACAGTAAGATAAAACTTTTTAGGATCAAGTCCTCTCAGAAATCTTAAGGAGCCCGATTTTGTATGTAATTTATTATAGAATGCCAGAATCCAGAGCAGTTGAGTTCAGGTCCTGGCTTATGTATTTATTAAGTACACAACCTAGGGAAGATTATTAACCTACTCCATGCTTCAATTTTCTCATTTGTAAAATGGGCTCATTAGAACATCTCTCATGTAAGAGTTCCCCGGTGGCCTAACGGTTAGGATTCCAGGCTTTCACTGCCATGACCTGGGTTCAATCCTTGGTTGGGGAACTGAGATCCTGCAAGCCACTTGGCCAAAAATAAATAAAAAACCAAACATGTCACTTATATCGTTGCTGTGAGGATTAAATGAGGTACTTCATATAAAATGCTTAGAACAGTGCACAATTAGTACTCAATAAGTATTAGCTTTTATCTTGAATAAGTACTAGAAATGTAAAATGATAAATGTAGTATGAATAAATAGAATTCTTTTTCTTTCAACAAGAGATAGTCAAAATACTTTCTCTACTTCCAAATGTTTTTTCTCCTTGGTCCTTAGTGGTCCTGAAGAAATTAGTCTTCTTTAAAGTATGAGGGACAAAGCAAAGCAGGTTAAATTGTGTAGGAAGTTTGTCATGCAAGGGCATGGCATTAGGATGAAAAAGAGGGATGTCTGGATCTCTTTCTGATGAGGGCTTTCTTTGAAGAAGTTTTCTTCCTGAATGATGTGTTCTCTATGAATGTTAGCTTCTTAATTTTTCTTTTAACATATTTCTCCCAGATAATCTTTTATAGTTAGTTAATGAGTGAGGCTGAGCAGAAGAACATGAACAGGATTAATCGATTCAGTTAAGGATGTGCCACCTTAGCAAATGCAGAGGACAGCAGAGTGATTGTGGGGCTTCTAGTCTACTCCAGTGATTTGGGGGTCTTTGCAGGGAATATTAAATGTGAAACCAAGGATATATATGCAGGACAGAGATGTAACACTAAGGCCTGCTAGAGTGGGAGGGCCTGGGAGCAGAGAGATTAAACAGAGAGGAGGTGGTGGTATAGGGATGGTTTAAAGACTAGGATTTGAGTGTGAGTTGTAGTTTTGCTCTTCACCAATTGTGGGACCTAGACAGCATTTTTAAGCTCCCATGTAAAAATGGACATTGTAATACCTACCTCATGTGAGATCCTTTGGTTTTATTGATTGCCTCTGTATACTCCATGTAAGAGCCAGATTATCTAATCCTACAAATCAATGGCTTCCCATAACCCTTAGAATACTACTGCAGATCCTTACCAGGCCTGTAAGGACCCTTATGATCTGACCCTGGCACACCTCCCTGACCTCACCTTCCACTATTGCCTCTTTCACTTACCATATTCTGGCTCCAGAGATGTTAATAATAGGGGAGCCGGGTATGTTGTATATCAAAACTCTTCTGTTCTGTTGGTATTTTTTTCTATAAATCTAAAACTGTTCTAAAATAGTTAAAAAAATTTGTGAACGTTTTCTTACATGGTGCTGTATTCTTCTGTTTCATCATTTTAAGTGCCTACTTTGTGTTCCATCACATATGGATATCATAGTTTATTAAACCTATCTCTGATTTGGTGGTGTTTCAATTGTACCCACATCTTTGACCATACCTGTGATTAGAGGAAAGGTTCTTTTGATATGGAGGCTTGTCTTCTTTTATTTTATTTATCATTTCTTCTCTAATTTTTTCTCTATATTTCATACTCTTGGGGGATGTCTTTAATTTACTTTTATTAATTTTTATTGAAGTATTTGTTGTTTTAGTCACTCAGTCATGTCCAACTCTATATGACCCCATGGATTGTACCCTGTCAGCCTCCTCTATCCATGGTATTCCACAGGCAAGAATACTGTAGTGGGTTGCCATTACAATGTTGTATTCGTTTCTACTGTACAACAAAGTCAATCAGTTAAACGTTCACATATATGGAGTATATGACTTTAAATACTATCTATGTGCTGGTGATTCCAGCCCAAGTGATTGTCTCACAGGAACCTCCAATTAAACATATTTAAAGGCGGATTCTTATTTTCTTTGCCTTCAACTTATTCATCTCTCCAACTTCCTTATTTCTGTGAATGCCTTCAGAGCCTACCCAGATATTCAGCCAGAAATCTGGGAGTTTACAGCTGGCTCCTACCTTATCATTCTGCTATTCCCTTCCCATGTACTTTTTCACATGCTCTGTCCCTTCAGATCCTAAAACATGTCTTAAATTTACTGTTTTTCATTTCCATTGCCGCCAACCTAGTCTGAGCTATCAACAACTCATGCTAGACCCCTGCATTAACGGTTCCCTTTCTTTCCTTTTTTCACGTCTTTCTTTGGATTTAATTACAAATGCAGTGGGAAGCCTGATGAGTTTAAAGAAGGATGGCATGATATGATTTGCGATTTTAAAATGATCGTCTGAAAGCTATGGAAATAACAGCTCCTTACCCTGGTCTGCAAGGACTGGCATTGTCTGGCTTCTCTAAACCTCTCCAATTTCATTTCTTTTCTCTTTCTTTTCATGCTTTCGTTATTGTGGTCACTTTCAGTTTTAGTTTTCTTCCTGTATGCCAGTCTCTTTCCTACCTTAGGGCTTTCACATGTTATTTTCTTTGTTTTTAAAGTTCTCCTCCATCTTCTCTCCTCACCGCAGTTCCTACGACTGTTTGTTTAGTTGTCTTCTTTATTATTCTTAAGTCCAAAGAGGGCAGGACAACGTCTTTTCATTTCCTTATGTATAACCAGCATAATGACTCACACAAAGCAACACTCAGTGTGTGTTGAATAAATAAGCAGTAATTATTGTTTTCATTCATGCTTTAAAAATATTAGTGTGCGAGTTCTATTTTAGGTGCTATGAGTACATGCAAAAGGTTTATAATACATAATTCATACCCTGAAAGAGTTTCCAGTTTAAAAGAAGTGATTGAATAATGTTGTAGCATGGAGAAGGACGCTATCATTGGAGAAAAATTCTACCACTCATCTACGTGACCTCAGATAAATTATTTACCTTCTCTGTTCCTTTATCTATCTATAATATGCAGAGGTTTGACTAGAGTTTCTTAAGGCTTTGGATCTCAGATATGTGTACAATTAATGATATGTTGGTTGCATCTTTTCTTCCAGGCTCCATTTTGGTTCTTTAAGTCTGGCTGGAGTTGTGAAATTCCCCAGGTGATTGTAATTACCACTAGGTTTAGGGACTACTGATTTAGGTCTGTCTAGCTTTATCATCTCATGGTTTTAATTGTAATATGTGGCAGACTATGAAAGCACAGCAGGAGTCAGGCAAATTAAGGTGTTGTATTTGTTCAGAGGCTTTCTTTTTTGGCTGGGTGATGTGGGAACTTAGGGCTTTCCAGGTGGCATTAGTGGTAAACAACTCACCTGCCAATGCAGGAGATGTAAGAGATCTCCTCAATTCCTGAGTCAGGAAGATTCTGTGGAAGAGGGCATGGCAACCCACCTCAGTATTCTTGCCCAGGGAATCCCATGGACTGAGGAGCCTGGTGGGCTATAGTCCATAGGGTCAAAAAAGAATCAGACATGACTGAAGTATCTTAGCATGCACGCAGCATGTGGGAACTTAATGAAATGGTGTTGTTGAAATGGACTTTGAAGAGTGAATGCAGGTTTCAGTAGATGCAGAAATGATGCATGATTGGTGTGTAGTCTAGCTTAGTCAGAGGCCAGAATATATGCAAGGAAGCAGTGTAATGGGGAAGAGTCAATTGTGACTCCATGTTGGATCTGTTCCTTTGTTTTTAACTATTGCTTTTCATTGCTTTTGTTATTATCATCCCACATAATTTCTGCCTCAGGGGACCCTGCACCTCTGCCTGAATGTTAAACTAAAATGGCTTTGTTCAGCTCACAGGGAGGCAATCTGACTGTTTGTTGTTGTTTAGTTGCTAAGTCATGTCCCACTGTTTTGCGACCCCATGGATGGTAGATCGCCAGGCTCCTTCTGTCCATGGAATTTTCCAGGCAAGAAGACTGAAGTGGGTTGCCGTTTCCTTCTCTCTGCCTACCTATGAATGGCTGCAGAAAAGAAGAAATGAACACATTCTGTCCTATTTTGCAAGATAAATGACCTTTTAACTTTATTTCCTTACCCTCTTCTATAAAAGAAATGGGCATCGAGACCCCAATAAGGTGCTTATTTTGAGAAATTAGTCTGCCATCTTCTCAGTTTACCGGCTTTCTGAATAGAGTCTGAATCCCTTGTCTCAACACGTCATCTATAGACTTATCGGCCTGCCATGCAGTAAACAGAGTGAGCTTGGTGCTAGCAGAAGGGAAAAAAATATCCATTTTGATGCAATGGGGGTATGCTTCCAACCTTGTTTTTCCTCTTTTACTTGTGATACTTGGTTGTCCTTTTGGAGATAAAGATTATATTGTTGCATTTTATCTTCATTTTGGTAGAAGTAAAATGAAGTGATGGACACCATGGGGCTGCCTTGGGAAATGGACATATTCTTCCTCAAACCTTCTGGGGCTGTGCCCTTTAAGATCCACATTGACCACCCCATTAGTTTTCTGGTTAAATGCAAAGAATATCAGGACCCATTATTTTATCTAAAATAATAATTTTGCTGTCAGAATGATTATTATTAAGCCAAAGTTGGCTGTTTTGTTTAGATGAAACCATATAGATGCAACATTCTGAGTAAATTATATGGCATCCACATGATGAGATAATGAGCCTAAGTTTAGGGGATGAAAATAATGATCTAATGCAATATTTAGAATGGGTATACAGTATGTAGTTATTAACCTAAAAGTCACATCCTGTATTCTTTTGATCTGTGGAAAATTTGTCATTAATTGCCAGGAAGCCTCTGAATTTTTCATACATAATCACGTCATAGCTGTTGACTCTCTCCCCTTTCTCCTGGTTTAAAATACGTCTTTGTAAATAGTAGATTACTTTCAGATCTGGAATGCCCCTTATAAACATTGGATTGCTAAGTTTATCCCTGTTGCTCTCTTTTTTAAAATAGAGTCCCCCCCCACCCCCACCCAGACTTCACCTCTGAGTGGTCACTGACAAATCATACTTTGTTTTTTGATGGCAGCTTGTGTAAAATCTTATTTAACCTTCCTCCCTGGTGGGAACCTGCTAGTTCTGAAATGCTTCTTGTTTTCATGAGCTACCATTGTGTGGAGAAAATGGATATGATCTTCTACTTGGAAACAGTCTGTGAGATGAAGTCTGACCCTTCAGTCAAACTCACTCTACTTGATGCTATTCTGATTAAACAGTTGTCAAAGACAGCATATGTCTTCTGTCAAAGACAGAAACACAGAAGTCAACGTTGAGAAGAAAGAATGAGGTAGTAAGGCAAGAAATGAGGAAGCTAGGCTCACCTCTAGCCTGGCATCCAGCCCGTGGTTATCCCTGGTAACTGTCTCAGAACAGTCTGAGAGCTTCCCATTAACCTGTGCCCATCAGTGCTGATGAACCTGGCTTCTGATCAGAAATAGAGAGGCAGGTGTAGAGAGTGGACGTGTGGACACAGCAGGGGAAGGAGGGGGTGGGGTGCACTGGGAGAGCAGCGCTGACATTTATACACTACCGTGTGTGAAATAGCCAGCTAGAGGGGGCTGCTGTATAGCACGGGGGGCTCAGCTTGGCCTCTGTGATGACCTAGATGAGAGGGATGGGGTGGGTGGGAGGGAGGGGCGAGGGGGAGGGGACATGTGTATACTTAGAGCTGATTCGTGTTGTTGTATAGCAGAAATCAGCACAACATTGTAAAGCAGTTGTCCTCCAGTTAAAAAATAACAACAACAGCAATAACAAACAAACAAACACCTGTGACCATCCAGTCAGCCAACAAGCTGATGCAGTCCTTTCTGATTTTGGCCTGTTGACTATCACTTGACTTTGAAATTAGAAAAGTGAAACTAGCAAGCCCCACGTGACTTTTTGCTTGCAAGGAATTACCTTTATTAATGTGAATTCTTGACCTCCAGTAGCACCACCAGAGCTCTTTAGAGAGTGACTTTCACTAGACCTTTTGCAAGGAACAGAAAGTTCCTTTTATCAAAGAGGTATTTTAGATAATTATATCAAATTATCAAAGAGGCACCTTTCTTACAGTGAAACTTCAAACTTGAGAAAATGTCGCCAGTTTCAATAAGAGCCTTCATGGGAAAATAACTTCTGTTGCATCCCTGGTATCTTTTCTTCTGCTACATTGTT
Source organism: Antilocapra americana (assembly GCA_007570785.1). Lineage (NCBI taxonomy): Eukaryota > Metazoa > Chordata > Mammalia > Artiodactyla > Antilocapridae > Antilocapra > Antilocapra americana. Next base: position 7,647,218 of record ML660772.1, read on the forward strand.
AAGAAATATAATATAGTCAGAGGTATAGACCTTGGAAACAAATTTAGACCATTTACTAATTTGCAAATTGTGTTCTGTGTTCACATTTCCTAGGGTGGCATTGTAAGGTCGCCTGTACTTCAGCCAGTCCATGGGAGGAGGTGGTATTAGCTGCTTATGTATTATTTAGACATTATTTGGTTTGATACAGGAATTATGCCCTTTTTTTTAAATAAAAAAAGTTTTTAAACTAATTAGTTTAGGTCAAATGCCCAAGATTTTATAGAGAAAGTGTCTAAAGGTCAATGAGGTTAAATTATATTCCTACAGTTGACAGAAATTAGGAACCATGAATCTGGACTGCCCATCCAGTACATTTTTTACTACAAAATGTTGATTTGATTTTCCATTTTGAAAGACACAGAAGTGATCTGTGAAATGGTGATTAGCACCAGGCAGCCCCAGGCAGCCCTGGAATGCTCCATGGTTCAAATGCCCAAGACCAGATGGAGGTCCAGAAGTGGATGACTCAAAGTTTATTAGTTTTGCCACCTGGGCAGTACAGCCAAACCAGCTGCCACAAGGCAGTTCCAATTTCAGCAAAGCAGTAAATGAACATAAAAGTGAGTGTAAATCCCAAGAAAAGAGTAAAGTAAAGGAGAATGACTGCTGCTGTTGCAAGGAGATTCATCCAGGCTGAGCCCCATTTACAACTCTTATAGAAGACACAGCTGCCAAGCCAGGTAGCGGGCAAGGACAGGTTGCAGAACCAAACCCTGAAAAAAACTATCCCTTGAGTTGCTCCACAAGCCAGTCTCAATTTGGGATGTTTCTTTTGTTGACTTGGTAGATTCCTGATCACATCGGATGATAATAGAATAAGAAAAGCCAGCCCATGCTATATCATGATGGTGCTATGAGGCCAGAAGCTTTTTTTTCCTGCAAACTATGGAAAGTTGTTATTTGGTCACCTCCTTTCCATAGTTCTGGGCTCTTGGAGGCATGCATAATCATTGGAACATAAGCCCTTTGTGGCAGATCACCAGGAAACAAGTCATTATCCTCATATGGAATTCAATAGTTACAGGTTTTCAATTTCTGTATATGAAATACTGTAAGAGTCAGAGGTTGACCCTACAGTTTTAGATGACCCTTTAATAGATCTGTAGTTCTCAAAAGCTGAAACAAGTATAATAATGAAGTTATGGGCCTAGGGCCATGTTGAAAGAAGTCCAATAATTTTTATTTGAGAACGATTAATTAATTAATTTAAAAAGTTAAATAATCTTGATCCTCTGTGCCAGAAAGAATGCTTTGGGCAAAAGGAACAGAAAACTTCATTGAACTGACTTAACAAAATAGAGGTTTATTATTATTTTTTCATGTTATAATAAGTTTAGAGGGATATGGCACCTGATCAGTTCATTTGTTCAGTGTCAATGCAGGCTCTTTGTGTGTCATTTTGATGGAAAGTAAAAGGGGAAAGTAATATACTAATTGCTGATGTATTTTGCAATGACTTTGATGCTAAAGGCTGGACCAGGGTTCCATTCACTGGGTCAACTTCTGCCTTCAGATGATCTTTTCAGGAGCGGATGTTTCTGTGTTTATGTTTCTCAATTGACCATTACTCAGGACTTAGTCTCATGCAGTAATGTAATACTGCTCTGTTTTTCTTTGTGTGATGAAAGTGTGGTTGCCTGCATATTTTCTAACCAAGCAGGACAGTTTTCTCTTTCTCTTTTTTTTTCCTTTTACAATGACATGAAGTGAAATCAAATGAGAATGTTCCTATTATGACCTTTTATTTATGAGTAGAGATAAACAAGCTTCTTCTTCTTTTTTTTCTTTTTGGTAGGTGGCATGTTTGACCCAGGTAGCTGCTAATTATCTTATTGGCCAAAAGGAAGCGAAAAGGTGGGGCACAGCTCATGGCAGTATTGTTCCTTACCAGGTAAGAAGACAACAATATAGGATCAGGCTACTAGAATCTGCAGTTTTGTATGACATGAGTTTGAGAAATGATTCCCTCTTTAAGAAAGAAAAAAAACCTTCAGTGTATTCTGTCATATATCTTTGACTCTAACAAGGTTTTGTTGTTCACTTCAAATTCTGTGTTTTGCACATTTCTTCATCAGAAGATTAGTAACAGGACACTTAGATGGATCAAAAGAAAGTAAGTGACTTTTGGATTCATGTGATGGTTTGCTTTTGTTTTTCACCAAAAAGAGGCACTGATTATTGCCATTTTATAAAGCCTGGTCTGTTCGTCATGTCAATTAAAAACCAAATGTTACCTACCCCAGCTGACAATAATATTCTCACAGGCATGGAGAAAAATGAAAATTTGCTGGTGACAGATCTTCAGTTTTTGAGCAAAGCAGATGGTTCAGGAACTGCTGTTCTTTATTAAGTGTCTAAACTTGTCCTCAGAAATTCTTGACTTTGGCTAGTGTGAATGAATATGTGAAGAAACTATGATCTTTCAAAAGTAAAAACAAAAACTTGTCTTCAGACTCTTCAACAGAGGACATTGTTGGAAACCAGGGTAATTCATTTCAAATGATGGACATTCAGGCTGCAGTTTTTGATATGTATGGAAAAAGTATCTTTGCATTGCAAAGCTTTCCAGTAAAATTCCAAATCACAGCATATAAGGAGGTGCTCACCATATTCAAGTTTAAGGTGTATAGTCTATTTTTTGCTTATTTTAAAAGTTAGAGTGTCTTTAAAAAATGCTTTATGTATACCTCAGTATCCCTCCTGGGTGTTTACACTGAGACCTCTGATTCTTTGGTGTGCTTCTAAATTATTTCACTTTGAGGTGAAAAAAATTAGAATCCTTGGCTTTTATTATTATAGGTAAGAGATATGGAAGACTCTGTGTGTGTTTGTGTATTTCTATTCTTGAAAGACAGAACATGTACTTTTCCTTCTTGAATTGTCCCAAGTCACATGAAATGGGATACTGTGCTTATTTGATCAGTTGATTGCAGGTTTATAATCTATAAGAAATAAGAGAAGATTGACTAGAGTCTTTCCTCAGAAGCCCAGAATTAATTTGTTTCCTCTTGGTGGAGAACGAATTCAGCACTGTGATTAAGGAATAAATGCAAATTTAGCTTGAATGGAACTAGCCTACCAAGATGGATCCTTGATATGCTTGTAGAAACTGGTCTGTTTTCAATTTTTAAAATAGATTTGGGAAATATTTTTATGGGTGAATTACAGGATAATTATAATTCAGTTTTCTATAATAATTACAGCTTTGCATCTCATTTGTGTTGTCTGAGTTTTGAGCTGAAAGTCTATAATGGAAGATTCTGATGGTCTCAGGAATAGTTTAGGTATCCACTTCATTCCCCTCACTTTTGATTGAACCCTGTCTGAGGGATCATGGACTTCAAGTGCATGAAATAGAAATTTTTGAAAAGTAATGTTCTTTGATTTGTGTATTATTTTGTATACATGTAGTTCTTAACATCTTAGGTTGATCATCTACTTGAGCTCTTTCCTCCCTGTGTTTTGTCTGCTACCTTGTTGAAAATGGGGCTTCCTTGGTAGCTCAGTTGGTAAAGAATCTGTCTGTAATGTGCGAGACCTGGGTTCAATCCCTGGTTTGGGAAGATCCCCTGGAGAAGGCAAAGGCTACCCACTCCAGTATTCTGGCCTGAAGAATTCCATGGACTGTATCGTGCATGGGGTTATGAAGAGTTGAACACAATTGAGCAACTTTCACTTTTTGTTGACTATGAGTAGATTAAACAAGGCTTCCCAGGTGGCTCAGTGGTAAAGAATCCACCTGCCAATGCAGGAGATGCAGGTTCAGTCCCTGGGTGGGGAAAATCCTCTGGAGAAGGAGATGGCAACCTTCACCAATATTGTTACCTGGAAAATTCCATGGACAGAGGAGCCTGGCGGGCTATAGTCCATGTGGTCACAAAGAGTCACCCAACTAAGCGACTTAACAACAACACAGTTATCATTGGGGCCACTCCTCTTTTGATATGTGACTACTATGATTGTTGTTGTTGTTCAGTCGCTAAGTTGTGTCGGACTCTGTGACTGATGGACTGCAGCACGCCGGACTTCCTTGTCCTTCACCATCTCTCGGAGCTTGCTCAGACTCATGTCCCTTGAATCACTGTGCCATCCAACCATCTTATCCTCTGTTGTCCCCTTCTTCTCCTGCCTTCAGTCTTTCCCAGCATCAGGGTCTTTTTGAATGAATCAGCTCTACACATCAGGTGGCTAAAGTTTTGGAGCTTTAGCTTCAGCATCAGTCCTTCCAATGAACGTTCAGGAGTGATTTCCTTTAGGACTGACTGGTTTGATCTCCTTTTAGTCCAAGGGACTACCATGATAATCTCTTAATTTAATAGCACATATATATCCCAAACTGTCTCCCAGAGCTCTTCAATATCCTGGGAGCCTCTGTTTGCATGTTCTCCTCTGTTTTCTGGGCTCATGATCCATACTGATCTCCAATAACTATAATTTTTCTCTCCAGTATTATAGAAGATCCATTCACAAGTACATTAAAAGCATAGGAGATTATACTGAATATTTTGAAGAAAAATAGGGTTCTTTTATAGATGAAAGTTATACAGTCTCCATTAGGACTCTCACCTCTAATGGAAGTATACTGAGCCATCTCTGTATTCCCGAGAAGTCTCCCTCTCCCTCAGTCCATATTACATGCTGCAGGACTTGAGGGAGCTCACCAAATTACATGTGTTCTTTCAGCTACACTATTGCCTCCACAATCAGTATAAACTGTCCAAGAGACTAACCTGGAGAATGAGACCACAGCCACAATATCCCTTCCTTACAAGACTGCCAGAATGAATTCTGTTGTTCCTTACACATTTGCCTCCATCATTACTCTGAGCCTTCCAGGCCATCTGTTATCACCTGGACAATGACTCCCAAATGGCTCTGTTCATCTCTTCCTTTGACCTAGTCACTTCTTCTGCCATCGGTCTTGGTGGTCTAGGATCCATGTAGAAAACCAAAGCAACAGCCTGGCTTCTCATAGCCTCCTGTTGCTCTTAATGATCTTTACCTGTTGATTTGCATGGCTCCCAGCCACTTATTTCTCTTAAAGGTGCACATGAATCATTTGGAAGTCCTGTTAAGAGGCTGATTCTGTTTCCAGGCAATGTTTGCCCATCACAATAAGATTGTAGATCTAGACTTGCCTATTATTGATGACTACATCATCTCACTTATATTCCACTGGCAAATCCCAGTGCTAATTGGATGTAATAGTCCATCTATTCTGTGCCTGTGCTGAAGTGGTGAATATGGCTGGAAAAAACATAACTACAATGTTATGGTCTCACTCTCAATTCATGGTTATCTCTCTGTCTTACTTAGCAATCTAGCTATATTCACCTACATATTTATTGTCTCTCTTGGAGGTGATTATTTCACATCTGTCTCTTGAAATTTTCCTCTTCTCTCCTCATCCTTAGCCAAATACTTTGTCTCATACGACACTAAAAATTGATGCGACCGGAAGAGAACTGCTTCCTTTTTGTTCTCAAAACATCATTGCCTCCTATCACAGTGGATGAACCCCCTTTTCACATTTTACCTTCCTAAAGGCATTGAAATCTTCTGTCAGCTGTGTTATCCATCAGTAGATAAACATATGATTACATCCTTTACCTTAAAAAAAAAGCCCGGCCTTGGACACCACCTTCCCCTAAACCCTAACCCCCAAACTCCAGGACATGTCTTCCTCCATTTACTGTCACATTTCTTCCTGCTCTTAATTATATTACACAGCTCTTCAAAAGTGTTGGGTGGTGTCCACGGGAAGGAAGCACTGCACCTTGTTTCTGTACTGCTATTTGTGCCTCACAGGTAAAGAGATCTTACAGCACCCTGAAACCTCAGGAGTCTGGGTGCTGTGGGCTAGCTAGAGGAAGCCAGCTTTCTGGGCAGTTCGTTCATAAGAATAGTCTTACGCTTTATCCTGAACTTTTCAAATGTAGGGCCTTCAAAGAGAATTTTTCCTTTAAATGGCCTGTTAATTCACATGGTGATTTCTTTTAAATATAGCCCCCCCAAACTTCCAATTCATGAGAATGAAGAAAATAGTTATTCAGATAATTAAATAAAATCATGTCTCCCTTTCTTCAGTATGGGCTCACTCAACCATGGAGTAGAGCAAGAAGCTGTGTTGCGTTATTTCTGGTAGGGACATTATACTGTATATTTAATTTGGCATAAGCAGAAACTTAGACAGGCAGTAAATTCCACGTTTGAAGAGATGCAGCACTTTACTATCATTCCTTAGAAAAACATCAAAATGATGTTAAATCATATCAGATTAGGTAACCTTGGAAATCTTTATTTTTTTAACTCATGTTTAAGAGTTTTTAAAAAGCCAAAATGTGAATGACACACATCTGTTTCTTCTTGTATGATTTTTTTTGTACCATAGTTGCACTAACAGAGAAGGCAGTGGCAATCCACTCCAGTACTCTTGCCTGGAAAATCCCATGGATGGAGGAGCCTGGTAGGCTGCAGTCCATGGGGTCGCGAAGAGTCGGACACAACTGAGCGACTTCGCTTTCGCTTTTCACTTTCATGCATTGGAGAAGGAAATGGCAACCCACTCCAGTGTTCTTGCCTGGAGAATCCCAGGGACGGGGGAGCCTGGTGGGCTGCCGTCTAGGTCACACAGACTCGGACACGACTGAAGCGCCTTAGCAGCAGCAGCAGCAGTTGCTGCTAAAGCATTAGCAGCACTAAATTTAGTTGTGCTAAAGCATTCATTCACTGAAGTTTGAAAGTACAATAGAAGCAAGCATGTGATTGTAATGTGTATCTTAATTAATTGATGGATTGATAATGACAGTAATAATAATCATGCTGGCTTTCACTGAACACATATCATGTAACTGGGATATATATATATATATATGTATGTATTTTTTTCTGTATCATTTTACATGGATGAAATGGACATTTAGAGAGATAGAGCTGTAGCTGAAAAAGTCAAAGGGCCTGGATTGTACTATGATTTTCAGTTTTCAAAACTTGTTTCCCTTCTCACTGTATCCAAACTGTGGTTCTTTTGATGCTCCTCACAGTGTGGCTACCTGTCTTAGGTTCTTCTGTAGATAGAATTCTTCTGAACTGTTTCCATCGTCTCTTTGACAAGGTGTGTATGAGCATGCTCAGTCGTGTCTGACTCTTTGCAACCCCATGGATTATAGCCCACCAGGCTCCTCTGTCCATGGAATTCTCCAGGCAAGAATACTGGAGTGGGTTGCCATTTCTTTCTCTAGGGGATCTTCCCGACTGACCCAGGGGTTGAACCCACATCTCCTGTAGTGGCAGGTGGATTCTTTACCACTTCAGCCATCTGTGAAGCCCCAGTTTGACAAACACCCTGTTTATTATGAGTTTAGAGGGTCTCAAACCTAATTAGTGACCTGGCTATAGAAGGATATTTGAATTCTGAGCCATGTGACTCTGTGCTATGTACCAGTTGTAGCCTGGGCATCTCTGAACTATGTGCCAGTTGTAGGCTCCCATCTACTGTGTTTTCATTCATACTTTCAAATGACTCCTGATAAATAAACCACAGTTTCTTGAGCCTGCTGTGGAATAGATGCTGTTTTATTAATAGTTCAGGAAGCCTTCCAAATAAGGAAGAACCAGGCCCTTGATTTCAAAGAACTCAGAGGCAATATAGCAAGTGCAGCTCAGAGGATTTGAGTTTTGGAGTCAGATAGACATGGGTTCCTAACTTGGATTTGCCACTTAATGCCTATGAAATCTTGGATAAGTCTTTTATATCCCTGGTGTTAGCTGCTCCTGTGCAAAACGGATGATGGTTATAGTTGTTTCCATATTCATTGATGTATTTAAATGAGATATACTGCATGCTCAGAGTTTTGTGTAGTACTTGACTGTAATAACTATTTGATGAAAGGTGGCCCATTACTCTTTCTGTCGGTTAAACGATGATTATATCTTTGTAAAACAGTTTCTAGGAAACTATGAAATAGTTTGCTATGAATATGACCCATGACAGCTTAGAGGCAGAGTAAATAAACATACATAGCTTATTTTCTTTCTTAATGGAATTTCCACTTTAATTTCTTCTTCTTCTTCTTTTTTTCTTTTGAAAATAAAAAGGAGGAAGATGTTTTGTGGTACTTTTCTGTTAAAAAAAAAAAGCTATTCTCAGATCTTTTTTAGAAATTGTGGTATCGAGCCATTGCCCAAATGTAGCATTATTGGAAGAAAGGCAGTTTGAAGAGAATCATATATAGCATCAGCACTCAATTGTCGAAGGGGAATAGGGTTTCTAGTGTACTGAAGTGTTTAGTTAATTAAGATTTAGTATAAATTCGTACTTAATGAAATGAAACGACAAAAATGATTTTCAGAAGTAATCTCTGAGGAGCCCACAAGGGAGCCTATTTCTGTAAAAGATACATACCTACCTCTTTGAGAACCAAAAATTGTGGAGATTTCTCCTTCTATTTTAAAAAGTGAGAGAATGACAGAATATTCTGAACATTTGTTCTTTTAACCTTAAGATTACAGTGAACTTTGATAATCTCTACCCAGTAACAAAATGCCTGAAGATTTTTTACTGGGAACAAAGGTGCAAGTGACAGCAAGTAGGTTGTGTTTCAGAGGTTTCTGCAAACTTTTGGAACTTAGCACTGACAAGTTAGAATATTCAAAAGTGTTTTTTTTTTTTTTTAATTTTCATTTAAGGCACGGATTGACTGTATTTTCCCTATCCCTTTTGTTCTAAAGGTTTTCTCCAGGTAGTTTGGATTATTTGCTTTAAAGTTTATTTTTATCTTAATCCTTATCAATCTGGGATTCTTGTTAAAACAAAACAAAATCATTTATTTGAAGATCTTGGTTACTTTGAAACCACTTGGCTAGGATTCTGCCACAGTCTTAAGAACATGGGTAATTGGGCAATCCAACAGGCAGATAAAATTAGGGCAGACATTTCAGCTACCAGCAAGATGGCTGCCACCCTTTCAGCTTTTCCTTAGAAAGTCTTCAGCTTTCTCTGATTTAAAATAAAATCCCTAAATTTAAAACATTAATAAATTAGGCATTATGATGTTTAAGGAGAGCATGTTGCACAAATAATAAACATATATATGACTTCAAAAACTATTGTCATTTTCAAAAATGACAATTTATTGCCTTTAACTGATAAATATGGTCTCTTTAATACATTTCACTAGGAGGTAAAATAGAAACTTGGACCATAAAGAAGGCTGAGCACTGAAGAGTTAATGCTTTTGAATTGTGGTGCTGGAGAAGACTCTTGAGAGTCCCTTGGACTGCAAGAAAATCAAACCAGTCAATCCTAAAGTAAATCAGCCCTAAATATTCATTGGAAGGACTGATGCTGAATCGGAAGCTCTGATACTTTGGCTACCTGATGTGAAAAGCTGACTCATTGGAAAAGACCCTGATGTTGGGAAAGATTGAAGACAAAGGAAGAAGGGGGCAGCAGAAGATGAGGTGGTTAGATAGCATTACTGACTCAATGGACAAAAATTTGAGCAACCCACAGGAGACAGTGGAGGACAGAGGAAGTCGGCATGCTGCAGTCCATGGGGTCACAGAGTCGGACACAACTTAATGACTGAACAACAACAATAAAAGTAGAAAGAGGCACAAGGAAAGGCATTGTTTCCAAGGAATAAATCTGAAATTCATTTAGGATCTTACCAGTTTCTCTTGCATTCTCAATATTCTTCTCAATATATATGCAGGATTGATGGGACTGTATGTTGTCTTATGCTTATCAAATTTGGCTAAAATGATTCTAAATAATCAAATGCCATTTTGAATATTCAGCTAAGTAGTAATATTAATATTATTGACTAAATAATATTGTATTATAATAATCAGTGTTATCCTCAGCAGTAACATTTATTAAATGATTGCTGTGTCTGTTATTAAGTATCAGTACTTTATGTCTATTAATTCTGTCTTCACAGCAGTACTATGGATTAGATATAGCTACCGTCACTGTCAGATGAGGAAACTGAGGCATGAGAGGTTAGATAAGTTTCCCAAGGTCACATGTAAGTGTGTAGCTGGGATTCAAGCCAAGGTAGCGTCACTAAGTTGAGTCTGACTTTTGCGACCCTATGGACTGTAGCCTGCCAGGCTCCTCTGTCCATGGGATTCTCCAGGCACGCACACTGGAGTGGGTTGCCATTTCCTTATCTAGCTGATATAAAGGCAGATGATGTGATGCTACTTACTTCAACTGACGTGTGTAGTTTCATTTTCTATCTTCATCCCACTTTTGAGGAAGAATTATGTGACATTTTCTTCTACATAATTTCCCCTTTGGGACTGCCAAGAGCAATTGAAGAGGTATCAATAATTCTGTTATTTACTCCTCACTGGGATCCTTAATTATGCCTTAATAGCAAATTTCATTTGGGAAATAAGGTTGTACATCTTTTGAAGAAATCGTCTGATTGCCTGTGCCAAAATCGTAGTAGACTTAAAATCAAGTTATAGTGGAACAGCCATCTCTTGCTCCATCTATGTAATGGGAACAGTACTGTCCTTGAGCAGTAGAGGAGCTTGAGATGGCCTTAGCTGTGAGGCTTATAGTTTCTGGTTTTCAGTGGTATTTCTGTTAGTTTTGGAGGCTTTGGCAGGAACTGGGGTGGGAAGAAGTGAACATGGGGAGGAGAGAAGGGGCATGGGGTAGGGCAGAAGCCAGATAGGCAGATCTCCAAGTGCCCCAACTCCATTTCAATCAGAGCAGCTCCCCTTTTTGTTTATTTGAAAAACAGAGTCCATCACTTAACAATGATTATTTATCATAGAACAATCAACCTGTACTGAAGATCGCACAGGACCAAAAAGTGGGTTTTTTACATGTCTGTGTGTGTGTTTCCTCCTTGTTGGGGGTTCCTAGACTCAATAAAGGGTCTAATCCAGCTGAGATGGAGGTCTTGGCAGGAGTGTGTGTGAGGCCTCGCAGAGCCCCTGTGTGGAGGGGCACACGTCACCTCCCAGCCGAGAGTCTAGCCCGGTGTCTCTGTGCAGAGGTGTCTCTGTGCTTTTAAGTTGTGGTGCTGGAGAAGACTCTTGAGATTCCCCTGGACAGTAAGGAGATCAAACCAGTCAGTCCTAAAGGAAATCAGCCCTGAATCTTCATTGGAAGGACTGATGCTGAAGCTCCGATAATTTGGCCACCTGATGGGAACAGCTGACTCATTGGAAAAGAGCCTGGTGCTGGGAAAGATTGAGGGCAAGAAGAGAAGGGGCAGCAGAGGATGAGATGATTAGGTAGCATCACCATCTCAATGAACAAAGTTTGAGCAAACTCCAGGAGATAGTGAAGGACAGGGAAGCCTGGTGAGCTGCAGTCCATGGGGTCACAAGGAGTCAGACATGACTTAGTGACTGAAAAGCAATGCTCTTTGGCTCAGGTAAATCATGTGAGACTGGATTCCAGAAACAGTTGGACCTGGGGATGTCTAGGGCAAATGCTGTTGAAATCTTGAGTAGGTGTGTTTAGCACTGATACAATACCCTGATGGCTCCCTGCTCAGGTGCAGTTTACCTGGGGGGAAAAAACTGAGTTCTGATGTGGTACAAATTACTCTTATAATAACCCTCCTAGTTCTGTTTCTGGCATTTAGGGGAAGGGGTTCTGCGTCAGGGACTCTGCTCAGACAGAGGAGTTGCTATGTGTGCAAGCTGAGTGGGGCTAGGTTTTTAAAAAATCATGTTAATAATTCATTTGAACTAATTTTATTTTATTATTATTTAAAAAATTTTTATCGGGGTATAGTCGATTTATGTTGTGTTAGTTTTAGGTATACAGTAAAGTGAATCAGTTATACATACACACGTATGCACTCCTTTTTAGATTCTTTTCCCATATAGGCCATTTCAGAGCGCTGAGTAAAGTCCCCTGTGCTATACAGCAGTCCTTATTAGTTATCTATTTTATACATGCTCATGCTCTGTCACTTCAGTTGTGTCTGACTCTTTGTGACCCTGTGCAATGCAGCATGCCAGGTTCCTCTACCCATGAGATTGTCCAGGTAAGAATACTGGAGTGGGTTGCCATGCCCCCTCCTCCAGGGGATCTTCCTGACCCGGGGACTGAACCTGCATTTCCTATGTCTCCTGCACTGTAGATGGATTCTTTACCCATTCATTCACCTGGGGAGTGCACTTTATACATATTAGTATGTGTATGTCAATCCTAGTCTTCATTCTCCTAATTTTAACTGGGATATTATTCTCAGATGTGTCTTGACTCTTCTCTTTCCTGAGAGTGAAAGCAGGTGTGAAATGCTGGGTCTTTATCACTTCATGGAGCAGTGGCATCGGAATTACCTGGAAGCTTGTTAGAAATGTTAGATTCTCGTTTATTCTACTGAACTAGAATCTGAGCTTTAACAAGATCTCCAGGTGATGTATTTTCGTGTTAGATTTTAAGAAGTCAGCCAGCTCTCAAGTGCATGAGAAATCCTTATGGTCATTGCACTATGAATCCACTAGATGTCATTCTTGTAACCTGGTAATGGGAAGGGCTCCCCCCCCAACCCCCCCCCACCAAGTGGGAACTTGGAAGAATCTGTGAATCTGAACACGTTATTAGGTGATTTCCTCCCCATCCATAGAGCTACTGATACACAAGTTGATTATGTAAGGTAGAACTACCCTTCTTGCTGGTTCACAGTCCTGGAGAGAGATTCCTAGGAATGATTTTCATTTTGTGGAATTAGCACTTGTGCCTTCCATTTTCCCCTCCTTTAAGCCTCCTGTTGCTTGGGTGAGTGCTGTCATTATGTAATCTTAGCATAGATTATGCTGCCAGTTGCTCTGACTGACTGGTTCACTTAGAGAACAGCATCCTGGCCTGCTCAACATGGTGACACAGACTAAATGGACAGCTTTGGTCTTTGTAGAAATGATTGAGAGCAGAAAGAAAGCAAGGCTGTATTCTTAAATTATCATCCACCTCTGTGTGATTGTTGGAAGAAGGGCAGACCTATCTGAATTCTTGGGGATATCTCAGAGGTGGTTTTACAAGAAATCTACTTCTGCTTAGAAAGAAGTGTCCCAAGTGTAATCTTGGAGGGTGTTAGTTTCAGTCATGAAGATGAATATAAAGGACATTTACAGGTATAGTAAGATCCAGAGGGAGATGCTGTACTTTTAGAGACATATGAGGCCCCTGGGACAGGTCCTGTTAACAGCTGGTTAGGTCTGAATATTAGAAATGAGGGGTGAAAATGCTAAGGACTGTGGTTTAGAGGATCCAATTTTTTGCCTGATGCCCAGTTTGAGAAAAGTTAGTTCTTGAAATAAATCAACCTCTTACAGAATTCTTCTCCCTTTGAGTCTGGTGTGTGTGTGTGTGTGTGTGTGTGTGTGTGTGTGTGTTTACCTGTTTCAGTTAACAAGGGTAGCAGACAAGTAGTAGAGTAGCAGGTGTGTGTGTGTGTGTGTGTGTGTTTGTGTGGACTTGCGTGTGTTTTGTGTTTTTGTGTATACTTCCTCTTCTTGGTGTGTGGGAGGGCCATTTATAATCTATAATATCACTAAATGGGTTAAAAATGTTTAATTTGATTTCAGCCTAGCAAACATTGATGTGAAAACAATATGGTTTTAGCTTAAATATAACTTTTCTTTTGTTCAAAATAATTAAGGTGGCCATAGTATTTACTTTGATTCTTTTAGAGTCCTTTTGCAATGTTTTATTATTAAGTGATTCCTGATGACCCAGTGCAGAATTAACTTTTAAGAATGTTACCAAGAATCAGTTTCATTTTTAAAAATGATATCTAAATTGTGGAAAAAGAGCCTAAAAGGCTCATTTTCCATCCCTAGCCAGGGTCTAAATTTCTACTTCTGCTGTTGATAGGATTTTACACCACTATCCCCATCACTGTTAAATTTCCTTTTTAACTCTTGCTGCTAAAGTTGCAGATGCTACCGGAGATAGCAGCATGTTTTTGATGTATTATTTAAAAGCATGGGCCTTGGATTCAGATAGACCTTGGGCAAACTGCTTCATTTCACCAAGCCTCAGTTTCTTCATTTGTAATCCTAGCTGCCTCATGGGTGGTAGTGATGATTTAAGCAGACAGTGCAGATAAAGTGTGTTGCCTAGAGTCAGGCATATGCTGTGTGTTCAGCAGAACATACACCATAGGTGTATATTATCCCAGTTATTGTTCCTACTCCTCTAGCTCTTGTCCTCATCTTTCAGTTGTTAAAACAGTCCACCAACTGTGGCAGGAGCCCTTGTTCATACACGTTTTCTCCACCAGATGACAGCTCCAAGTCAAGGAGCTGTCATTTCCCTCTACCTGGCAAATGTGTGTGTGTGTGTGTGTTCATGTATGTGTGTGTGTAGATGGGTGGCCGGGGAGCAGATCAGTTCAATGCCCAGTGGTAGGGAGGCTATTGATCCTAGCATTGCAACAAGGAGAGAAGTTCTCTTTACAACCCACGCTGAAATCCTCAGGGAAAATTCCCCGTCAGTGTCATAGTTCAGCAGAATGAAGACTAGTTAGCACAGTTAGTATGTTTGGTACAGCCATATCACAGGCTGGCCCAGAGTCCTATTCACCTATTTCTCAAGAGAAACAAACTTGGAGATGCAAAACTGAAATCTCAAATGAATTTTTGCAATATAAGTTCTGGATTGCTTGCTCTTTACAATCTTTACTGCTTTGGAATGACCTTTTTGATTCAGAGAGGATCTCTAGGCTTTGAATAGCTGTAACTTCTATCTCGGGGGTGCCTGGAACATCACCTAGTTAGCAGCAGCATCAGGAAGCTACTGTGAAGAAGTTTGAAGAGATCTTTTATCCTGAAAGCACCCTTGTAGGAATCTTTGCAGCTCCAACATAAATTACCTTATGTGATGTGACAATATTCTGTTGATGAAGAACAATAGAGATTTTGGTGTAATAGCAATTGTATTAGTGTGCTACCTCTACTAGAAAAGAATAGAACATATTAAACAATTAATTAAGCTATTTTTTTTGCTAGACTTTCAGAGTCTGCACTGGAATTATTTTTTGTTTTTACACAGTTTATATATAAATATTTGATAATTGTTTGAAAGGCTCTCCAAAAAAACCTTAAAAGGGGTATGGATTGTTCTTTTTTCCTTACCATGTCATTCTTGTTTCCATTGCAAGGAGTCAAATCAGTAAGGTCAGTCCCAGTTCAAAGAAGCTGGCAGAGGGGAGGGTGGTTAGGGAAGAAAACTTATAATGGTGTTACTGTGTAGATTGCCAAATAATCCGAGGTTTGTTCAGCAAATATAATGGTGCATTGAGGTGTTGTGTTAATGTGGGGGGCCAGAAAATGAGCTCTGTGTGTAGTGAATCTGTTAAGTGGCAGTTTACGGTTTAACTGAAAAACTGGGAGAAAGTTGCTAAGTGCCGAGGAGGCATGAGACCCAGTCTGACACAGACTGAGAGGGTGACAGTGGTGGTGGGTGGAAGGAGGAGGGAAGTGAGAAGGGGATTCTGTGGAGTACCGGGTGAAGGTGTGGATGCAAAATTCTCCACCTGTATACACAGAAAATGATCAGTCTTTATAAAAAAGCAAAGCCCCAAGTATTTAAATACATGTAAAATCTAGGGCTTCGCAGGTGGTGCTAGTGGTAAAGAACCCACCTGCCAATGCAGGTGAATTCCATCCCTGGGTTGGGAACATGCCCTGGAGGAGGGCATGGCAACCCGCTCCAGTAGTCTTGCCTGTAGTATCCCATGGACAGGAGCCTGGCAGGTTACAGTCCATAGGGTTGCGAAGAGTTGGACATGACTGAAGCAACTTAGCATGCATGCATGTAAGGATCCCAATTCCATTTTCTTTTCATAGGCTTAATAGAAAGATAAAATGTAGATGCTAGTGAAAACTGGCACCGCAACATTAGGAAGCTTCCCTGGTGGTTTAGATGGTAAAGAATCGCCTGCAACATGGGAGACCTGGGTTCGATCCCTGGGTTGGGAAGATCCCCTGGGGGAGGGCATGGCAACTCACTCCAGTATTCTTGCCTGCAGAATCCCATGGACAGAGGAGCCTGGCGGGCTACAGTCCATAGTGTTGCAAAGAGTCGGACACGACTGAGTGACTGTGCGCACACATAGGAATCTTAAGGATGGATGAGCTGTTGAGATTATAACATTTTACATGTAGAAATGATGAAAACAGAATGAGTATAATAAAAACAGTAAATGACGGATTCTGGACAAATAAATTCTCTGTGGATGAGAAATTCATGCTCCCTAATAAGATTAAATTTAGGGACACTGGACCAGTGGCTCTGAAGTATTTTTTTCTTTCTTTCTTTTGGCTCATAATTACTTTGAGAGGCTAATGAAAGCTTAGAATCCTTTCTTAGAAAAGTCCATGTACCGATATACATGCATGATTTTGCCTATAATTTTGGGAGCTTCTCAGACCTCTTGAGATTCATCCCTGTATTCCCACTGAAGACCAGCTGAATGGGGTTAGGCTATTGAAATTCTATTGATAACACCAGAGAACTAGACCAAATAGTAATTAGGAGGGAAATCATACCCTGAGGCTGGAGGATCTCACACAAATGTCTGCTTCATAGGGTTTGAAGTTTTTAAAATTAAGGATAGAATGGAATTACACTGAATTTGGGCCTAGGATTAGACAGGGATTGCTGCAGGAAGTTATATTGTAATAATGCTTACAACTCAGTTACACCCAATCTTCTAAAGGTGAGTGAAAGAAACAAAATTCCATCACCCTGTTACTCAGTTTTAGAAAATGGAACTCTTATCAGATCAACGTGTGCATGAAGTTAAAATTGAAAGTAATATTTTAAAAAGTTTGTAACTTGTAGGAAACCCTGGAAATGCTTTAAACATGTTCATGGAAGGGCAGGAAAATATGTCACATAACAGAGATTAGGAGCTCCTATAAAAACTTTTGCATCCATCTCATAAAGTAAAGGAAGCAAATAATAAGGGGAGAAAGTAGGCAAAAGATTATTCAAGTGAGAACAGGGAAAGCCTCAAAGTGTGACAGGTCAGGTGTAAATAAGAAGTCAGTCAGACTGTAAAAGAATTCAAGAAACAGCACAAAAGGACTGCTATCCAGAAATAAAAGCTTTTTTATACATGAAAGGCAGAATGTCACTTGGAAACTCAACGGGACTGCTTGATGATCAGGGTGCAAAAGACGTGCTCACAAGGAAGAAAGGAGATCTAGAGGCTCAATGAACTCTTTTCTTTGCTCTTTGTTGAAACATAGAAATTTCCTCTGTCATCATGTCTTTTGAAGCAAAGAGGTGAGAGATATAGTATTAGATCAAATAGTGGTCAGGGAACATGATGTTCTACTTGATTGACATGCTGGATATAAGTAAGTTGCTGAAACATTCTGTCATCCATTAGAAGAGTCTAAAGAAACTCAAGAGAGTAAATTGACCAAAATGCAAAACAACTCACTGCACTTACTCTTTAGTGTGAGTGAATTCCATTCTGGCTTCCATTCTAATGAGGACACCCTACAATCTATCAGTGAGTCTCAATTCATATGGGTGGACTTCAAAAGTTGTAGGATGGTTGATTACTTAGTATAGTGAATGGAGGAAAATAGCCTGTTTTCTTTTAGGACAGGGTGGATTGTCTGAAGAGGTAAATAAGCACCAGGAAAAAAAAAACAAAACAAAGCAAATGTAACGTGTTTAGACTTTTAAGAAATCAGAGACAAAGTTTCAGAAAGCTATTCTGAATTGTGTTACCATGGTATTAGAAGGAACATTTTACCACACATAGGTCTTAATAAAGGAAACAAAAAGTAGGGTGTATGAGCCTGCTGTTGATGGAGATGTGTAAACAGTGAGGCCCTTCCAGAAATTTCTGCTGGATCTTTTTATTCAACATAGATAACCTAGAAGAGTAACTACACTATGAAATTTCCCAAGGTGCAGGACTAAGCTTTTTTGGCTAGTGAAATTATGAATCAACAGAATAAGCTTTTGAAAGAACGTCTAAATGGACAGGAAAGTAGCAGGAAGGCTCGGTACTGCAAGAAGTGCTACGCATTTAGAGAAAAAGAAATCGGACCAAATGTGTAAAATTGTGGGCTCTGAATTATTTAGAAACCTACTTTCATTTAGGGACCAGGAAAGGAATTTAGAGGCATTATAGTTGCATTCTTCCGAATAGATCATTGAATTCAAAAGGTTCAGAAACCGAAGGCCCACTTGAAGCAAAACCATTGTGCCTATGCATTCTTTCAGGTGTTTTTTTTTTTTGTATCTCGAATAGAGGTATGAGAAAGACCTGGTTTTAAATCCTCACTTAGTCTTCAAAGGATTGTTATGAGGACCATATTAAATATATGTAAAATTGCCTAGTACGGTGGTCCATGGCAATCTTTGAAAGTAGTATCAGAGGGGATATGATGAAATTAGGCTCTCCTGACTGGAACAAATCATTGAAGCTCTTACCAGGTGTAGGAAGATGCTGATCTAATTTCTTTCTAACTCAGCAACGAGTAACTTACTTCTTACAAGGGAGACAATTTCATTTTGGCACAGCTCTGATTGTCACTAAGACTTTATTCTTAGCTGAAAGCTACCTTTCTTGTAATTTATAGGCAATGGAGTAACAGAGAAGAAAGGGGACTTGAGAGATCATGCAGACAAAACCTTTTATTTTATAGAGGGATATAGGTGAAATGATTTCTCAGGAAAGCAAATGGGGGTGAATTGCCAATTTATGAACTCTGAGCTTTCTGTTAACAGGGTACTCAGTCACAAAGTTCTGTACACATGAACATACACACCTCTGTTTAGTTCATAGTTACTAGATGTTTAACTTAAGGGCAGGCTCTTTGTAGCTTGTGAGGGGCACTTGGCATTCCATTTTTGAGAGTCTTTAAAAAAAATTCTTGAGACTCTTGTCAACCATATTGACACTTTCCAATCCCAGCATATTGGAAGTCAGTAGAAGGTCCCAAGATTTTAATAGTCAGTCTTCCTAAACCTTGAAAGAATCTAGTCTTAAATATCTTGTTTTTGTTTTATTTTTCTCATATTTATATTTTATTGACATGTAGGGGCTTCCTGGGTAGCTCAGATGATAAAGAATCTGCCCACAATGCAGGAGACCCGGGTTCTATCCCTGGGTTGGAAAGATACCCTGGAGAAGGGAATGACAATCCACTCCAGTATTCTTGCCCGGAGAATCCCCATGGACAGAGGAGCCTGGCAGGCTACAGTCCATGGGGTCACAAAGAATCGGACATGACTGAGCGACTACCACTTTCACTTTTAATTGACATGTAACACTGTATTAGTTTTCAGTGTAGAACACAATTTTGATATATGTATATATTGTGAAATATCATCACCTTAAGTTTGATTAGTATTGATCACCTCATATAGTTACAAATTTTTTTCCTGTGATGAGAACTTTTAAGATCTACTCTCTTAGAAAATTTAAAATATTGAAATATGTGTGACATATAGGAAATTTTCATGTGAAGTAAGTACTGTTGATCAACTGCTTTCTTGACTATTTATAAATAACATTTATTTACTTGTGTATGTATTTGATAAATCTCAAGGCTAAGTTAAGAAGTAAGATCCATGGTTACACTCCAATGTATTTATCTACATCCATCTGTCACTCTCAGATTTATCTCAAAATTTGATCCTAATTCATCCGTTCACTCCCTAAGATGATTATTGTTATAGCTGTTAGAAATGAATATTGTCTCATTAACTTACACCTTCTGTAATTACTTGCATGATGTACATTACTATTGATTCATGTTATTTTATTCATCTATGCTAATTACTAGCATGCCATATCACAGAATGTGCCAGCCACCCTCACAGAGCAAATTAGACAGACTTGGGACTTGAATTCAGAACGTTACAAAGCCAGGGAATCAGAAACCAACCCTTTTGAAGCTATACAAGGTTTTCAGACATGGACTCTGTCTGAAAAAAAGGAAAAGGAAACATAGACACCTATGTAGTTGACATTTCACAAACTCTGTGAAAAGAGCGGAATCTGTTGGGCTGATCATCCAACTTGAAGTTTTTTTTTTCCTCCCCATCACCTCTGACCCCTTCCTTCCCTAAACTTTTCTATTAGCAGAAAGTCTTATCTCCTTTTCCTTCCCACCTTCCATGCAAATCCCAGGGCCAGGTGACCGAGTGGTAGATGCCCAGTGTATTTGTATTAGCCCCCTGGCAGCTATGGTAGCTCCTCGGGTGAGGTACCCTCTGGTTCAATGATGACATTTTATTTTCTTTCTTCCTAAAGCTTGGGAAATTATAAATTTAAATTGCCAGCTTGGAACGATAACCCTGTATGTGAGACAGCAAAAGAGACGCAGATCTATAGAACAGTCTTTTAGACTCTATGGGAGAGGGCAAGTGTGGGATGATATGGGAGAATGGCATTGAAACATGTAAATTATCATATGTGAAATGAATCGCCAGCCCAGGTTTGATGCATGATACAGGATGCTCAGGGCTGGTGCACTGGGATGACCCAGAGGGATGGAATCAGGAGGGAGGTGGGAGGGGGGTTCTGGAAGGGGAACACATGTATACCCATGGCAGATTCATGTCAATGTATGGCAAAACCAACACGATAATGTAAAGGAAAAAAGAAATAAATTAATTAAAAAAATAAATTGCCAGCTTGGGATGTGTTTCCATGCACATGAATTTATAAAACTTTGCCTCATTGATATTTCTGTTTGCATTACTTATTAGTGTGTTTATTTTTACCTGGATATTTAGAAGGCCCTTCCTATGCAGACCTATGTTGAGGTCCACTTGTTTAGCATTCATTACCAGCTTTTAGTATGTATCCCACCCTCAGGCTGATTTATTTCATTTTCTGTATTGTAGCTATTAGGCCAAATCATGTACCATGGGCCAAATCCCTTTGGTGCCTGTTTTTTTTTTTGTGGCACGTGAGGTGAGAATAGTTTTTACATTTTGAAAAGGGGTAAGAGACATCAAATGAAGAGTAATATTTTGTAATACATGAAAATTACATAAAGCTTAAATTTTACTGTTCATAAGTGAAGTTTTATTGAATCTTAGTCATGCTCATTTGGTTATGTATTATCTGCATCTGCTGTTGACAACAGAAGAGCCTAGGCAGAGACTATGGCCTACAAAGCTGAAAATATTTACAACGAGCCCTTTACAGAAAAAGTTGGCTGACCCTTGTTGTAAAGTGTTTGCAAAGACTCAGTCAGCATCACTCCATGTTCCCCATGGACCTTTTCCTTTCTTAGAGTTCCAGCTTGGATTCCACTTCCTTCATGACCCAATCAAGCATTTGATTGATTGCATAGTTGTCTAATATCAATAGTTTTATGTATACTGTTTTGTCTTTTTTCTCCTTCTTTTTTGTAAATGTAATCTTTTTGAAGACAGGAACCATATACTGTGTTTAGCAACATAGAACTAAGCCAAGGATTAGTCATGAGGTACTTGGCTCCAATGAGGTATTTGTTAACTTTAATTGAAATTCTTTAAGTTGGGTCTTCTAGATTTCATTTAAGGAACTACAGTGGGGAAGACAAGATTTTGATATACAAATAATTATGTGATCACTGCTTTAATTGTGGTTTATATAGAGAACTGTGGAAGCGCAGAAGAGCAAGTAACCAGAGGAGTCAGAAAAAGCTCCCCATAGGAAGTGAAATTTGATATAAATCTTGTGTACAAGGCATGGTTGGAAGAGTGCAGCCAAGTGACCTTTCATTCTCTTTCATTTGCCAGGAGAGGGATGAAAACCATCCTAAATCTGGTGTTATCAATTTCATGAATACTTTTATCCTTGTATATATCTTTTGTGATTGTGTGCTAAGTCGCTCAGTCATGTCTGACTCTGTGCGATCCTTTTGACTGTAGCCCACCAAGCTACTCTGTCCATGATATTCTCCAGGCAAGAATACTGGAGTGGTTGCCATGCCCTTCTCCAGGGGATCTTTCCAACCCAGGGATTGAACCCCCATCTCTTAAGTCTTCTGCATTGTCAGGCATGTTCTTTACCACTAGCACCACCTGGGAAACCCCATATATCTTTTAAAAATATTTGTTTATTTGGTTGCATCAGGTCTTAGTTGCAGCCCTTGAGGTCTATCTTTGTTGCAGCATGCAGGATTTTTTTTTTTTTCAGTTGTGGCCCGTGGGATCTTTAGTCACATCATGTAGGATTTAGTTCCCTGACCAGGGAGGGATCACCACACCCTGTATTGGGAGTATGGAGTCTCAGCCACTGAACCACCAGGGAAGTTCCCTGCACATGATCCATTCTGTGAGTGGTTGGGAATAGGGTAGAGCTGGTACAAAGCTTTGGTCTCAAGAGGTCTCATCATCTTAATTTTGTCTAGTCACTTCTGATGGAAATGAATTGTTGCCCAAAGATACCAAAAAGCTGAAAACCTGAATAATAGTTTTTTTTCCTGGCTAAATTCTCCTGGAATCACCTGTCTGGTTTGGTGGGTATCTTTTACAGAGCAATGAAGTTTCCTAAAATGGAGTCTTTCTCTGGGTTGTTTGGCTCTCAGTAAGGCAGGCCCATACTTTTCCCCTTCTTCTGTAGAACGGGCAATATGGATTAAGCTGAAATGAGAAAGTGAGAAAGGGATTAGAAATCAGAAGTGAGAAAAAGATTACACTTCTGCTTCAGAGCTATAAAGTTATCTGGAATGTTTTGCAAATGGTTGCTACATCATCAGCAGCAAAAAAGATAATTATGAAATGTGTACATCACAACGTGCTTTTGTAGACACTTCGCATTGTGCTCTGCTCAGTTCAGTTCAGTTGCTCAGTCATGTCCAACTCTTTGTGACCCCATGGACTGCAGCATGCCAGGCTTTGCTGTCCATCACCAACTCCTGGAGCTTGCTCAACTCATGTCCATCAAGTCGGTGATGCCATCAAAACATCTCATCCTCTGTTGTCCCCTACTCCTCCTGCCTTCAATCTCTCCTAGCATCAAGGTCTTTTCCAGTGAGTCAGTTCTTTGCATCAGGTGGCCAAAGTATTGGAGCTTCAGCTTCAACATCAGTCCTTCCGATGAATATTCAGGACTGATTTCCTTTAGGATTGACTGGTTTGATCTCCTAAAGGCAAACCACTTCAGCATTCTTGCCTTGAGAACCCCATGAACAGCATGAAAAAGCTTCATGCTCACATTCCCTTAAACGTTGTTCCCAAAGGTGCTCAGCCTCTAGCCCAACTGGATTTCTGGGGAGAGGCAGAGGCAGTTTGGTAAAGATACAGGAGTGGGGTTGGGAGAGGTGAAAGCAGCCTTGCAGTTACAGATCAGTCCTCACTTTAAGATCAGCTTCGGGCAGACTGGTGTCAGGTGGAGTCGAGTCAGAGGGAGGAGCAGCAGCAGGGCCGGACTAGGGTGCTCTGCATCTCATTTAGGTCAAGCAGAGTCTAGTCCAGCGTACTTAGGTGCATCTCACTGTCTTCCAAAGCATCAGTTGTCTTGGCAGCTTGACTGTAGATCTCTCAGCAAACTCAGCATGGATATATGCCTCATTAGATTATCACTAAGAATCTTTATCTCTTTCTCATATTTGTCTTCTTTTTTAGAGTACTTTTCATCAGCACTCAGACATTTCAGGTTCTGGTCCATCATCCTGATTTGTCCATCTATCTCTCGACAACAGTATTCTGCCAGTTCAGCTCGCTCCTCTGCATTCTAAGTCTCCTTGTCATCACCAGTCTGTGAGCCACCTGTCTCTTCAAACTTCTGATCTACCTCTTCTGCAATGTGCTTATCTTCTTCAAGTTGGATTTCCCAGAGTTCCATTTTTTCTTCATCTTTTAAGGTTTGGTTTTCAGTATCCCTCATACCTCTCTCATTCTCATCAGCAACTTTCTGGGCTTCATCTAGCTTTTGCAGGGCAGTGGCCAGGCGCTCTAGAGCACGGTCCAGCTCCTCTTCATCCAGCTGGAATCTGTGGTTCAAGGAGGGCACCTCAGCTCATTACATTTGTAATTTTGTTTTCCCATGTTTTGAATTTAAAACTCATCTATAATTGATTTTCATATGTTGTATGAAGTAAATTTTAACAATTTTTCCCTTCTGTGTGCATGCATGGTACGCTGCTTCAAGTGCGTCTAACTGTTTGCAACCCTGTGGACTGTAGCCCACCAGGCTCCTCTCTCCATTGGATTCTCCAGGCAAGAGTACTGGAGTGGGTTGTCTTGCCCTCTTCCAGGGGATCCTGACCCAGGGTTCGAACCTGAGTCTCTTATGTCTCCTGCATTGGCAGGTGGGTTCTTTTCCATGAGCGCCACCTGGTTTTCCCTCTTAGTAATAACAGATTATTCTAGAATATTGAATTAAGTTTATTTTTTGTCTATTCTTTAAAGTGTTAATATTATCATGTATTAAATTTACAGATGTTGGACATTTTCTGACCCCTCTCTTCTCTTTACTCATGTGTGCTCAGTTGCTTAGTTATGTCCAACTCTTTGTGACCCCATGGACTATAGCCTGCCAAGCTGCTCAGTCCATGGGATTATCCTGACAAGAATACTGGAGTGGGTTGCCATTTCCTCCTCCAAGTGATCTCCTGACCCAGGGATTGAACCTGTGTCTCCTGTGAATCCTGAATTGGCAGGTAGATTCTTTACCACTGAGCTACTTGGGAAGCCCTCTCTTTATGAGTATCTCCTCTCAAATTTGTATCACTCTTTATAATGTGCTCTGATATTCTGTGGTGAACATTTACTCCTTGTTTTTCCTTTTTATTGTTGACTTAGATATTTTTGTTGGTGATTTCTTTCAAAACAGGTAGAATTTTTTTTTTCAAGTGAAAAAAATCCCTTTGAGGTTTTATTAGGAGTTGCATCAAATATATAAATTGTTTGGCAAGAATTTTCCCTTTTACCTACTGATTAATGCATTAGTATAACAGAGTTCTTAATACTGAGTTAATCAAATATTTCTGGAAACTGTTGTCTTCAATCACAGTTTTGTTTTCTTTTAATGCTGCTTGTCTAATATGGTAGTGTTGTACTTAAAATTTTTACATCTATTTTTCTAAGAGCCATTAGTTTTTCTTTATTGTTTTTTCAGTTGTAGTATGAAGGCAATGCTAGATTTGGGGATCAAATTCTGTACTTTTCCATTCTTATTAGTCTTTGAATTTCTTTTTTATCTTTCAAAAATTATTGGGATATAATTTACATGTAATATTGTGTAAGTTCAAGGTGTACAACATGTTGATTTGATGAGTTTATATATTGCAATGTGACCGCCATCTTAGGTTAGCTAACACTTACTCTATCACAGCACATAATTATCATTCTTTTTTTGTAGTGAGTATATTAAGAGCTAGTCTCTTAGCAGCATTGAAGTTGCACTTCTTTATGTAATAGAAAAAAATATATTTTCTTTGAACGTTTGATAAAAAACTTTTCTAAAAACTATGGTTCCAGTGCCTCTTCTTAGGGAAAAGCTTTAGTTTGTAATATTTATCAATTTAGCTCTTTGGTTTAATTAATGATCATTGCTTTAAATACATAACATTTTTTATTGTTTAATTAATCACCTCTGTGTGTCATCAGGTCTCTCTAATTTTGTGTGTTTGATGATTGATCCTCTTTTTTACTTCAGTTTAAGTCAGGATAAATTAAGTTGAGCTATTTAAAATTCTAAAGGATGCTGCTGCTGAAATGCTGCACTCAATATGTCAACAAATTTGGAATACTCAGCAGTAGCCACAGGACTGGAAAAGAACAGTTTTCATTCCAGTCCCAAAGAAAGGCAATGCCAAATAATATTCAAACTGCCATAAAATTGAGCTCATTTCACATCCTAGCAAGGTCATGCTCGAAATCCTTCAAGTTAGACTTCAGCAGTACATGAACCAAGAACTTCCAGATGTACAAGCTGGATTTAGAAAAGGCAAAGGAATCAGAGACCAAACTGTCAACATCCATTAGATCATAGAAGAAGCAAGGTCATTCCAAATAGATATCTACTGCTTCATTAACTAGGCCAAAGCCTTTGACTTTGTAGATCACAACTAACTGGACAGTTCTTAAAGAAATGGGAATACCAGACCACATTACTGACTCTTGAGAAACCCATATGCAGGTCAAGGAAGCAACAGTTAAAACTGAACATGGAACAATGGACTGTTGTTTGTTTCCTCCTTTCAAAATGGGGAAAGGAGTATGTCAAGGTTGTATATAGTCACTCTGCTTATTTAACTTAAATGCAGAGTACATTATGCGAAGTGCCAGGTTGGGTGAATCCCAAGCTAGAATCACGATTGCCAGCAGAAATATCAACATGTCAGGTATGCAGATGTACCACTCATGGCAGAAAGCAAAGAGGAACTAAAGAACCTCTTGATGAGAGTGAAAGAGGAGAGTGAAAAAGATGTCTTAAAACTCAACATTCAAAAAACGAAATCATGATACCTGGTCCCATTGCTTCATGGCAAATAGATGGAGAAAAAGTGGAAACAGTGACAGATTTCCTTTCCTTGGGTTACAAAATCACTTTGGATGGTGACTGCTGCCATGAAATTAAAAGATGCTTGCTCCTTGTATGAAAAGCTATGACAAGCCTAGAAAGCGTATTAAAAAGCAGAGACATTACTTTGCCAACAAAGGTCCTTCTAGTCAAAGCTATGATTTTTCCAGTAACCATGTACGGATGTGAGAATTGAACCATAAAGAAGGTTGAGCGCCAAAGAATTGATGCTTTTGCATTGTGGTGCTGGAGAAGACTCTTAAGGGTCCCTTGGACAGCAAGGGCATCAAACCAGTCAGTTTAAGCTCCAATACTTTGACCATCTGATGGGAG
The DNA here is from genome assembly GCA_007570785.1 of Antilocapra americana. NCBI lineage: Eukaryota > Metazoa > Chordata > Mammalia > Artiodactyla > Antilocapridae > Antilocapra > Antilocapra americana. The sequence goes on from ML660772.1 coordinate 7,674,076, forward strand.
AGCCAACTCATTGGAAAAGACCCAGATGCTGGGAAAGATTGAAGGCAGAAGGAGGCGACCTAGATGATTGGACGTCATCCCTGACTCAATGAACATGAGTTTGAGAAAACCCTGGGAGATAGTGAAGGACAGGGAAGCCTGGTGTGCTCTAGTCCATGGGGTTACAAAGAGTCAGGGTTACAGTTTAGTGACTGAACAACAACAATAACTCAGAGATCTTTCTTCTTTTTTTCTTTAAGACTCTTTATCAAAACAGTGACTTCTTCTTTAAAATTTTTTATTTTTATTTTTCAGTAAATTTTTTATTCTGATGAAAGTCATATATATAATACATACTATTTGACCATATTTAACCACACAGTTCAGTGGCACTGAAAATGGTGTTATCTTTTTCTTGAAATTTGCAGCAGGATATTTTTAGGTTGATCTTCATTTAGTACTATTTCTGGTCTTTTAAGTTTACAAATATCTTTTCTTAATAAGTAAGGTGAACTTCCATTATCTTTTTATCTATTTTAAGAAATATCGGATTATGTTTATTTTGTGTTTGTATCTGTCCTCCATATTTATTACGTCTCCTTTATTCTTGTTCCTTTTTTGCTTTCTGTTTGATGGTGTCTGTGCACAAATTCTGGGTCTTCTTCCTCAAGCCCTGCTTTCATATATTGTTTATTTTCAGTAGCAGAATGAAAGCTGTGTCCCTGGCTCCCCACCTTTTGTGTCATTACCTCATTCCTCTAAAGAAAAATCTATTATGTTTTGTCAATGTTGCTGTTAAGTTATGAATTATCAGTGGACCTCTGGTGATTTCATTTATTTTGGTTCACTTAGAATATACTTGGCTGAAAATCTTTAACATTTCTCTTCCAGTGTCTTTGACTTCAGACTTCCAAGGTGGTGCTAGTGGTAAGCAACCTACCTGCCAATGCCAGTAGACATAAGAGATGCTGTTTCAATCCCCAGGTTGGTAAGATCCCCTGGAGGAGGTCATGGCAGCCCACTCCAGTATTCTTGCCTGGAGAATCCCATGGACAGAGAAGCCTGGCAAGCTACATTCCCTAAGGTTGCACAGAGCTGGAGACAACTGAAGCAACTTAGTATGCGAGCATGCATGTATTGTTTCCAGTACTGTCCTCATTCTTCTTTTGAAGATAATTTCTAATACCCTAAAATTAATGGCTAAATACATGAGTGAAAGTGAAAGTCTCTCAGTCATGTCCAACTCTTTGTGACCCCATGGAATATACAGTCCATGGAATTCTCCAGGCCAAAATACTGGAGTGGGTAGCCTTTCCCTTCTCCAGGGCATCTTCCCAACCCAGGGATTGAACCCAGGTCTCCCACATAAATAAATCCATAAACATGGGGATCTAGGAAGAGTAACAGATAATACTTTTCATTTTAACTTCTTATAAGTTATACATTGTTTAAAAAAGTCCTTACCTGTCTGATAAGTGAATCATATTCATTGTTGTTTTATTTTCATTTTTTATATTATTGGTGATTTTGAATTTTTTTCCTTATTTATTGAATGTGCATGAATTATATATTTGTGTTCTTTGTCTTTTGTGGTATGTCTTCTTATGAGCTTTTTGCAAATTGATGCTATTATGCCTGTCTGACAGTTATTGTATCTACTCTTTTCTAGTCTATTTTTAAGTTTTATTTATGTTTTTAATGTACAAAATATTATATTTAGATATTAAATTTTATAATTTCTTTTGTGACCTCTTCTATTGCTTTTATGCTTAAATATTTTATATCTTGAAATATAATAATAATTTATCTCATTCGGTCAAAGTTTTATGATTTCACAAGAAAATATCTATGTATGTTTATTTACCTCCTTTTAAGCACAAGAAGTAAACAAATTGTGTTCCTATTTCCTTGAATGGATTATTAGATTTATTTTGGGATTCAGCATAATTGTACTAATAATAGTGTGATTGTATTTTTTTCACCATTCTTTCAGGATTCTCCAAACCTTTATGATCATTATCTTATTAATTCACATAACATCCTTGTGAATTACATATTAACTGTGATTAGAGTTCCACATGGTGTTTTTAGAACATCTCTAGAATAAATAAGATTTAATTTTGTTAACAAAACATTTGTAAGCAGTCTTTATGACTACTTGACATCACATTTAGAGTTTTGGATAAAAACATAGTTCTATTTAATGGCAGCTTTGCCAACTCATCTTTTATTTTCTGTCTTCATTTTTAACCCATGGAACATTTGCTACACTTTCACCTCTTCAAACATGGATTATGATTGAAGAGATGGCAATTTGAATTTTTTGATTAGTGATTCTCAGTCTTAGCTTCACACTGGAATCACCTAAGAAGCCTTTTAAGAAACATTAATACTCAAATTTCATGGCCAGAAAGTACTTTTTCATTGTTCTGTGATGGGTCCGAGCATTAAGAGTGTTTAAAAAGTTTCCCAGGTGATTCTTATGTGCAGCCAGAGAAGAAAACTGCTATTTCAGTGGTCCCCAATGTTTTTAGCACCAGGGACTGGTTTCTTAGAAGACAGTTTTTCCATGGAGGAGGGTTGTAGGGGTAGTTTCAAGATGATTCAAGCACATTACATTTTTTTAAAAAATGTTTAACTTTTTATGTTATTTTTATTTTATATTGCTAATATAGGTAATTAACAATGTTGTGATAGTTTCAGGTGGACAGCAAAGAGACTCAGCCATACATATACATGTATCCATTCTCCCCCAAACTCCCCTCCCATCCAGGTTGCCATATAACATTCAGGAGAGTTCCCTGTGCTGTACAAGTAGGACCTTGTTGATTATCCATTTTAGATAGAGCACTGTGTACATGTTGATCCCAAACTCCCTAACTGTCCCTTTCCCCATTCTTTCCCCGACCCTGCACAACTATAAAGTTCATTCTCCAAGTGTGTGACTTTGTTTCTGTTTTGTAAAGAAGTTTATTTGTATCATTTCTTTTTATTGATAGATTCCACATATAAGGGATGTCATTAGATATTTTTCCTTCTCTGACTTATTTCACTCAGTATGACAGTCTTCTAGGTCCATCCATGTTGCTGCAAATGGCATTATTTTGTTCTTTATAATGACTGAGTAATATTCCATTGTATATATGTATCACATCTTCTTTATCCATTCATTTAGGTTGCTTCCATATCCTGACCATTGTAAATAGTGCCGCAATGAACACCGAGGTGCATAAGTCTTTTGAATTATGGTTTTCTCAGGGTATATGCCAAGAAAACTGGTCCAGATGAACCTATTTGCAGAGCAGGAATAGCGATGGAGACGTAAAGAACAAATGTGTGAACATGGTGGGAGGAAGGGAAAGGGGGTAGGTTGAACTGGGAGATTGGCATTGACATGTATATACTACAATGTGTAAAATAGCTAGCTAGTGGGAACTTGCTGTATAGCAGAGGGAGCTCAACCTGGTGCTCTGTGGTAACCTAGATGGGTGGGGTGGAGGGTCGGGAAGGAGGTTCGAGAGGCAGGGGATATTTGTATACATATGATTGATTCGCTTCGTTATACTATAGAAACTAACACAATATTGTAAGGCAGTGCCCTCGCCCACCAAAGTCGAGGGAACTGGGACAGTCCATTGGGTCAGTGTCCAGAGCATTGAGCAGGGCAGAGCAGGCTGGAAAAGGATGGAGGTTGAAGGATAAAGTAAACTAACGAGATAAAAAAGAAGTGGTAATCCCAGGGAGAAGGACCATTATGTACTATTGCACAGAAATGTGACAGATGCTTGGCAATTCTGGGGCGTAACAGGGAGCACAGAACGTAGGACTGTGAAAGGAGAATGTGAAAGATGGGCTGGATAAATATTAATAATAGCGAAGAATTTTGGTTGTGGGTGCTTGGTTAAATTCATAATTTATTCCATTCAGTCATCATGTAGTTGTGAAGTTGGCCATATCAGGTAGCAGTTATGACTCTTGTCCACAAATATGTATGTAATTTTTTTTACGTTAACCCAGATTTGACTGTGAACCTTTATTGCATCTTGGTAAATTGTATTTCAGTTACTATTTTGGTGCCTGCCCTCTCCATGGAGTTATATATAAATCCAGGAGATTAGCCATGTAAATGGGGAGGACCCTAATTTCTAGGCCTCTAGATTCTGCTTACCTTCTCTTTGTTTCTTGGGATCCCTGGATTTTCAGCCATGAGTGGGATCCTGGAGTCTTTGTGGAGGCTGTCAGCCCTGTTGAACTCTCTTAATGGTGTCTTTCTTTATCCTTCCTAGAGTCATAATCTATGTCAGAATGGAATCTTTTGGTGAGGATCATAGGAGGTATATTGTCTCTTGTTCCCGTTTTAGACAACGTTATACTTAGAGTTTTTAATTTTTATTGGAGTATAGTCGCTTTTCAATGTTGTGTTAGTTTCTGTTGTACAGCAAAGTGTATCAGGTATATATATATATATATATATATATATATATATATATATATATATATACACACACACACACACACACACACACACACACACACACATCCCTTCTCTTTTTGGATTTCCTTCCCATTTAGGTCACCATAGAGCACTGAGTAGAATTCCCTGTGCTATACAATCTGTTGTCATTAGTTGTCTGTTTTATACATAGCAGTGTATATATGTCAATCCCAATCTCCCAATTCATCCCACTCCCCTTTTCTCCTTTAGTGTTTGTATGTTTGTTCTCTGTGTCTTTCTCTAGTTTTGCTTTGCAAATAGGTTCATCTGTATCACTTTTATAGATTTTTCATATATATGCATTGATATGTGATATTTGTTTTTCTCTTTCTGACTTACTTCACTCTATATGACAGTTTCTGGGTCCATCTACATCTCTGCAAATGGCACAGTGTCTTTCATTTTTCTGGCTAAGTAATATTCCATTGTATGTATATGCCACATCTTCCTTATTCATTCCTCTGTTGATGGACATTTAGATTGCTTGCATGTTCTGGCTATTATAATCTGTGACAATTTTTTAATTTACATTTTTGTAACCTATTTTACTTTTGGAAAACATAAACCATTCCTACTTTTTGGAGATTGTGAGATGCCCCATTTTACCACCAACTCTCTTGAGCAAGAGTTGTTTCCCTTTTTTTGATAAAGGAAGAATTTAGGCTTTGGAGGTCAGAAGGCAAAGTTTAAGATATTATGTAAGTACCTATATGATAAGAGAAAAACACATTTCCACAAAATTTGATTGATTAAAGTAAAATAATAATAATTGTGAACAATTTTTTGGTAATATAGATTTGCTAATGAGAAGATCTCTGCAAGGAGATCCAACAAGTCTATCCTGAAGGAGATGAGTCCTGGGTGTTCATTGGAAGGACTGATGTTGAAGCTGAAACTCCAATACTTTGGCCACCTCATGTGAAGAGTTGACTCATTGGAAAAGACCCTAGTGCTGGGAAGGATTGGGGGCAGGGGGAGAAGGGGATGACAGAGGATGAGATGGCTGGATGGCATCACCGACTCGATGGATGTGGGTTTGGGTAGACTCCAGGAATTGGTGATGGACAGGGAGGCCTGGCGTGCTGTAGTTCATGGGGTCGCAAAGAGTCAGACATGACTGAGCGACTGAACTGAAATGAACTGAATGAGAAAAGTGGAAGTATTTTGGGGAAGAATAAAATTTCACTTACCTGGGGTGCAAAGTTATTGTTTCCCATCATGAGAATTGACTGCAAATATTTTCTCGTAATGCTGACCTGTAATAAGAATTTATATATTTCATCTTTGAAAATATCTTTTCATCTAATAGTTCATTTCAGTTCAGTCGCTCAGTCATGTGTGACTCTTTGCGACCCCATGGACTGCAGCACACCAGGCTTCCCTGTCCATCATCAACTCCTGGAGCTTGCTCAGACTCATGTTCATTGAGTTGGTGATGCCATCCAACCATCTTATCCTCTGTTGTCCCCTTCTTCTCCTGCCTTCAATCTTTCTTGGTATGATACTGCCAAATAGTAGTATCAGTTCACAAGTATCTGATTTTAATTGAGCATATTCATAGCCTAGAAAGCATTTATAGAATTTATTAATTTTTTCCTGAGTATTTTCCTTTTACATTTCATTATATTTCAGATTAATCACTTATAATAGAAAGTTAGGTGGAAGCTCCTTAATTGCACTCAGTTAAAAGGATTTTGAAATTTTGAAATTTCCTTTTCACTTGCATTGAGGTCTGAAAAACATTGCTGTAGTTTGAGCTCACAAGATATATATTCTGTCAATCTGTGTGGGAATGAAATCCTACTTTTTCTTTTAACTTGGCTCAGAGGTTAAAGCATCTGAATGCAATGTGGGAGACCAGGGTTCAATCCCTGGGTCGGGAAGATTTCCTGGAGAAGGAAATGGCAACCCACTCCAGTATTCTTGCCTGGAGAATCCCATGGAGAGAGGAGTCTGGTAGGCTACAGTCCACAGGGTTGCAAAGAGTCAGACAAGACTGAGCTACTTTGCTTTCACTTTCACTTGTGAGCATGGGAAGTATGTAAAATAGCCTGACATCATTTGTGATTTAGACATTAGTTGTCATCTAAATGACTTTATTGTTATAAAATTTTGGCATGTATGTCCTGTTTTGTCTTGGAATTTTAGGTAGAATTCATTGAATAACATTCTCAAATTCATAAGAAACGCTGATTTCCAAAGCTATTCAGTGTTAGCCATTGGGGGTGGGTTTTTGTTTGTTTGTTTTTGTTTTTTTCAGAAAAGAATTATTTCTGACCCTGAGTTTAAAAAAAAAATCACAGTAAAATTTTACACTGTTGATCCATTAAACTTTTGTGTGATGGAATGAGTCAGGATATTCAGCTTATATTTTCTGAGAAAACTTCATGGGACTAACAATGGCTAAGCCACTAGAGCAGACGAAGATCACTATTGAAACTACTAGTTTAATATCCACATGATAAAATTCAAATATTTTCCTCAGTGTTCCTCCTGATGAATAATAAAATGAATAATCATACATTTTTACAAGTTCTTTATTTTTGTTTAACCAAGTCTCTTTTTGCTCCATGCATAATTTTTAACCACCCTAAGTTATTACACATTTTAGCAAATTCCACTTAAATTGTATTGGATTATTGCTTTTTCCTACTCATGTGAATATTCTTGTTTGTAGTGGTTTCACGCAGCCTCTCCAAGCTAATTCTTCAGTCACTTCAAGACTGACATTGACTCTTGGTACGCAGAACAACTGAGTAGTATCCATGACATCTGTCAACTCATTAAAGCCAAGGAAAACCACTCAAAATAATTATCCTCATTTTTGAATTGGCTATATTGATACTGCTCCCAATGTCTTTACTGTTCTTACCAAGACTAATACGTAGTCCTACACAAGTTTATTTTCTCTGGACACATTGCTTCAGCTGCTGCAGTCAAACACAACTTAATTAAGTTAGCATTGGTAAATGGCTTTCCTTGCTTGGCTAACAAATGAACTACTTACAAACTCACTTTGGTTGCAGGCTCATTTTCATTTTTTTTTTTTCTACATCTGTGAAGAAATTCTTCCGTAATGAGATAGTCTGTTTTCACTTTGTAATATTTTCTGACCATTGGATTTTCTGTGAGTTGGGAATACCATGATAAGCACTTAACCTGGAATTAAATATATTCTTTTAGCCTAGATACACTGTCACTGACTGATATACGTAGTGCTTTGTCATCTAATTCAGTAACAACATGGTCTATCTTCCAGTGTGTACTGAAGTTCAGCACACTTCTCTTCTTATTTTAACATGATGGGTATCCACTGGTAATAAAAAAGATTATGGTAAGATAATTCACATGACATTTGAAATGCCATTAAGTTATGACTGAGCCACTGTGATTCATAGTACACCAAGCAGGTGTGCAAGGCAGCGAGAGTGTGGCCTCTATCACACCAATAAACTTTTTTTATTTTTTATTTTTAATATTTTTATTGAAGTATAGTTGATTTACAGTGTTGTGTTAGTTTCTGGGGTACAGCAAAGTGATTAAGATATATGTATATATCTGAATATCAGCAATATCAATATAGTCTATATATATGTGTGTGTGTATATATATATATATATATATATATATAAATTATTTTCCATCATGGGAACTTATTACAAGTTCCCTCTGCTATATAGTAGAACCATATTGTTTATTTATTTATTTATTTATTTATTGTTCTACTATATTATTTATTTGACTTGATTCATATATTTTTTTTAAATTTTCTTTACTTTATTGTGTTGGTTTTGCTATACATTGACATGAATCCGCCATGGTATACATATGCTCCCCCTCCAGAACCCCCCTCCCTCCTCCCTCCCGATTCCCTCTCCCTGGGTCATCCCGGTGCAGGAGCCCTGAGCATCAAACCTGGGCTGGCGATTGATTTCACATATGATAATTAACATGTTTCAATGCCATTCTCCCATATCATCCCACCCCGACCCTCTTCCACAGAGTCCACGAGTCTGTTCTATACATCTGCATTTCTTTTGCTGTCTCACATGCAGGGTTCTCGTTACCATCTTTCTAAATTCCATATATATGCGTTAGTATACTGTATTTTTGTTTTTCCTTTTGGCTTACTTCACTCTGGATAATAGACTCCAGTTCCATCCACCTCAGTAGAACTGATTCAAATGAATTTTTTTTAATGGCTGAGTAATATTCATTGTGTATACGTACCACAGCTTTCTTATCCATTCGTCAGTTGATGGGCATCTAGGTTGCTTCCATGTCCTGGCTATTGTAAACAATGCGGCGATGAACATTGGGGTACACGTATCTCTTTCAATTCTGGTTTCCTCGGTGTGTATGCCCAGCAGTGGGATTGCTGGGTCATATGGCAGTTCTATTTTCAGTCTTTTAAGGAATCTCCACACTGTTCTCCATAGTGGCTGTACTAGTTTGTATTCACACCAACAGTGTAAGAGGGTTCCCTTTCCTCCACATCCTCTCCAGCATTTATTGCTTGTAGACTTTTAGATGGCAGCCATTCTGACTGGTGTAAAGTGGTACCTCATTGTGGTTTTGATTTGCATTTCTCTGATAATGAGTGATGTTGAGCATCTTTTCATGTGTTTATTATTTATGGACATAGTAGTTTGCATCTGCTAATCCCAAACTCCTAATTTATCCTTTTTCATACCTTTTCTTCTTTGGTAACCATAAGTTTGTTTCCTATGATTGTGAGTCTATTTCTGTTTTGTAAATAAGTAGATTTGTATCATATTTTAGATTCCACATATGAGTGATATCATATGGTATTTGTCTTTGACTGACTTCACTTAGTATGACAATTTCTAGGTCCATCCATTTGCTGCAAATGGCATTGCTTCATTCTTTTTCATGAGTGAATAGTATTCTATCATATATATATACATACTACATCTTCTTTATCCATTCATCTGTTGATGGACATTTAGATAGCCACTAAACTTTTGTAGTGCAAAAGCAGACACAGATATAATCAGATGAGCTTGGCTGTGTTCTAATAAAACTTCATATATGTTCACTGAAATTTGAATTTCATGTAATTTTCATCTATTATGAAATATTATTTTTCTTTTGATGTTAAAAACCATTTAAATATGTAAAGATAATGCTTCTTTGTGGTCATATGAAAATGGGCAGCAGGTTGGATTTGGCTTTCAGGCTATTGTGTATGATCTATGGTAATTAGTATGATTCTCAGTTGCTGTCATGTCCGACTCTTTGCAACCCAATGGACTGTAATAGCCTGCCAGGCTCCTCTGTCCATGGAATTCTTCAGGCAAGAATACAAGAGTGAGTTGTCATTCCCTTCTCCAGGGAATGTTTCTGACCAAGGGATCTAACCTGCATCTCCTGTGTCTCCTGTATTGGGTGGCAGATTCTTTACCACTGGGTCTTCTGGGAAGCCCCTCGTAATTAGTATTGCATTGGCCAAAAAGTTCTATAACAGCTTATGGAAAAATCCAAATGAACTTTTTGGCCAGCCCAGTAGTATCTCAGAGACACTGAAAAATTACAAACATTTAGATCCTGCCTTAAGAATGGGCAAATAAAGTTCAGAAACCCTGGCTATATTGTTTACCATCAAATCCCCAGCACATAGATGCTCAGTAAGTATTTTTTTTTTTTTGAGTAAGTACATAATAGACAATTTCTGGCCTATAATAAGCCTATGAAGGTCTATTAGATGAGTGAAATTAATCAATGATTACTGTATATCTTATGTGGGTTCCTAAAGATAGTGAGATTAAAATGAATTGTTTAATCTTAGAGATGTTAAAATAGAGAGAGGCCAGCCCTGAGGAGCATGAAGTGTTTAGTAGCTGGGGATCATTTTGGTTAGGTTACTAATTTATGTAATAATAACTGAAGAGCATATTATTTTGGTTAATTCAGGTGTGAGGGAGGAATTAAATTCTTTAAAAAAGTTACGCATAAAAAAATGAAAGAGTTTTTGACAAGGCAAGATTTTTAAGCCAAGAAGCTAGTAGCTATTGCATTTTTCAGGAGGGTGAACTCAGTGCATTTTAGTTATTTTAATATGCTCCCCAATTAATATGTACTTCCAAGAATCTGGTTTGTATCTGCATACGTGTGTGCTAAGTTGCTTCAGTTGTGTCTGACTCTTTGTGACCCTATGGACTGTAGCCCACCAGGCTCCTCTGTTGATGGGATTTTCCAGGCAAGAATCCTGGAGAGGGTTGCCATTTCTTCCTCCAGGGGATCTTCCTGACCCAGGGATTGAATACCCATCTCCAGTGTCTTTTACATTGCAGATTGATTCTTTACCAATGAGCCACCTGAGAAGCCCTGTGGTTTGTCTCTAGGATGTGGTAAATGTGGGATATATGACTGTTAAGCAGAGGTACATTTTGTACTACATTTTCAAACTCATTTAGGTTGCACTCAGATAAATAACTCAGTAAGATTTTAAGCATCCTCTTTGGCATGGGATGTTTTTATGGCACATCTGTGTTCCATAAATATGCACCATTTATCGACTTGAAGGCACTTCTCACTCCAGCAGCCTTAACCTTGTATTCTGTCACTTACTAGGGCAAGATTGGATGTGACATGGCAATATTAAGTTTTGTGTTCAGTTTATTTTTCTGCTGTAAAGGTGGGATACTGGCTTTTTCACATCCTAAGTGTACTATTGTAGTCTTTGTGCTTACCCTTCCCTAGCCTTGGTCTCTTCCTCTGAGAAGTTGTAATATGATCTGTTTGAGAGCTTGATTGTGGAGATTAAATGAGACAGTATGTGTCAACTGCTGAGCACAGTGCTTGGAGGATGCTAACAATGGCTGTTATTTATATTAAATGACAAATTCTTAATTTAAGATGACTAGGTGACTGTTGACACTGAATAATCCAAGTTCGTTATGGACAGAGTGAACAGTAACTACTTACAAATGTTGGCTGCAATGCACTCTAGCCCTTTCGTATCCACAGGATAGCCCATGGGTCTGCTGTGCATGTGTGTGCAAGATTTCTTTTTAACAACTACTTTTCTTGTATCCTAAGTTTGCTTAAAGACGGTTAAAGCAAGTTTTGTTAATGAGATTTGCGAGAAGGACTACAGGGCTATTATTCATTCATCATTCATTGTTTATTTCAACAAATACTGAACACTTACATGTGGCAGGCATGGGCAATCATGAAGAATTGTCTCTGCTCTCGAGGCACTCAGTTGTAGCAGGGAAGATAATCAAGTTAGCGATTGATGCAGTAAGTAGAGTAAGTACGTGGTGATATGGCCATGAATGGAAGGGACACCTGGCTTGGGAGACTAGAGAATATTTTCCCAAAGAAAGAAATTTCTGCTAAAGTGAGATGAAGGAATGATGAGGGGATTGGACCAGCTGCAGAGGGAGCAGTGAAAGCATCTGGAGAGGCTTGTAAGGGCCTTGTAAACCAAATGCAAACACTATCCTCAAGGCAGGAAGGAGCCTCTGAAAGATTTTAAGTACACACAAAACATTTGTGTTTAGAAATATAGTTTTGGTAGTGCAGACCAAGTAAGGATTTGTGGGCAAGGAGACCAGTTAAGAGGTTGCCATGGTACTCCAGGCAAGAGAACATGGTGACAATGGAGACGAAGAGAAGGTAAAAAGATTCATGATCTCTTTAAGGGTTAGAATTGATGTTACTTGGCCAATCATGAGGATGAGGATGTGAAAGATGGAAAATCAAGTCATAATTCCCCAGTTTTTTAATTTAGCCACTGGGTGGGTACTAGGGCCATTTAGTGAGAGGAAGAGCAGATTTTGTCTGGGTGCATGGGGAAATGATGAATTCTTTAGCAGGCATACTGATTTTTTTTTTTTTTTTTTTTAGTGCTTGTGAGACCTTTAAATTGAGCGCCCCCCACCCCACACCCAGTGTCTGTAGTTTAGAAAAGACATGCTTACATATGTTCCATTTCCCAGGAGGCAGTCTTATCGGTTTTTTTTTTTGATATGAACAAAGCACCAGTTCTTCACTCCTCAAAAAAGAGAAAGAAAATTAGAAAAATCTAGGAATAAATGATTTAAACTTTAACATATTTTAAAATTTTGTGTCAATTAAATAAAAGTTTATCTTGTGGTTTAGTGGTTGTTTAATTTCTAGCTCCCGAAGGTGGTAGGAACTAGAGATACAGATTTGTGAGTTATTGGAATAAAGATGATAATTAAAATGACTGAGTGAGTGAGATTATTGAGGGGGTGGTGGGATGGAGAGCATAATTTTATTTCCCAACTGCACATTGGAATTTGGAGAACATTAAAAAAAATCCTAATGCCTAAGAACTAACACCAGAAATTCTGACTGAATTGCTATAGGTTGACACTGGTTTAAAGTGAGAAGAGATCCCAGTAAAGAATATGGAAGACCATAACGTTTAAGAGTCAGGCCAGAGAGGAAAGTTAAGACAGTTGGGCTGCCAGGGAGTTCAAGGAAACCACTCTCCAGGCACATCGGATCTACCTGCATCATGTATGCTTGTTTCAGATAACAGAAGTTCAGGAACCAACCAACCAACCAACCAACCAACCAATCATTGTAGTTCTCTAGAGTCTCCATCACTACCAACTTAAATGCTTCTCCTGGGATGTATAAGGATGAAAATGACTGCTATGGTTAAAGATTCTGGTACTAAATTTGCATGCCAGAGAAAGTAGCTTGGAAAACATATTCATATATGTATCTGATCTCTCTCTCTTCATCCATAAATATATTTATCTTTATTATAGTATAGTAGCTGTAGTAGAGTGTATAGTATATATAGCTATTAGTATTAACAATGATAATATTAAATATAGGAGGAATGCTGAAAGTAGAAACTTAAGCCTGGAAACAACAATGTAGTTTAAAAAAATTCATATGCCATAAAATCTGTCCTTTTAAAATGTACAATTCAGTGGTTTTTAGTGTATTCACAAGGTTATATAAGTACTAGCTAATTCCAGAAAAAATTGTAGTTTTGACTTGTGTGGTAGGATGAGAATTTGCTTTTAGTCATTCTATTTGTAAAATATAATTTAATCTAAGAGTATATGAAAACAGTTCCAGTTTTTAAAAACACAAAGCAAAAATGTAAAAAAAAAAAAGCCCTAGTCTATTAAAAAAACTCTAGCACTGAGATATTTACTAATAGTAAATAAATCCACTAAGTAACATAAAAAACTCACCACTCTTATTTAAAAAAATGTTATTTTGTTCTCTAGTGGTCCAGTGGCTAAGACCTTGCTCCTAGTGCAGGAGGCTTGGACTTGATCCCTGTTGGGAGAACTGAGATCCCACACGTGGCAACTAAGACCTCATGCAGCCAAATAAATAAATAAATAAAATATTTAAAGAATTACATTTAAAAATGTTATTTTACTTCCATACAGTGAGAACCAGCATGATTTGCCATTAGGAGTAGGTAAGAATCAAAGTAAATATAATGGAAATTAATAATGTAAATTTAAGTAAGGCAAAGATGTTTCTCCTTAATACCTCTCAAATCTCCCCTCTTATGTCCGCTTACCTCCAACACTGCTGCTGCCCTCTGGTCCATTACCTCTCAGAATACTGCAGGTTCTCATCTCCCTTCTTCCTTTCTTGCATCCCAAGCATCAAAGACCTGATCTTGAACTTGGCTTTCCTGTTTTGCATGACCTATCTTTGCTTCCTTGCCTATCCTCATCTCCCATTATTCTCTTCCCTCCTTATTGCACTTCAGATAAATTTCTTTCAGTCTCTAAGCCTTTGTTTCTGCCTTTTCCTCACCTCCCTGGGACACACTCCGCTGCCTCTCTTCACCTAGTAAACTCCTACTTGCCCTTCAGACTTTATCTTTAATGTCACCTCCTCAGGAAGTCTTCCCTGACCTCACTTCCATGCTTTCCTGCCCTTCCCTAATGAGTCAGATCTTCCATTACACAACTTTAGTCTATATTTACATGTTTATTTTGGAGATTATTTGTTTAGTGTTCACGATCTGTGTCAATAGATTATAAATTAACAAGAGCAAGAGCTGGACCTGTTTTGTTTATTCTTGTATCCCCCACATATAGCACAGAGTCTGTGTATACAGTGGGTTCTTAGTACATATTTTCTTGAAAAAAATAAATGAATGAGTAAGCAAATGGACCCATTGTCCTTGATTGGTTGTATTCTGAGTTCCATATTCTTTCTTGTCCTATCTGATTGGAATGTTTATCTTATACTGGGACCAATATGATGATTATCTGCAGTTGCCTCAAGTTCAGACCTTCTCTTCACTGGCCTTGTATTTATAGCTGAAGCTAGTATCAATTATCACTACTCAGAACTAGGCAACCACAAAATTGAAGTCTATTTTTCCAATTTGTCTGATATTCAAAATCGTCTGGAGACCTTTTCAAAATGAAAATTCCTGGGTTTTAGGCTTACTGAATTAGAACTTTTGGTTGGGGCCTAGTGTCTGTATTCGTAATGAGTTCTCCAGGTAGTTCATATTCAGTAATATTAACACTGCACTGCAGAGTGGTATTTGGGAACCAATTCTTTGGTAAACTTGGCAAAATGCCTTTTGTAACAGTTTCCTCTCTCTGTTTTGGAGATGGGGTGGAGGATGAGGAGAGAGTGTGTAATAGAGCATGGCTGAGTGCAGACCTTGAGGGGGGTGCTGTTGCTGTGCCCCATTAAACCCTCGTCTGCACCTTGTTACCAGGCAGTGCTTACTACAGGACCGTTACTGGTCCTCCTCAGCCATTCGTTGGCACTTCAGTGAGCCCCTCCCCCAAGCAACCAACTGTCAATGAACAGCCGTTAACGGTCCTGCTTAGCCATTGGTCGAGGCTGCAGTGGGCCCCGCCCACAAGCAGCCAACTGTCAGTGAGCAGCCGTTAGTCGGGAGATTCAACTGATGGTTGGTGGAGTGGTGGTTGTCAGCCGGAGAGTAAGGTAAGAGTTGGATCCCTGCCTTTCACCTGGGGTCCTCCAGCTCATCTGGCCTTGGACCAGTGGGTGAGCTGACGGGGGCGCCCCGGGAACAGGCTGGCAGCTGTGTCCTGCAGGGCTCCAGAGCCCTCACCAAGGCTGTCCACTGACTCGGCCCAGGCCTTGAGGCGATGGTGAACCTCTACCCTATCCCTACCTCTACGACCTAATGGAAGGGACAACCTAGCTGAGTCACAGTCTGAAGGACTTGGCCCCAGCTGCTTGGGCGGCCTGAGGAGCCTGAGGGCTAGATGAGTCCTGGGCAACTGGCCCCCTCAGTGATGACAGCTGGGCAGGGTCTGGGAACCTGGCTCTGAAGGAGACGCCAACTGAGATCTGCCTCCTCTTAGCCAGAACCTGGATCTCAGAGGGTGGAAGTGAGCTTGGGGACCTACCCTTTGTTGTCAGAACAGAGAGTAGCATTTGTTTGGTGGAGATTTATATGAACATCATTACCTGACCGTGACCTGACCTCAAGTATGAAGGAGTGTGCAACAGCTCACCATGCCCCTCCCTCACCTTTTCTAGAAAAGGGCTTTGCCTTACGCTTTCAAGGAGTTCGAGGTTTTTAAGGCATGAGTCATCTGTTTCCTTGCATGACCCTCAATAAACCTTTCTCTGCTCCAAACTCTTTTTTTTTTTTATTAGTTTTGCCATACAATGACATGATTGCTCCAAACTCTTGACACTTTGGTATCGTTTGGCCTCACTCTGTGTGGGGCACACGAACTTACATTTCAGTAACAGACAGTCTATTATATTTCTTTGGCTATTGTGAAACGAAAACAGCTTCTCAGTTGAGGTTTTTCTGAAGAAACTAACTCCCACTTACGCCTGTAACAATCTCTCTATCACTTCTTCCCTATTTTACACTGTCATTCTATTCTAGTCCTGACTTCACATGTCCATACTGCAACAGTTTGGCCTGAATTGTCTTACCATTTTATATACATTTGCATCTGGCCACTCATGGAATGTTACACTCAGCCACAGTGAGAAGGAAGTTGAGATGAGGTAGGGCTGTTCCAAGAAATGATTCTGCAGAAGTTCTGGTCTCCAAGAAGGTGGATGGATAGACATCAGCCTCCATCATATTATTTAAGAGAGATAGAAAAGTTAAATCCAATCTGAGTTGAGTATCCATCCAATTATAGGGGGTAGGAAGTGGCAGTAGTTGGAGGAGGAGTATTGGATAGAGTTCAGCAGGGATTCAAGTGGCCCTAAGGATTATGACTTCAAGGATTAGTTGCAATATACCCTTGTTATTGTTGTTCAGTCACTCAGTTGTGTCTGACTATTTGTGACCTCATGGGCTGCAGCAGGCCAGGCTTCCCTGTCCATCACTATTGCCCACAGTTTGCTCAAACTCATGTCCATTGAGTTCATGCCATCCAACCATCTCATCCTCTGTTGCCTCCTTCTTCTCCAGCCCTCAGTCTTTCCCAACATCAGGGGCTTTTCTAATGAGTCAGCTCTTTGCAATAGACCCCTAGGTTCCTGTGAGTTGTGTGAGTATTTATGTTGGGAACTGGTGAAGGTTGTTGAAAGGACAAAAGAAACTGGAGATATCTAGTAGTATTTCAGCTTGATGGCTGGTTTAAGGTGGTTAATGGCCAGGCTATATGTCCCAATGGGGCACTGGACTGTGATATTTTGGACAGGTGACAGAAATTCAGTTCAGGGACACGTGGTTCCTGTAACGTGTGACATTGTTCAAACACAGGATACTGCAGCTAAACTAGGAGCAGGGAAGGTAACACACTCTGGGCACCTTGGATCCTGAATTTAGGGAAGGTTGCAAATATCCA
This sequence comes from Antilocapra americana, assembly GCA_007570785.1. Lineage (NCBI taxonomy): Eukaryota > Metazoa > Chordata > Mammalia > Artiodactyla > Antilocapridae > Antilocapra > Antilocapra americana. The sequence continues at coordinate 7,691,344 of ML660772.1, forward strand.
GCTCTGCTCATTAGTGGGAATGGAGCTTCTGATATTTTGATCAACTGATCTTCTGATCTGAGCTTCTGATCAACTTCTGGGATTGATTCTCACAGGCACGCCAGAGCTGAATAGTAGGAAGCTGTCCCATCACACTTGCCTCTTTTCCCCTCAGCTTAATTAGAAAAGGGAGAAAGAAAGGGAGGTAGGTAGAAAGGGAGGAAGAAAATAATAATTTTTGCAAAAGTCAGGGAAGGATCAGTTTTAAAGACCCAGTTTCCTTTTGGTACTTTCTCTGAATTTTTTAACTTTGTTTACTGAGTTGCCCCAACCAGAAACATTGTGGTCAGTCTTGAATTCTCTTCCTCCACTTCCCCTATCCTTACCAGGTATTAATTGTACTACTGAAATTCTGTGAAATCTCTCTCTTCTCTCCTGCCCTTAGCTGTTCTCTGCCTCCTCTGGTTCCTCAAAGTTTTCCTTCTATACCAAAAATATGAGTGTCACCATCCAGCTCAGAAGTCTTCAGCATTTCCTTCTGACAAATAAGATAAATGTTTGTGGAATATTTCTAGTGTTTCTGTATGCAGCCAACCCTCATTATTCATGGACTCTGTACTGTGAATTTGCCTACTTGCTAAAATGTGTTTGCAATTTCTCAATCAACACTCTCTTGCTTTCATGGTCACTTGTGCACAGAGCAGAGGTGTCACCTGTCAGGCATGTTCCCAGCTGAGGTCAAACCCAATGACGCTCTGCTTTCTTGTGTTAGCTCTCATACTGAAACCTAGTGTTTATCCAGTGGTCTATTTATTATTGTGGTCTTCATATTTGTGTTCTTTCTTGTGACTTTGCTGTTTAAAAACAAGGACCCCAAGTATAGTGCTGAAGTGCTGTGTGGTGTTACTGTGTTCCAAAGTACAAGAAGCTTGTGGTTTACAGAGAAAATACATGTGTTGGATAAGCTTCATTCATGCATGACTGATAGCACTGTTGACTGTGAGTTCAATACTAATGAATTGGTAATGCATTTTGAATAAGGTGTCTTTAAATAGAAACACACATAAAACAAGGCTACATATCAATATAGTGATAAAAATATTGTGACCAGAAGATCTTAGGAACCTAGCCTTGTATTTTACCCAGGAGAAGAGTTATTTTGTAATTTAGTGCTTGCTGCAACTTATAGAGTATAACTACTACAAATAAGAATTGACTGTATAGTGATGAAATTCTTTTACACATGCTACCATCCATGTTTTACAAATATGGTAAACCAAAACTTAAGGAGGTTAAGTGATTTTCTCAAGGTCCAGTTAGTGATGTACCTGGAACTAGAACTCAGCTCAGTTTGGTGCCAGAGTTCATGCCCCTGACCAACAGGTTATGAGGTCTAAAACCCTCAGCATGGCAGCTGAATTATTCTGCTACCTGTCCCTGCCTCCTTTCTAGGCTCCCTTTTTCCCTGACCCCTTCTCTGTAGCAGAGGAGCCATATAGGACAAATTTAATGTCCTGAAAATACCATCTTCTCTCAGGCCTCTCTGCTTTTGCAATGCTATTTTCTTGGCATATCTTACTTTCTTCTTATTTTATGTAAATTCATACTTACTTAATTCTTTTTACATTTCAGTGCTAACTTTAAAAAGCACGTCGACCTTGAGACACACAAAGCAAATTGCAAAACTGTGTACAGAGTGATGCCCCTGGAATCTGTACTGCTGATAATTGTGAAAAATTCCTGAGTGCGGAATGAGTCTTCAGGGGAGATTTGTGGGACTCTGAGAGGTGCTCCTCTCTGTACACATATTCCCCAAACTTTACTCAACCTGGAGGATCAGAAGTGCTTTCCCCCCATGAGAGATAATTGTTGGGTCTCTGTATATGAAAGTGATTGCTTTATGTATAGCAGAGGCTGCAGGAAGAGCTACACCAAGGGATCATCACCTGCAGAGGTTCTTTTCACTATGCTTCGGGTGGGAGTGAAGGCAACACTGAGAAAGAAAGAAAAAGAAGAAGGAGGAGGAGGAGAGAGGAGAGAGGGGAGAAGGAGAAGAAGGAGGTGAGAGAGGAGTCGAAAAAAATGGAAACAGTGTGATAGAGATGGAGAGAGAGAGCCAGAGAAGTACACAGTGTAGATGCACCTAGATGTTAACTGTGGTTATCTCAGTTTTAAGATTTAGAATAATTTTCATTTCTATCTTTTAGCTTCTTGATATTTTCCAAATATTTAAACAATTTAAGTATATTAGTTTTTAATAAGAAAAATATTTTTATACAGTACCTCAGCTATAATTTGCATTCATGTAAGAAATGTGAGCCCTACATGCTTTAAACTAACAATAAGCTTAGTGTTAATTTACTGCACATATAGTGTGTTAAACACTTCACCTTAATGAACTTTCAGTCACGTTGTGCAAGATGTATTATTATTACTTTACAGGGTGAGAAACTGATGCTCAGAGAAGTTCCATGACTTACTCAGGGACTAATGGAACAAATGGCCTGAAACTAGACAGTCCCAACTCAAAAGACAATGAACTTCTATTTTATGCTAATTATTTTCATATTATGAACATTTAGAAAAAAATTATTAGAAAAGAAGATTCCATTTGACCAGTTCTCAGCTGTGACTTTTTCAATTTGCATTCTCTTTGTCTTCGTGACTCTGTCACTCTCTTTTTATTACTTGAACAAGTTTTATTGCTGCAAATCATAACTGCTCAGTAAATGTTGATTGGTTACTTTCATTGACTATAGAAGTTAAATATACAGGAAGAGACAAGAGCTCTCTCTCTTTGTTATTAATGCTTTGCATTCAGTGCTTTGTTTGATTTGTTATTTTGATTTCTCCTACAACTGGTGAGCACATAGATAGTGGTGATGCCAGGTAAGGGAAGAGTTGGAAAGGTTACTGAGCAAAAGAAAACCAGTAATGGATTTTAAGGAATGCACCTGTGAAGTCAGATGAAGGCAAAGCATGATTTCCTGTACACTTTAACTTCCGAAGAGTTATTTAAAATATAGAGAAGACAAATTTATTACATTTTGTTTTCTCTACTCCAGCTAAATGAATGGCTTTGGGAACTTGCCAAAACATTACACATTGTTTAAAAATATTACAGAGAAATCTCAGGTATGCACCAGAGATTCATTAAATTTAATACTTTTAGAAGATGTTTTCAGTCATTAAAGGCTGTTGGTATTATTTCCTTAGCATTTTACTTGTCACTGCTTAGAGAGAGCATTCAATATTGTCCTGATATTTGAAAAGATTATTTTAAAAAGTCCATTTTATTTCCTGAGTTATGAGAAGAAGAAAATCTTCTGATCTTCTCCTCCCTAATTTAAAACTCATGTTCACAGGAAATTCTTTATAACTCTTTTGAGTAAACAAGAAATAATTATTTGCTTGAGGATGTGTATATATGTATGTTAAAATTAGTATAGTTAAGAAGTATGATGTACTTTTAAAAAAAAATCAAGATTATGCAACACATCCTTCAAATAAGACCCGAGGCTGTGTGTATGTTTTTGACATTGTCTTACTGACTTGAGGTTTTTAGTTATGGTTTTATTTTTCTGATGCTCTTCCTGTTTTCTTCTAAGTCCCATAATGAAATAAGAGTTAAAGAAAGAGCTGACAAATTCACATGGAGACAGTCTTTGTAACATCATCTGTCAGGTGTTTCTCTCTTATTAGTCATCTGAAATTTTGAAGACAGTCGAGGCCATTACAAAACATCCTGCACATTTCAGACACTACATCTTTAATTAATTAATGTTCAGAAAGCACTTTGCAATTGATGAGTAAAACTGGCTGTTGAAACATACTGAATGATGAACTCTTTTTGTATTTTTCTCTTATTTCCACACTAAGTGCATTAATCTGGATTTTAAAATTCTGTCATGGCTGGTCTTCCTAGAGAAAGAAATGACAACTCACTCCAGTACTCTTGCCTGGAGAATCCCATGGACGGAGGAGCCTGGTGGGCTACAGTCCATGGGGTTGCAAGGAGTCGGACACGACTGAGAGACTTCACTTCACTTCATGTCTGGTCTTAAGCACTTTTTTCTTGTGAGCGCTTTTTAAAAACACATTTTTATTGGAGTGTAGTTGCTTTACAATGTTGTGTTAGTTTCTGCTGTACAGTAATATGAATAAGCTATACATGTACATGTATCTTTGTACATTATTTACCATTTGTGTAGGGATATCCTCCACAGTTTTGCTTCTTCTGTTTTCCTGGTACATATATACTTCTCAGCTGGAAAATACCATTTTAATATTATTTTAATTCTTAATAGAATTAATTTTTTAATTCAGTGGAAAAATCTGTAAAATTATTTGGACAAATAAACCATACATCTATATAAACCTTTAAAGAAAAACCTAAATATCACAGAAGATGCTGTCTAAGAGAAGGGACTATTCTATGAAAAACTCTTATTTATAAGAAAAGTTAATATTTGGCTAAAACACAGGAACAAATATAACTGTGAGGAACAGATATGTACTTGATCAAATAACCTTAACAGTTTCAATGCAAGTAATCTAGATATACTGTGCTCTAAGAATTCATAATCTCAAATCCACATCGATTTTTCATAAAAGAAGTCATAGCATAAATATGTACACACAGAGGATTATTAGTTTGCAAGAGCAAAATCTAGGAATCAAGGTTTATACTTCATGTAAACAACATATCATGTGGCTTTATTGTGTATCATAGTAGTAATTATTGCTATTAATAAATAATTTCAGAGAATTCATAAGTGAAAATTAGTACCAATCAAGTCCAAAGGAGTAAAACTGTAATACTATAAATTCCTAGATGATGTGCTTTAAAGTTAGAAAGTTTTTTTCTTCTTGTACTTTGTGTGGAGAAATTGAAGATTCTAGAAATACAGATATTTAATTCCACAGTTTTCCACTTTGCTATAATAGAATAAGATTTATATTAAATTTAGATCAGTTAAAAATAATCCTAAAGCTTTATAGATTTTATCCCTGAAGAGAATTATGAGATTTAAAAATTACTTTTAATTTAATAATACTCTCATAATTTGAGGGATACTCATTTTGATATATGAGAATTTTTAGTGGGAGAGTGTGTATTCCTAAAGAAGGGATATAATACAAGAAAGTCCTTCAAATCAAATTTGGAAGATATTGAGGACTTCCTTTTGTCTATATGTATGTATTTCTGATTGTCCTTGATTTTGGAAGTTGAGTGCCTGTTTATTTTTGTAAATAAGAGCAGAGATAAGCAGGTGATTTGTCTTTGACTCATTCTGTTTGTGGCACATTACTTTTGGAAAGTATTTTCATGGGTTTTGACAAGATAAGTCAGTTTTTAATAGAAATGACTCAATGAGTAATAGAAATCTGTGAAGATGTTTCACACATTCTATAGATAAAAAGTATTTGCAAGTTCAATTAATTATCATAAGGAGTTCATACAAGTAGGTGCAAGATACTTATATAAATTGTTTTATGTCTATATAACGATTGGCATATATAACTAGGACCTCTTCTGTATCTTGTCAAATACAAAGATTATCTGGCTAATATATATATATATATATATATTTTTTTTTTTTTTCTGTGAAGTAAGACTTGGAATTCTTAGTGAAGCAACCAAGTTACACAGCACCATACTTAGGGATATATAAACTCATAAGGCAAAATATTAATAAAGTGTGTTAGGCACTTTGCTGGACAAGTGCTCATATAAAGGACTGAGAAAAGAGGAATATTAATTTAGCTCATGAGCAAGAGCCATTTTCTGGAATGAGGATTAGGAAAATCAACACTTATAGTCTGAATTAATATTTGTATGATTCTTTTTACTTTTATTTTCTGAGTCAACATTCAAAATGACCTTGTGAAGTAGGTGTTATCTTCATTTTATAGATGATGTTAAAGTCCAGAGATATTCATTTCCTTAAATCATAGATGAACAAATGGACTTATCTCAAAGCTTCTGGTTCCATATTCTTATCTTTCCATCAAGTGGAGACAGAGGCAAAGTATTAATCCACATTGAGGAGACCATCACAATTTTAATGGGAGAAATAGTACTTGAAAGCCTTAAAGGAAAGGCAAAATCTAGATATGCAGAACCAGGGATGTCTCAAACTGAATGAGTGGTCCATGGACTGAATTCAGCCTGTGGGTGAGTATGACATGATAAGTATGGTATTTTTTAAAAAGCCTGAATTTGAACAATTTTGTTGAAGAAGCATTTTCTAAACATATGGCTTTTGTTAAATACATATTTTCTAGTGTGCCGTTTTAATTCCTTAAAAAAGTAATATTCTTTTGAGTTATTTTCTAGGTGGTTATCCTGGGGACTGCAAAATGTTTTAACTTATAAAAATCTAATTCATATTACTCTGTTTAATGCACTGTAGTGACCTAAATGGGAAGGAAATTTGAAAGGGAGGGGATATATGTATTAATATACATGTGACATTCATTTTGCTGTACAGTAGGAGCTAACACAATATTGTAAAGCAACTATACGCCAATAAAAAATTAATTTAAAAATCTACTTCATGTTAATACTAACTTAATTTCAATATCGGGGCTTCCCAGGTGACGCAGAGGTAAAGAATCTGCCTGGCAATGCAGGAGACATGGAGACGTGGGTTCAGTTCCTGGGTGGGGAAGATTCCCTGGAGAAGGAACTGGCAACCCACTGCAGTATTCTTACCTGGAAAATTTCATGGACAGAGGAGCCTGATGGGCAACAGTCCATGGGGTTGCAAAGAGTCAAACATGACTGAGTGACGGAGCACACAATTTCAGTATTATACAAAACTTTGTTTCTACAAATTCATTTTCTCTCTCTTTCTTTTTGACTCTTTGCTTTTTGTATTTATTTTATTAGGTTTGGAGGCGTAGAGGTTTTATGACCTCACTTCTTTCTTTTTACTGTCTTCTCCTAAAATGACATAGAATTATTTACTTTAAAATAAATAGTAAATGTCCATGAAATGAGAATTTTAGCTTTGAAGAAATCAGTGTGTAGCCTTTCTTTTCTGGCTTGCAATTAGTAAGGCCAGTTGTTTACTGTGATCACACTTAGTTTGTGCTACTGAAACAATGCTATCTGCACGAAGAATGTATTAATATCTATTCGCAATAGGTAGAATATGGTAGAATGCATTGAGAAGTATGAGAGATAAAATCCATTTTCTTTTACCTCTTTTGGTTCATTGAATCCTTTTGTTCTAAAAGAGTCAGTTTTATTTTTATGATAGTATTATGCTACAGGTCTCTGTGCACCTGAATGTGGCTGGCTAGAATAATAGTAGTAATAGTAGTGGTAATAGTAGTAATAAAAAAACATTTGATAATATGTAATTGTATTTTTAGCTCACTTATGCAGGGATAAGAAAGTTGTATTATTTAGACTTTTTCCCCCAGGTCTTATAATACTTTGAGTTTTTGTTCACATTGGTGAAATATTAAAATATGATTATGAAACCTTTAAAAGCTTTGTTTTTCAAAGCTCCAATTATTTTAAAAATGGTCTGTAAAACTTTGCCATTTTTGCTTTTGTTAAAAAAGAAAGAAAACTACATTTGTTGACTGGTTGTTCAGAAAAAATACAAAATTCAGTAATTTCCAAATCAGTGTGGATGAGATTGTTTCTATGTCTCAGGAGACATTCTAGACCCATCCTAGCTAATATGGATGTAGTAAAATTTAATACTTTGATAAGGAATATATTGAAAAATCCATGTCATATCATCCACCCCCATCTCTCCCATTGTACTAAAAATTCTAATCATTAAAAATCAGAAGCAAATGGACACACAACAATCCCATCAAACAAAATAACTACATCTGGAAAAATGTTAGGTTTAGTTAAGTAACCAAGTGATGAGTAGTCTTTTTTCATGTCAATAATTTGTACTCTATATGTATTTTATATTTGTTTCATTGCACAGTTATTTTAGAAGGAATTTATGAACTTATAACACATTATGCCAAGTATTGCTGATTATACAGAACTGGTGTAATTACATAACCAGTAATGTAATAACTGGTTACATTATATAACTCTAAAAATTTCTTGAGTGTGATAATTCTTATTTAATAGTGTATCTATTCTTATGTAATACTGCTGTTTTTATTTTTCAAAAAATGCCTAAGATATTTGAAAAACTAAGCACTGGTCTTTAGTGTTTTTTTTTTTTTTCTTGTGTCTCTATGTAACCTGTTTCAGGATGAGGTGGCTTTTTGGATAGAATGAATATGTTTTTTTCAGAATCCTGCAAGATCTAGTGGCTTTCAGAATTATGTTGTCAGAAGTTGAATTTTATTGCCTGTAGGTTTACCCTTCACATGTTTATACATGTGATTAAAAAAGTGAAAAGCTATTTTAAAGTGGAAGTGAGCTTAGCTTATACTGTGTCATCCCTTGAGAGAACATCACTTTCAAGGATTTGGCACTCTTGTTTATTGGCTAGGAAGAGGTCATGGGTCACTAGTTTCAGTCAGTTTCTCCTTTTTATGGAAAGGAATACTCCCCAAGTGTATAGAAAGGAGCACATGAAAGAAGATAGTGGTTAAGACTGTACTCCCAATGCAGGGGATGTGGGTTCAATCCCTGGTCAGGAAGCTCAGAATTCCACGTGCTGCTTGGCATGGCCAAAAAAACAGTCTATCAGAGACCATATTCTTTGAACATATAAACTTTGATTGAAATGACACCTAGGTTCTTTGAGAACTGTCTTACCTCTTTGAAGTTGTGATCATCCAGCTTTGTCCATCATCTTTAGAAAATATTTAAGTGCTGAAACATATGTGATTACATAACTACGAAGAGGAGTGCTGAAAAAATCATTTTGCTTTATAAAACCATATATTCTAAGATTAAACTCATTCATTCATTTTATTGAATATACATGTGATAAATAATCAAAGAAACAAAAATAAGTATGGTAAATCCTTCAAAGTGGAGGTTTATGGTGCTGTGAAGGAGCATTATGTGGAGAGATCTGATGTAGCCCTGGTCATCAGGGAAATTTCTCTGTGAAGGTGATGATGAGTTGAGCTCTGAAGAAAGACTGAAAGTTACTAGACATAGGTAAGAGGGATTGTGTTTCCTCTTTCTGGAATTACCCACATATTTTATACTTGTCATGTTTTTACATTTTTGTAATGACCTGAGAGATCAGCTATAGTTCATCTTTTTTTCAGATGAGGAAACTTGAACCCTTGGAGTAACTTGCCTGAATTTCATAGCTAGCTTATGAGAAAAACTGAATTAGGATTTATGATGTATGGATGAGTAATGCAACTTTCATTAAGCCAGATTCAAGACATAAGAATAATCAAATAAAAAATTCTTTTCACTTTTTTATTCATTCATTTATTCACTTAACTTATAAAGCAGATACTATGTAGAAGGCCCTGTGCTATCTGATGTGGAAGATAAGGAAATAAATGATGTATGGGCTTTGCCTTTAGGGAGCTTACTGTCTAGCTGGGAATATAACACAATAACTGAATTTACAGAGTTAAGTTGTGTCTGTCAAAAAACTATAGATCAAATGAGGGAATTGAGATGAGGAAAGGGTTATGTCCATTTCCTATGAATTTGTGAAGCCTTCCTGGTAGACAAGATAATTGAACTGAACTCAAGAGTGAAAATGAAGGGTACCTGGTGGAAAATGTACTGTGTGAGCAAAGGCAAGAAAGTTGTCAGGGCATCAACAGGTTGTTCTCTTTAGATGACACCAAAATGGGTGGAGAGAGGAATAGTGGGAGGTAAATTTGGAATATGAGTTGCAGCTTGATTGTGGATAAATTCTAGGGATACAGGAAAGCCATTATAAAAAAAGAGCATAAACTCATAGTGGCCATAGCTCAATGCTAAGTGCACTGGGTAGAAGATAGAGAAAGGTTGAATGTATAGGTGCTTTATGGTGTGTTGGTGACACAAAGATAAATATGTGCATCCTAGAGATGGGAGTAAGTGTGATGTTCAAAATATGGAGAAAGTCAAGTGTGAGAGTTTCATGCCTTGGTTGGAGGGATAACTATTGGAGAAGAATTTGCAAAGGCTTTGTAGGGCAGTGGGGCTTTACCCGCTGTTGCTCTCTGCTCTTGCTTGATTTCCTTTGACCATAGGTTCTCTGCAAGTAATCATGATCCAGCAGTTGACAATGAAGTGTTACTTAGCCAGGTGCCACCTGTTTGCCTTCTTCCCTTAGCTCATAAGGCTGCCTTGGCCCCTTCAATCGTTCCTTCAACCAAGTTTTATCGAGAGTCTACTATGTGCCAGGCATTGTGCTTAGGTGTTGAGACTAGTGGTAAATGAAGATAGACCCTTTTTCTGTCCTCAGGAGTCTTATAGTCTGGCAGGAAAGACATGTTAAAAAAGTAATACTTTAAAATAAGGTAAGATTAGTTTTAATATTAATGATAGGGGAAGAGTATGAGTAGCATGGAAGATAAAGCCAGGATTCTTTTCCATGATCATAACATTTCAAGTGAATTGGAAATAGTCTTATCAGTTCATACTTTGTCACTGCCAGAGTCCTTGATGGCTACCAGGAATGATCCATATTAATTCTGAAATGCATACCATCTCTTCACTGTGTGTAAGGGGATAAGGAGAAAAAGAGGACTCATGGCTGGAAGCATGGGCTTTGAGTCCAATAGCAGTCCTTGTTGAAATTCAGTCAGTACTTATTTGCTAGGTGCTCTTGTATAAGCTTCTTGATGCCACTGCTCTTAGTTTCTTCAATTGTACAATGAGGAAAATTACATCTACCTCTTTGGGTTGTAGCAAGATTTAAGTGAGAAGAGTATTTAAAGCATAGTGGTGTCTTATTCTCAGTGTAGGACTTTAACCCCATCTCCACCAATCACTGCCTGAGGCAAGTGACCTGAATTTGTGCTGCTTCTCTCAAAAGGGATCATGTTGCTCCTTCTTTCTTTTTAACAAACAGGTGTCAAGATTAATTACATCCTGTAAAGGTTTTCTTCACTTTCAGAGTAGGAGCTACATAAGTGATGTTTTATTCCTTTCCTCCAACTAATTTTTCTACAAAAATTGAAAATGCTTCACATCTCTATTTTTTAAAAGATGCATGTGGCTGTTTACTTCACTTTTAAGGTGATGTGTGGACATTCCTCATGAAGTAATATTTTGTGTCACTTTATATAGCATTGCCAAAGTCCTTTCTTGCAAATCTCCTGACATGTAACAATTGTGAGGTGAGATGGATGTGTATACAGATGCTTAACCATATTTTCTTGATTATAAATAAAATAGTTTAAAAATAAAAATTTAAAAATATAATTACCACTGCCATTTTCATAAAAAAGTCAGAATAAAGAAATATGGGTATTCTCTTAGGGACAGAAGGATGGCTTGGATTTTTCTTCATTGCGCTAGGACACAGATGCAGTCTGGAGAGTCACCTTCAGAACCATTACAGTACAAGATGCAATTCATCTTCAGGAGTACACATTGCTGAAGGAGACAGGATGAGTGAGATCCTATTATACTTTCAGAAAGCCCCTGACACTGTATTCTTAAAAATGAAACATACATAGGGCATATCCATCTACTGAATAAGCCCCAGTGTGTAAGAAAGGTCATGTTACTTCTTTTCTTTTCTTTCTTCTAATCAACCTAAATCCGACTCTGAGCTTCCATCCCACATCTTGAAGGGAGTTCAGCCTCAGTCTTAAGGGGTGTCCTTCTCTTATTCACAAAGTTGTAGGGGCGAGATCATAGGGGTGTTACATAGAACAGTGTTTGAGGGCAGTCCTTGCTATTTTATTTTATATTTTAAACTAATTAATTTATTTTTGTCTGCACCTTGTGGAATGTGGGATCTTAGTTCCCTGGCCAGGAACTGAACCTGCACACCCTACATTGGGAGTATAGAGTCTTAACCACTGAACTGCCAGGGAAGTCCCTTTAAAAAAAAATAGCCACTCCTTGGTATTGTGTTCTGTTGTTTAGTTGTTGGTCTTTTAGTCCAATTAATTTCCTCTTTGATGCCCATCATTTACTGTTTTTTGTTGACAAAGTATAGGGCATCTGGTTAGAACAGTTTTGGTGGTGCAGGACTGTCCTCTACATTGCAGTGTTTTTAGCATCCATGATTCTCACTCATTATGACACCGAAGGAAGCCCCTTTAGTTGCCCCATAATGGATCTACTTTTATCTTCCCAGCCAGTCCCTTGAAATCTGATGGTGTTGGGCTGATCATGTTACCTAGTATGTGGGGGCCTAGGTTGGCTCAGTTGCTCTGAACAGTGCTTTGCTTGTAGGACCACTTGGCTGTTGTTTTCTGTGGAGACAAAACCTCCTGAAGTCTGCAAGTGGGAAGCTGTGGGTCCCTTTTCTGGAGGTTCCACAGACCTCAATGCTCCGTTAAGCTGAGGGCAATCTTTTTCTTCCTCTGGCAGCTCTGCACACCTGTCTGCACCTTCATCCTCTAGTCTCACACCAAACTCAGTGACTTCTCCTATGCTTCCTCCATAACATAAGACTTTTGGAAAAATCTGGCCAGGAAGAGAGGTTCTCCTCTGGCCACTTAGCCTTGCAGCCTTCCCTGTGGCAAGGGAGTGAAGGAGCTCTGGTCATCTTCTTAGAAGGTAGGGGTGGAGAAAAATAGCCACCTTGAAGGTGCAAGGAGAAACAGGAAATAAAAACCACTCAGTTTTGTTTCCCTCTTGCGTTAGCAGCAAATCAAAAAGCTAATTAACATCTCAACCTTCCCTGCCTCCTGAGAAACCTGTATGGAGGTCAAGAAGAAACAGCTAGAACCAGACATGGAACAATGGACTGGTTCCAAATTGGGAGAGGAGTACGTCAAGGCCTCTCCTTATGTTGTCACTCTCCTTATTTAACTGATATGCAGAGTAAATCATGCAAAATGCCAGGCTAGATGAAGCACAGCTGGAATCAAGATTGCCAGGAGAAATATCAATAACCTCAGATATACAGATGACACCATCGTTATGGCAGAAAGTGAAGAGGAACTAAACAGCCTCTTGATGAAAGTGAAAGAGGAGAATGAAAAAGTTGGCTTAAAACTCAACATTCAAAAAGCTAAGATCATGGCATCTGGTCCCATCACTTCATGGGAAATAGATGGGGAAACAATGAAAACAGTGTCAGACTTTATTTTTGGGGACTCCAAAATCACTGCAGATGGTGACTGCAGCCATGAAATTAAAAGATGCTTGCTCCTTGGAAGAAAAGCTATGACCAACCCGTTGCTGCTGTTGCTGTTATGTTGCTTCAGTCATGTCCGACTCTGTGCAACCCCAAAGACAGCAGCCCACCAGGCTCCCCCGTCCCTGGGATTCTCCAGGCAAGAACATTGGTGTGGGTTGCCATTTCCTTCTCCAATGCATTAAAGTGAAAAGTGAAAGGGGAGTCGCTCAGTCGTGTCCAACTCTTGGCGACCCCATGGACTACAGCCAACCAGGCTCCTCCAGCCATGGGATTTTCCAGGCAAGAATACTGGAGTCGGGTGCCATTGCCGTCTCCAATGACCAACCTAGATAGCATATTAAAAAGCAGAGACATTACTTTGCTGACAAATATCCGTCTAGTCAAAGCTATGGTTTTTCCAGTAGTCATATATGGATGTGAAAGCTAGACCATAAAGAAGGCTGAGTGCCAAAGAAATGATGCTTTCAAACTGTGATTCAAAAGCCCCTTGGACAACAAGGAGATCCAACCAGTCAATCCTAAAGGAAATCAACCCTGAATATTCATTGGAACAACTGACTCACTTGAAAAGACCCTGATGTTGGGAAAGATTGAAGGCAGGAGGAAAAGGGAAGGACAGAGGACAGGTGGTTGGATGGCATTACTGACTCAATGGGCATGAGTTTGAGCAGGCTCTGGGAGATCATGAAGGCCAGGGAATCCTGGCATGCTGCAGTCCATGGGGTTGCAAAGAGTCAGATACAACTGAGTGACTGAACAATAACAACACATCAACAAAATATCTTACTGTGACCTTAAACAGATTTTTCATCACATTTCCTTCAAAATAAATGTTCTCACCCTACTTCTGAGGTGATTTCTTTTCCCACAGGAAATCAGAGCTCTTTAATTTGGGCAAATAGGATACATGGCTAGTTGTAACATTGAGGCAAAGGCAGGGAATAATTTGACAGGGTCAAGGGTTGTACTGCTTTTTTTCTATCAGAGTTCCTTAACTAAGCAACAGAACACAAGAAACTTATTTGAACTACTACTTTTCTCAATTCTTCTGTGGATAGTACTTTCCAGTTTGATAGAAACGTGAAAATCACTCAGTCGTGTCCGACTCTTTGTGACCCCATGGACTATACAGTTAATGGAACTCTCCAGGCCAGAATACTGGAGTGGATAGCCTTTCCCTTCTCCAGGGATCTTCCCAACCCAGGGATTGAACCCAGATCTCCCATATTGCAGGCAGATTCTTTACCAGCTGAGCCACAAGGGAAGCTCAGTTTGATAGAAGGAAAGTTAATTCATTCCATGCAGTGGATGTCGTAGGGCATTAGGTTTTATTTTCCTCACGGAACCCCCTGGAGTGGTTTGTGCTAATCCCTGTTTATTTGGCCTGTTGTCTTGTGAAATCATCAGAACTATGATTTACAGATGGCTTCTTCTCTTCTCCAGGAGCATGATAATAGGACTGTATCACATGGGGCTGTTAAAGGATTAGAGGAAATAATGTATGCACAGTGCCTAGAACGCTGCTTGCAAAAGTGCTTTGTAAGAGGATCATGATATGTCCACGCATTATCAGTACATCTTTGTGGATTCTCATTTATGCTTTCCTAAACCTTTCTGTGATAGGTATTATCATCCCCATTTCACAGAAGAGAAATATGAGACTTAAAGAGTGTTGCTGTTGTTGTTGTTTATTTAATTGCCTAAGGAAACACAGCATGTCATTGGATGAATTGGAATTGGTAGCAGTTACAGAAAGAAGAGGGCTTTCCACGTGGTGCTAGTGGGAAAGAACCTGCCTGTCAATGCAGGAGGTGTAAGAGATACAGATTCAATTCCTGAGTCAGGACAGTCCTTTCGAAGGAGGGCATGGCAACCCACTCCAGTATTCTTGCCTGGAGAATCCCATGGACATAGGAACTGGGTGGGCTACAGTCCATGGCGTCACAAAGAGTCAGACAGACTGAAGCGACTTCACACACACACACATAGAAAGAGATCCCTCTTCCCAAATGTAGGGTAGAGAGGGGTTTGGGCTCATCTTATTGTAAAAGTCTCAGTCAGTATTGTGCTGAGTTTTGTGCCCTCCATGCCTACACACTGCTTTTGATTGAAAATAGAAAAATGAAGTAGAAATCTAATCAAAATTACTGAAAGACTGAAATAAAATTGAATCTGGTTGCTTGTTGAATACAGAGTCCACACCTGGAGTACATTTGTTGGGTTCGCCTTACACAAACTCCTGTAAAATATACAGTAATTACAGGCATTATTTAATGAAGCAGGCAGGTGGGCACTTTGGTAATAGATTGCATTTTATTTTCCTTAGGGTAATGAACAGGCTTATGATATAATGAAAAAAATTTGGTTTTGCAATTGAACACTGTTTTAATACAAATCACTGGAAAAACCAAATCCAGAACATTTTAACATTTTTAAAATTAACAGATGTTTTTCTAGAACTTCACATTTTATATTTTCACATTATCATTCTCCGAAGTAAATTAAAAGCAGGATCTCCTATTTCGTGTGTGGATAACTCATAATAATTTAGTAAGAGGAATCATTTTTTTCCCAGAAAGAAGGCATCCATAGTTCCTAATATTTGTGTTTTTACCAAGTAAGAACTTTACAATGTTTAGAATTTGTTTATTTTGAGAACTACTACTACCCTATCTTTTCACTGGCAAGTCATTGCCAGACTTTTCTTCTTGTTATTGTTTTGATATATGTCAAGATTATTTCCTTTTATGAGGAAGAGCTATTTGTAAGGAATAAGAAGACTAACTTAAATTAACAAAATATCAAAATATTTTGCAAAGATTCTTTTTCAAAAGTAAGACTTTGGTAGAATTACTGAACATATACATCATAGTTTCATATTCTGATTTTAAAATTAACAAAGAACATTGATAATAACAACTAAAATTCTAATTTATTGGATACTTACTTTGTGCCAGTTTATATCCTAAGCATTTTATCTCACTAATTCTTTTTTTTTTTTAGTGTTATATGCATTTTATTTATTTATTTTTTTCAGTAAATTTATTTATTTATTTATTTATTTATTTTCCCTCCCTTTTATTGTTTTTGCCATACAATGCCATGATATCACCATGGGTTTACATATGCTCCCCCTCCAGAAACCCCTCCGTCCCCCCTCCCTCCTCCCTCCCCCCCCGGGAAATCTCGATGCACCAGCCCCGAGAATCAATCCTGGGCTGGCGATTGATTAGACATATGATAATTAACATGCTTCAATGCCCTTCTCCCATATCATCCCACCCTTTCCCTCATTCACAGAGTCCACGAGTCTATTCTATACATCTGTGTTCCTTTTGCTGTCTCGCATGTTGGGTTCTCGTTACTGTCTTTCTAAATTCCATATATATGTGTTAATATACTGTATTGTTGTTTTTGCTTCTGGCTTACTTCACTCTGGATAATGGGCTCCAGTTCAGTCCATCTGAGTAGAATTGATTCAAATGAATTTTTTTTTAATGCTGAGTAATATTCCATTGTGTATATGTACCACAGCTTTCTTATCCATTCATCAGTTGATGGGCATCTAGGTTAACACCACAGTTCAAAAGCATCAATTCTTCGGCCCCCAGCTTTCTTTATAGTCAAACTTTCACATCCATACATGACTACTGGAAAAACCATACCCTTGACTAGATAGACCTTTGTTGACAAAGTAGTGTCTCGGCTTTTTAATATGCTGTCTAGGTTGGTCATAACTTTCCTTTCAAGGAGTAAGTGTCTTTTTATTTCATAGCTGCAAATACCACCTGCAGTGATTTTCAAGCCCAAGAAAATAAAGTCAGCCACTGTTTCCACATCAAGTTGCCATGAAAAATGGGACCAGATGCTATGATCTTAGTTTTCTGAATGTTAAGCATTAAGCCAACTTTTCCCCTCTCCTCTTTCACTTTCATCAAGAGGCTCTTTAGTTCTTCTTCACTTTCTGCTATAAAGGTGGTGTCAGCTTCATATCTGAAGTTATTGATATTTCTCCGAGCAATCTTGATTCCGGCTTTGCTTCTTCCAGCCCAGTGTTTCTCATGATGTACTCTGCATATAAGTTAATAAGCAGAGTGACAATATACAGTCTTGACATACTCCTTTTCCTATCTGGAACTAGTCTGTTGTTCCATGGCCAATTCTAACTGTTGCTTCCTGACCTGCATACAGGTTTCTCAAGAGGCAGGTCAGGTGGTCTAGTATTCCCATCTCTTTCAGAATTTTCCACAGTTTATTGTGATCCACACAGTCAAAGACTTTGGCATAGTCAATAAAGCAGAAAGAGATGTTTTTCTGGAACTCTCTTGCTTTTTCAATGATGCATCAGATGTTGGCAATTTGATCTCTGGTTCCTCTGCCTTTTCTAAAACCCACTTGAATATCTGGAAGTTTAGTCACATATTGCTGAAGCCTGGCTTGGAGAATTTTGATCATTACTTTATTAACATGTGAGATGAGTGTAATTGTGTGATAGTTTCAGCATTCTTTGGCATTGCCTTTCTTAGGGATTGGGATAAAAACTGACCTTTTCCATTCCTGTGTCCACTGCTGAGTTTTCCAAATTTGCTGACATATTGAGTGCAGCACTTTTACAGCATCATCTTTTAGGATTCAAAATAGCTCAACTGGAATTCCATCACCTCCACTAGCTTTGTTTGTAGTGATGCTTTCTAAGACCCTCTTGACTTCACATTTCAGGATGTTTGGCTGTAGGTGAGCCATCACACCATCATGATTATCTGGGTTTTGAAGATCTTTTTTGTACAGTTCTTCTGTGTATTCTTGCCACCTCTTCTTAATATCTTATCCTTCTGTTAGTTCTGTACCATTTATGTCCTTTATTGAGCCCATCTTTGCATGAAATGTTCCCTTGGTATCTGTAAATTTCCTGAAGAGATCTTTAGTCTTTGTTTTCCTCTATTTCTTTGCATTGATCTCCGAGGAAGGCTTTCTATCTCTTCTTGCTATTCTTCGGAACTCTACATTCAGATGCTTATATCTTTCCGTTTCTCCTTTGGTTTTTGCTTCTCTTCTTTTCACAGCCATTTGTAAGGCCTCCTCAGACAGCCATTTTGCATTTTTGCATTACTTTTTCTTGGGGATGGTGTTGATCCCTGTCTCCTGTACAATGTCATGAACCTCTGTCCATAGTTCATCGGGCACTCTGTCTATCACATTTAGTACCTTAAGTCTATTTATCACTTCCACTGTATAATGGTAAGGGGTTTGATTTAGGTCCTACCTGAATGGTCTAGTGGTTTTTCCCCACTTTCTTTCATTTAAGTCTGACTTTGGCAATAAGGAGTTTATGATCTGAGCCACAGTCAGCTCCTTGTCTTGTTTTTGCTGACTGTATAGAGCTTCTCCATCTTTTGCTGTAAAGAATGTATGAATCTTATTTCGGGTTGTAGAGTCTTCTCTTGTGTTGTTGGAAGAGGGTGTTTGCTATGACCAGTGTGTTCTCTTGGCAAAACTCTATTAACCTTTGCCTTGCTTCGTTCTGTACTCCAAGGCCAAATTTGCCTGTTACTCCAGGTGTTTCTTGACTTCCTACTTTTGCATTCCAGTCCCCTATAATGAAAAGGACATCTTTTCCGGGTGCTAGTTCTAAAAGATATTGTAGATCTTCACAGAACTGTTCAACTTCAGCTTCTTCAGCATTATTTGTTAGGGCATAGGCTTGGATTATGGTGATATTGAAAACGGACAGAGATTGTTCTGTCATTTTTGAGATTGTATCCAAGTACTATATTTTGGACTGTTTTTTTGACTATGATGGCTACTCCATTTCTTCCAAGGGATTCCTGCCCACAGTAGTAGATATAATGGTCATCTAAGTTAAATTCTCACATTCCAGTCCATTTTAGTTTGGTGATTCCTAGAATGTCGTTGTTCACTCTTGCCATCTCTTGTTTGATCACTTCCAATTTGCCTTGATTCATGGACCTAACATTCCAGATTCCTATGCAATATTGTTCTTTACAACACTGGATGTTGCTTCTGTCACCAGTCACAACCACAGCGGGATATTGGTTTTGCTTTGGCTCCATCCCTTCATTGTTTCTGGAGTTATTTCTCCATTGATCTCCAATAGCATATTGGGCACCTACTGACCTGGTGAGTTCATCTTTCAGTGTCCTATCTTTTTGCCTTTTCATATTCTTCATGGGATTCTCGGAGAAGGCAATGGCAACCCTCTCTAGTACTCTTGCATGGAAAATCCCATGGACAGAGGAGCCTGGTAGGCTGCAGTCCATGGGGTTGGAAGAGTTGGACATGACTGAGCAACTTCACTTTCACTTTTCACTTTCTTTCTTTTTTTTTTTTTTTTGTTTAATAACTTTTTTTTTTTTAATTGTTTTTGCCATACATTGTCATGATATCACCATGGGTTTACATATGCTTCCCCTCCGGAACCACCCTCCCTCCTCCCTGCCCCCCGGGAAATCTCGCTGCACCAGTCCCGAGCATCAATCCTGGGCTGGCGATTGATTAGACACATGACAATTAACATGCTTCAATGCCCTTCTCCCATATCATCCCACCCTTACCCTCATCCACAAAGTCCACGAGTCTATTCTATACATCTGCGTTCCTTTTGTTGTCTCCCATGTTGGGTTCTCGTTACTGTCTTCTAGATTCCATATATATGCGTTAATATACTGTATTGTTGTTTTTGCTTCTGGCTTACTTCACTCTGGATAATGGGCTCCAGTTTCGTCCATCTGAGTAGAATTGCTTCAAATGAATTTTTTTTTAATGCTGAGTAATATTCCACTGTGTATATGTACCACAGCTTTCTTATCCATTCATCAGTTGATGGGCATCTAGGTTGTATCCATGTCTTGGCTATTGTAAACAATGCAGCGATGAACATTGGGGTACACGTGACTCTTTCAATTCTGGTTTCCTCGGTGTATATGCCCAGCAGTGGGATTGCTGGGTCATATGGCAGGTCTATTTGCAGCTTTTTAAGGAACCTCCACACTGTTTTCCATAGTGGCTGTACTAGTTTGCATTCCCACCAACAGTGTAAGAGAGTTCCCTTTTCTCCACATCCTCTCCAGCATTTATTGCTTGTAGACTTTTGGATGGCAGCCGTTCTGACTGGTGTAAAGTGGTACCTCATTGTGGTTTTGATTTGCATTTCTCTGATAATGAGTGATGTTGAGCATCTTTTCATGTGTTTGTTAGCCATTTTTATATCTTCTTTGGAGAAGTGTCTGTTAAGTTCTTTGGCCCACTTTTTAACTGGGTTGTTTATTTATCTAGAATGGAGCTGCAGGAGTTGTTTGTATATTTTTGAGATTAATTGTTTGTCTGTTGCTTCATTGGCTATTATTTTCTCCCATTCTGAAGGCTGTCTTTTCACCTTGCTTATAGTTTCCTTTGTTGTGCAAAAGCTTTTAATTTTAATTAGGTCCCATTTGTTTATTCGTGTTTTTATTTCCAGTATTCTGGGAGGTGGGTCATGGAGTATCCCGCTTTGGGTTATAGCAGAGAGTGTTTTGCCTATGTTATCCTCTAGGAGTTTTATAGTTTCTGGTCTTATGCTTAGATCTTTAATCCATTTTGAGTTTATCTTTGTGTATGGTGTTAGAAAGTGATCTAGTTTCATTCTTTTACAAGTGGCTGTCCAGTTTTCCCAGCACCACTTGTTAAAGAGGTTGTCTTTTCTCCATTGTATATTCTTGGCTCCTTTGTCAAAGATAAGGTGTCCATAGATGCGTGGATTTATCTCTGGGCTTTCTATTCTGTTCCATTGATCTATGTTTCTGTCTTTGTGCCAGTACCATACTGTCTTAATGACTGTGGATTTGTAGTATAGCCTAAAGTCAGGTAGGTTGATTCCGCCAGTTCCATTCTTCTTTCTCAAGATTGCTTTGGCTATACGAGGTTTTTTGTATTTCCATACAAATTGAGAAATTATTTGTTCTAATTCTTTGAAGAAGACCTCTGGTAGCTTGATAGGAATTGCATTGAATCTATAGATTGCTTTAGGTAGTATACTCATTTTCACTATATTGATTCTTCCAATCCATGAACACGGTACATTTCTCCATCTGTTTGTGTCCTCCTTGATTTCTTTCATCAGTGTTCTATAGTTTTCTATATAGAAGTCTTTTGATTCTTTAGGTAGAAATACTCCTAAGTATTTTATTCTTTTTGTTTCGATGGTAAATGGAATTGTTTCCTTAATTTCTCTTTCTGATTTCTCACTGTTAGTGTATAGGAATGCCAGGGATTTCTGTGTGTTGATTTTGTATCCTGAAACTTTGCTATATTCACTGATTAGCTCTAGTAATTTTCTCTTAGAGTCTTTAGGGTTTTCACTATAGAGGATCATGTCATCTGCAAACAGAGAGAGTTTTACTTCTTCTTTTCCAATCTGTATTCCTTTGATTTCTTTATCTGCTCTGATTGCTGTGGCCAAAACTTCCAAAACTATGTTGAATAGTAGTGGTGAGAGTGGGCACCCTTGTCTTGTCCCTGATTTCAGGGGGAATGCTTCCAGTTTTTCACCATTGAGGATAATGTTTGCTGTGGGTTTGTCATATATAGCTTTTATTATGTTGAGGTATGTTCCTTCTATTCCTGCTTTTTGGAGGGTTTTTATCATAAATGGATGTTGAATTTTGTCAAAGGCTTTCTCTGCATCTATTGAGATAATCATGTGATTTTTATTTTTCAATTTGTTAATGTGGTGTATTACATTGATTGATTTACAAATATTGAAGAATCCTTGCATCCCTGGGATAAAGCCTACTTGATCATGATGTATGATCTTTTTGATGTGTTGTTGGATTCTATTTGCTAGAATTTTGTTGAGGATTTTTGCATCTAAGTTCATCAGTGATATTGGCCTGTAGTTTTCTTTTTTTGTGGCATCTTTGCCGGGTTTTGGAATTAGGGTGATGGAGGCCTCATAGAATGAGTTTGGAAGTTTACCTTCGTCTGCAATTTTCTGGAAGATTTGAGTAGAATAGGTGTTAGCTCTTCTCTAAATTTTTGGTAGAATTCAGCTGTGAAGCCATCTGGTCCTGGGCTTTTGTTTTTTGGAAGATTTCTGATTACGGTTTCAATTTCCGTGCTAATATTATCTATCTCTTCCTGGTTTAGTCTTGGAAAGTTATACTTTTCTAGGAATTTGTCCATTTCATCCAAATTGTCCAGTTTATTTGCATATAGTTGCTGATCATAGTCTCTTATGATCCTTTGTATTTCTGTGTTTTCTGTTGTGATCTCTCCGTTTTCATTTCTAATTCTGTTGATTTGGTTCTTCTCCCTTTGTTTCTTGATGAGTCTGGCTAACGGTTTGTCAATTTTATTTATCTTCTCAAAGAACCAGCTTTTGGCTTGGTTGATTTTTGCTATGGTCACTTTTGATTCCTTTGCATTAATTTCTGCCCTGATCTTTAAGATTTGTTTCCTTCTACTAGACCTGGGCTTCTGCATCTCTTCCCTTTCTAGTTGCTTTAGGTGTATAGTAAGGTCATTTATTTGATTTTTCTCTTGTTTCCTGAGGTGAGCTTGTATTGCTATTAACTTTCCCCTTAGCATTGCTTTCACAGTGTCCCATAGGTTTTGAGCTGTTGTGTTTTCATTTTCATTCGTTTCCATGCATAACTGAATTTCATTTTTAATTTCTTCTGCGATTTGTTGGTTATTCAGCAGTGTGTTGTTGAGCCTCCATATGTTGGAAATTTTGAGAGGTTTTCTCCTGTAGTTGATATCTAATCTCACTGCATTGTGGTCAGAAAAGATGCTTGGGATGATTTCAATATTTTTGAATTTATCAAGGTTAGGTTTATGGCCCAGGATGTGATCTATCCTGGAGAAGGTCCCGTGTGCACTTGAGAAAAAGGTGAAATTCCTTGTTTTAGGGTGGAATGACCTATAAATATCAATTAGGTCTAGTTGGTCTATTGTTTCATTTAAAGTTTGAATTTCCTTGTTACTTTTCTGTCTAGTTGATCTATCCATTGGTGTGAGTGGTGTATTAAAGTCTCCTGCTATTATTGTGTTGTTGTTGATTTCCCCTTTCATATTTGTTAGCATTTGCCTTACATATTGTGGAGCTCCTATGTTAGGTGCATAAATATTTATAATTGTTATTTCTTCTTCCTCGATTGATCCTTTGATCATTATGTAATGTCCATCTTTATCTCTTTTCACTGCCTTTATTTTAAAGTCTACTTTATCAGATATGAGTATTGCCACTCCTGCTTTCTTTTGGTCTTTATTTGCATGGAATATCTTTTTCCAGCCTTTAACTTTCAGTCTATATGTGTCCCTAGGTTTGAGGTGGGTCTCTTGTAGACAACATATATAGGGGTCTTGTTTCTGTATCCAATCGGCCAATCTTTGCCTTTTGGTTGGGGCATTCAGCCCGTTTACATTTAAGGTAATTATTGATAAGTATGATCCCGCTGCCATTTATTTTATTGTTTTGGGCTCCAGATTATCTATCCCATCGGTGTTTCCTATCTAGGAAAGATCCTTTAGCATTCGTTGGAGGGCTGGTTTGGTATTACTGAATTCTCTCAGTTTCTGCTTGTCTGAGAAAATTTTGAATTCTCCTTCAAATTTGAATGAGATCCTTGCTGGGTAGAGTAGTCGGGGTTGTAGATTGTTTTCTTCCATGACTTTAAGTATGTTTTGCCATTCCCCTCTGGCCTGAAGCGTTTCTGTTGAGAGATCAGCTGTTATCCTTATGGGATTCCCCTTGTGAGTTATTTTTTGCTTCTCCCTTGCTGCTTTTAATATTTGGTCTTTGTATTTGATATTTGCCAATTTGATTAATATGTGTCTTGGGGTGTCCCGCTTGGGGTTCATTCTATTTGGGATTCTCTGTGTTTCTTGGACCTGAGTGGCTATTTGCTTCCCCAGTTTAGGGAAGTTTTCTACAATTATCTCTTCAAGAATTTTCTGATGGTCTTTCTTTTTGTCTTCTTCTTCTGGAACTCCTATGATTCGAATATTGGTGCGTTTAATATTGTCCCAGAGGTCTCTAAGGTTGTCTTCATTTCTTTTAATTCTTTTTTCATTTTTCCTTTCTGTTTCATTTATTTCTGCCATTCTGTCTTCTACCTCACTTATTCTGTCTTCTATCTCTGTTATTCTACTGTTGGTTCCCTCCAGGGTGTTTTTGATCTCATTTATTGCATTATTCATTGTATTTTGACTCTTTTTCATTTCTTCTAAGTCCTTGTTAAAGCTTACCTGCATCTTCTCAATCCTTGCCTGCAGGTTATTGAATTGCAACTCCAACTTATTTTCCAGGTTTTGGATCATTTTCACTATCATTATTCGGAATTCTTTGTCAGGTAGACTTCCTATCTCTTCGTCTTTTGTTTGGTCTAGGGGGTATTCACTTTTCACTTTCATGCTTTGGGGAAGGAAATGGCAACCCACTCCAGTATTCTTGCCTGGAGAATCCCAAGACAGAGGAGCCTGGTGTGCTCTTGTCTGTGGGGTCGCACAGAGTCGGACACTACTGATGCGACTTCACAGCAGCAGCAGCATGGAATTCTCCAGGCAAGAATACTGAAGTGGTTTGCCATTCTCTTCTCCATTGGACCACATTCTGTCAGACCTCTCCACCATGACCCGTCTGTTTTGGGTGGCCCCACACGGCATGGCTTAGTATCATTGAATTAGACAAGGCTGTGGGCCTTGTGATCAGATTGGCTAGCTGTCTGTGATTGTGGTTTCAGTCTGTCTGCCTTCTGGTGCCCCCTTTAAGTGCCTACTGTCTTAGTTGGGTTTCTGTTACCTTGAACGTGGGGTATCTCTTCACGGCTCCTCCAGCAAAGCGCAACCCCTGCTCCTTACCTTGGACATGGGATATCTCCTCACAGCCATTGCTCCTGACCTTGGACTTTGGGTAACTCCACTCAACCGCCGCTCCTGACCTTGGACATGAGGTAGCTCCTCTTGGCCACTCCTGTGCGGAGTAGAGGATTCTGCAAATAGGGAATTCTATTGCTGTTACTTGCAGTGTAGTAAGTGTACTAAGTTTGATGGGCATGATGCCATAGTGGTATGGTCCAAATTTTGGAGAATCTGTTGAAGAGCTTAAGCATGGTTTTATATGATAGAGACACTATAGGTCTCGGCCATATAACTGACATAGTTATATTCATGCTGAAGATAAATCCCTTTTGAATGAGTAAGGAGATGGGTTTTGGAGACAAAACTGGTGGTAGAGGGGCCAGTTTCAGTCTTCCATGTGAAAGATGAAGACTTTAGATTAGGTCCATGATAGTAGGGGACCCATCTAAGTGTAGTTAAGAAATAAATTTGCAGGATCCAATGATGCTTAGCTCTGGGTGATGAGGAGATGGAGGGATAAGCAGTAAGTATCAGATTTTCAGCCTATATAACTGGGTAGATTGTAGAGTCAGCAACTAAGAGAAATACAGAAAGAGGGGCAGGCAGAGAATAAAATGAGTTTAGTTTGGGGGCACTTTGGGTTTGGTACAGTCAGTGGTGATGCTGTGCTGTGCTCAGTCGCTCAGTTATATCCAGCTCTTTGTGACCCCATGGACTGTAGCCTGCCAGGTTCCTCTGTCCATGGGGATTCTCCAGGCAAGAATACTGGAGTGGGTTGCCATGCCCTCTTCCAGGGGATCTTCCCAACTCAGGTTTCAAACCCAGGCTTTGCATTGCTGGCGGATTCTTTACCAGCTGACCCATAAGGGAAGCCCAGAATGCTGGAGTGGGTACTGTATCCTTTCTCCAGGGGATCTTCCTGACCCAGGAATTGAACTGGAGTCTTCTGCATTGCACCTGAATTCTTTATCAGCTGAGCTACCAGGGAAGCCCCGAGTGGTGATTGTCAGTAGAAACTGATGATATGCATCTGTCATTCTTTCTGCAGGGATTTGAGGTGGAGTCAGGTTTAGGAATCATAAGCCTTTTGTGGTAGGTGCAACTTTTAGAGTGACTAAAATCATGGTGCAAGTGAGCATAGTGTGTTATATATGGACCACTGAGGTCCCTGGGTTGGGTGAAGAAAGGTGAGCCTACCGAGGAGATTGAACAAAAGTAATGAGAGATAGAGTGAACCAATAGTATGTAGTACTACATTTGGGAAAATGTAAATGAGTTGTGGTGCTGTTGTTGTTCAGTTGCTCAGATGTGTCCAACTTTTCATGACCCCATGAAATAAGGGTCAAAAAATGTCCATTAGGTTAAGCCACGTTGATAACTTGATTTTTGCAAGAAGAGATCTAGTAGAATGCTGTTGACAGAAACCATGATCCATTGGGTTTGAAAGCAAATGTTAGGCTGGGAATTGAGATGGCAGGTAAGGAATTCTCTTTCAAGTATTTTGGTTCATAAAGGGAAAAGCTTGAGTAGTAGCTATAGGTGAGTATTTGCGTGTTTGTGTGTGTGTTGAGGGTGTGGACATGGGTTTGGGTGGACTCCGGCAGTTGGTGATGGACTGGGAGGCTTGGGTGCTGTGGTTCATGGGGTCACAAAGAGTCAGACACAAGTGTGACTGAACTGCCTGAACTAAGAGGGTGGCAATAGAATCATTAGGTTTCTAGGATGTGGGAAAAGAGGCCACTGAGAGGGGAGGGTAAAGATATAGGAGAAGTTATGACCACTGTGCAGGTCCCAGAGAGGCCTTAGGCCCTAAAGAGACATGGACGCACATGAACTTATAGAGTCATTCCTTTACAGAAAGAAAAGAATCATGATGAGTATGCTTGTAATAGATCAGTTGTATTAGACAGTGTAGGTCACATATATTAGACAGTCCAGTGATAACAATGCTGCTGGTTTCAGCCATGCAGAGGAGTAAGGAGGCAAATAAATGTGATGAGCGATGAAGAGAGTAGTCAAGGTTCTTACTAGCTTTGAAGTGCTGAAGTTAAGAGTAATTAAAAATCCCTGAAGAGTCCATATATACAATGGAAATTACTCAGCCATAAAAAGGAATAAAATTGTACCATTTGCAGAGATGTGGATGGACTGTCATACACAGTGCAGTCAGAAAAGAACAAATATCATATATTAATGCATACATGTGGAATCTAAAAATATGATATAGATGATCTTATGTGCAAAAGAGAAATAGGGACACAGGCTTAGACAAGAAACCAATGGACTCCCAGGGGCAGGGGGTTTCGGGGATGGGTGGGATGAGTTGGTAGATTGGGATTGACATATATACACTATTGACACTATGTATAAAATAGATAACTAATGAGAACCTACTTTATAATTCAGGGAACTCTACTCAATGCACTATGGTGACCTAAATGGGAAGGAAATCCCAAAAAGAGGGGATGTGTATCTATGTATAGGTGACTCACTTTTCATCTATATAGTACAGTAGAAACTAACAACAATGTAAGGCAATTATGCTCGAATAAAAATTAATTTTAAAAATCCCCAAAGAATTGTGCTAGGAACTGTATCTTTGTTCATAGGGATTGGGCAGGAAGAAGCTGGGACTAGTTGAGGATTTAGACTTTAAACTTCAACTTTGGTGACTTTGACTATAGGTGCTGAGAGGTAGGCAGGTAGACAGGAGATATTTCCTTTAGATTGTTGGTTTTCAAACATGACTGCTTATAGGAGACACTTGGAGAGCTTTTACAAAATGATGCCAAGGTCACCCTGTGAGCTTTTAAATTGCTGATTTCATGTGGTAGAATGTCATAAATATTTTTTAAAGCTCCTGGGTGATTTGACTGTACAGCCAGGGTTGAGAACCACTGCTCTAGACCAATGGTCAGAAAATCTTTTCATAAAGGGTGACATAGGAAATATTTTAGGCTTTGTGGGCTATATTGTCTCTATTAGAATGACTCATCTCTGTCATAAGTCAAAAACAGGAGCCTAGATAATACATAATTAGAGCATGGGTATGTACCAATAAAACTTTATTTGTGGACACTGAAATGTGAATTCCACATCTTTTTCACATGTCATGGAAGATTTTCTTTTTCTTTTTTCCCCAACAATTAAAAAGAATGTGAAGAGCATTAGCTCTTGGGTCATATCAGTGTAGGTTGCAGTTTGCAGATCCCCATGTTAGACCTTTGCTGCTCAGAGTGTTAGGTCCTAAACCAACCAATTCCTCAAAGGGAGTTAGAAATGCAGAATTCTGAGCCTTGAGTGAGTTCTGCTGAGGCAGAATCTGCATTTCAATAAGATTCTAAAGTAAAGGATTTGCAGCTTCAAGTTTGAGAATCATTAATCTGCTCTAGCCTGTACTGTCTCATTCCCATTCAGCTCAGGAAACAGGGCAGCCTCTTCATCCCTCTAGGTGTTTCAGTGACCTTTTAATGGCGGTTAGAGAGCATTTAAGGAGAACTCTGTGGTAAGAAGCTGTCATCCAGGTATTCTGAATTGTTTAACAATTCAGATGGAATGGTTTTAGGTCTTATAGGCACAAGTGGAAAGTTGACATTCTGTTATTAAAAGGAAGGGTTTAATTTATATTCTAGCGCATATACAAAGAATCTGTCTTCATACAGAACAGCAAAGTTGCAGTTCTTAGAGGCAGAACCAAACTTTTCTAAGAAACACCTTGAATTTACTCAACAGCCTCTAATGAGGACTTTTTTGAGACGTTAGAGAATTACAACCAGGACTGTGTAAGAGGTCATCTTAGCTTAGCTTTGTGGGAGAAAAGTCATGGAAACCATGAAAGAATATTAAACATCTAAAAACTAGCTCATGCATTCACAATGAGCCCATTGCTAAAGGAAATGACCCCTACCGTTTTTGCATTGTACAGATTAGAAAAGTGAATTACTTAGCAAATACTTGCTTCTAAAACTCAGTTAAGTTGGAAAGAATATTAAAGTAGGACTCAACGCACCATATTTCAACTTGGATATGAGGAAGCCAATTAACTTTTTTTTTTTTTATTGGTTTTGCCATACAATGACATGATATCACCATGGGTGTACATATGTTCCCCCTCCAGAACCCTCCTCCCTCTTCCCTCCCCACTCCCTCCCCCTGGGACATCTCAGTGCACCAGTCCCGAGCAAAAATCCTGGGCTGGCGATTGATTTCACATATGATACTTAACATGTTTCAATGCCATTCTCCCATATCATCCCACCCCTGCCCTCATCCACAGAGTCCATGAGTCTGTTCTATACATCTGTGTTCCTTCCGCTGTCTCGCATGCTGGGTTCTCTTTACCATCTTTCTAAATTCCATATATATGCATTAGTATACTGTATTGTTGTTTTTCCTTCTGGCTTACTTCACTCTGAATAATAGGCTCCAGTTCCATCCACCTGAGTAGAACTGCTTCAAATGAATTTTTTTTTTTTAGTGCTGAGTAATATTCCATTGTGTATATGTACCACAGCTTTCTTATCTATTCATCAGTTGATGGGCATCTAGGTTGCTTCCATGTCCTGGCTATTGTAAACAATGCAGCGATGAACATTGGGGTACACATGGCTCTTTCAATTCTGGTTTCCTCGGTGTATATGCCCAGCAGTGGCATATACAATTAACATTTTTTAAACCTTACCTTTTTAATCAAAATGAGGATCATGTTTTTGAGACCAGTTTTCTTCCCAGCGTTATTCTAAAGATTATAAATATATAGTAGTGTGCTCTGAAAAGTACTAATTGTTATTGTGATGTAGATTAACCCAGCCTATGTGTGTTCATAAAGAGCTAGACTTAGACTGTGTGTTTATGGGTTGACAAAACAACTGTTAGGACTGTTTACAAGAATTCTCAAGCTGAACGAAAGTATTTATTCTGTAAGAAAGAAATAATTTCCCTTTAGCTTCAGTTATTACACTTAAACAGATTTACTTCCCATTTGACTCTGGTAAGAATAAGATTAATAATGGAACTGTAGCAACTCTGAAACATTAATTCCCTCAGGATGTGGAGAAAAACCACATGCATATAAATGTGTTTAACATTGATTTCCCATGTTATTTACTTTGGCTAATTTCCTTTTAAACTCATGTATATGTGTAGATTTAGGCACCTGTTGAGGAGAACATTAAACACTGGCTTATTTTATTCATCTTTTTTTTATTACCTCATTTCACCGCTTTTGTAAAATACAAGCTATATCACTTTGTCCTTTAAGCAGTATTTGGACAAAGACGAAAAAGATCATAGTCTCTTAAACTTTAATGCTATCCTTATATGACCATAAGGGAATGATCCCCTTCTGACTTCCTACATTCCCTTTCAACAAGTTTGACCTTGCAGAAATTTTAAAATATGAACTGTAACCTGGTATTAAAAGATACTATGCAGCTGATAGAACTTACCACCAGAGGTATTAATGTCATGCCACTTTTAGGAGTTGAAAGCTCTGATGATAGATTCCTGAAAGGGTTAAAAATACATGCAGAGTAGACTTTTCCAGTCATATCTCTCGGTACACTTCTGTGATGTATACATTATGTTTCAGCCAAAACCAGACTGTTTCTCAAAGGAGCATGCATTTTTCTGTGGTTGGAACTTTGCTTATAATGTTCTCTATATTTAGAAAGTCCCATAGCCACCCTTTGCTGACAAAATCTTATCCATCCTTCAGAGCTCAGCTCACAAGCCCCCTCATTCACATATCCTTCCTGATCCTGCCAACTGAATATGATATTTATCTCCGTTGAGCCCTCAAAGCACTTTGTATGTACCTCTCTTATGGCACTTAGCTCATTCTGCCTTATGTTTTAGTTATTTGTGACCTTGACTTTTTTCCTTTGCAAGGCAGCTGGAGACTATGTCTTCTTTATTCTTGAAACTCTTGAAAGTTAAAGCTCCTATTTCCTCAAGAAGATTTCTTGTAAAGACTAAAGGTAGACAGGTTAAAAAAGGGACAGCTTATGCCAAATAGTTTCTTTTATTTTTAGAGAATATTGATCAAAGGGGAATATATACTATTTAATAAGGAAATTGTATGTGAGTTAGCAGTAGAAATATAATATGTTAAGTAGATGAATGAAGAGATGTGTAGAGACTGTAGAGAAGTGGACAAGATAAAAGAAGGAGGAGCCAGAAGAATGTTGGAGTTTTGTGATCACAAGGATGAATTCTCTTGAAAGCCCACTTGAACTGTTAACTGATGCTGTTGCCATCCCATTCTTCCATCTACTCCTGAGCTCTGTGTCATCACTGACAGCTTCCCACATCAAGCATCTGTGTGTCTGAATTTTTGCCTCAGGCGTTACTTCCATGACATAGACTTTTGCTCAACTTAAACAAGGCAACTTAAGATGTTTGCTTAACTTACTAGAAATAGCAGGGAGTTCAGGAGCCTGTGGGTAGCCCTCAACAGTGAGGGATGACAGTCAGTGGTTAAATATTCCACCTTCTTGGCTCCTCAGTAAGGTAATTCTGAGGTATACTGTATGTGATTTGTCAGAAAGTCCTTGGTGGGATTGAGTCTCAGTTGGCTACAGCAGTTATCTATTCAGTGACACATTATTTATTTGTTTTTCTCCCTCCCCAATCTTACTTTTATTTCTCCCTACTTTGTGCTTTCTTGGGTCATGTAACAAATAGGGTCTTCCTTTGGGCTAGTCCATCCTAAGACAGTCTGATCAAATAGAGTTAAGGTCTTAGCAAAGAATAAATTACCTCAATTATGAAGTTCACTCTCCACATTTGTAGTTTTATAATGAGAGTCATTGTTCAGTCACTAAGTCTTGCCTGACTCTTTGCAACCCCATGGACTATGGCACACTCCTCTGTCCTCCCCTATCTCTTGGAGTTTGCTCAAATTCATGTCCATTGAGTTGGTGATGTTATTTAACCATCTCATCCTCTGCTTCCCCCTTCTCCTTTTATCTTTCAACCATAGATAAAACAAGCATAGTGTAATCACAGTGGGAAAAATGTAGTTAGTATCATTTTGGTGAAGAATTTTTGGAGGGGTCCAGGAAGAATTTGTGCAATGAATAAGGAATGGACTTATAAAGAGATAGTCTTGAGTTGTAGATAAAAGTAATTATATTGAACTTGCATGCTTGAAATGTAATATGTACTATTCTGCATACTTCTCATATTTCTTGACGAATTTGGCGATAATCAATATAAATTAAATATATGTTTTATATATATACATTGCATAAGTTGTCATGTCCAGTTGTCATCCCACTGCTACTGCAATATGGAAAGTGAATCTAGAAGCAGTATAGCTGATGAATCTACATTGTCACTGTTTTACATTGGTGAAGAAGCTTACAGAGGACTGATTTTGATTTAAAATTTTTTTTACCAATTACATTTATTTATCACACAAGTGTCAGGGTAATATTTATATATACTATATTCTTAGAATTACAGTCAACTTTCAGGAAAGAAAAAAAGTAGCAGCAAGAGAATTCAAAAGTCCACCCCCTGAAGGGATTTAAGGTATGAAAGAAGATACGAGAAAAATTATGGCTCTTAGGTGATAATTCACATTGGCTTAAGCCAAAAAGAGAATTTATTATTTCACATAAGAATAGCCCAGTGATAGAACTGCTCTCAGATCAGCTTGATTCATGGCTTCAACATCCCTAGGATCCTTTTTAGACCCTGCACTTAATGAGGTAGTTCTATTCTTACACTGTATCATGGGCTGCAGAAGTTTGAGGCTGTCTTCACCACAGTATAAGACAGCACAGCAGAAAGAGAGGTACACGCAAAATCAGTTGGACCTCATTGACCTGGTTTGGGTCACATGTCCATTTCCAAACATAAGTAAGCACATTAACTTATTTTACTTTCTGCTTTCCAGTTTGTATGTGATTTGTTTATTTTTCTTGACTTGCTGCACTGACAAGGTCCTCTAGGATAATGCTGAATAAAAACGGTAAGAACAGGTATTCCAACATTTTCCTGATGACTGAGAAAAACAGTTTAATGTCTCACCAAAAGTATGGTGTTAACTGTAAGTTCTTCATAGATTTCATCTATCAGATTGAGAAAGTCCCCTTCTATTCCTGAGGAGTTTTTCAAAAGTCATGATTTGGTGTTGAATTTTGTAAATGATTTTTTGTGCATCAATGAAGATATTATGTGGATTTTGTTCTTTAGTCTATTCGTATGGTGAATTATATTAGTGAACTTCACTTTCATTCCTGGCATAAACACTATAAGATCATGATGTATTGGATATGTTTGATAACTTTCTGAATTTAATGTGTGTGATTAATTTTGATGTCCATGTTCTTGAGTGATATTGGTTGTTTACATATTTCATGTAATATCTTTATCTGCTTTTGGTATCAGGGTAAAGTTGGCCTCATAAAATTAGTTGGGAAATAGTCCCTCTTCCTCTATTTTTTAATAAAGAATTTGTGTAGGAAGATGAACTTATTTTAATTCGTTATCTTGCTTTAATTCCCAAGGAATCGAATCAGTTTTACCCAAGGGCAAGAATTGACAGTGGGAGAAGATTGGTTCCCCTGAAAAAACTGAAGTATTGTTGCTGCAAGAAAGAAGAATGGAAGCTAGAACAAAATTTCTCATCACTAAGAGTAGATGAGATTCCCTGAGTTGGTGGGAGAAATGAAGATGGGTGGAATGAGGAGATAGAGCTCTAACTAAATGAAGGGTCAAAAACAGTAGCAGAGTTTATACCTAGAGGCTGTTCAGCACCCATTCTCATGGAAATCTGTTGGGAACCAACTTGAGTCTCTATCTGAACAGAATTTATTAATGTGTTGGCTGTGACAAGGACTTTGCATGAATTGCTCTTCTAATTGGCCTTGGTGAGGACTTAACCTCCTGCTAGCATGCTGACTTTCATCTGGTGTCATGAGATGCATTTCTTATTGTGGTTTTTTTAATAGATTTTTGGCCACACTGCATGGCATAAGGAATTGTAGTTCTCTGACCAGAGATGGAACCCATGCTCCTTGTATTGGAAGTTCAGAGTCTTAGCCAATGGACCACCAGGAAAGTCCCCATATGATACGTTTCTGTGCCTCCATATTTTGCTTATTTTCTACTCTACTTGCCTAAGTGGCAACTCACTTTTCAATGTCCTTTGCTCTCATACCACATGTCAACCCAATCCCCAGAGATGAAGGGTATGAACCTGTACCCCAGGGCAGTGGTGGGGGTGAAGAGGTACTTGGATGGGTTTGAACAGAGCCAAATGGAACTCTCCAATACAGACATGCATAAAAAAAGCAGCCTAGGGGATTCCCTGGCAGTCCTAGTGACTCAGATAAAGAATCCACCTGCAATGCAGGAGACCTGGGTTCAATCCCTGGGCCAGGAAGATCCCCTGGAGAAGGGAATAGCAACCCATTCTAGTATTCTTGCCTGGAGAATTCCATGGACAGAGGAGCCTGGCAGACTACAATCCATGGGATCGCAAAGATCAGACGCAGCTGAGTGACTAATACACATACACATCAGTAGTTAGGACTTGGCACTTTCACCTCTGGGGCCTGGGTTCGATCTCTCATTGGGAACTAAATCCCACAAGCTGTGTGGCATGGCAAAAAAAAAAGAAAAAAAAGAAAAGAAAACAACCACCTAATTCATCCCTTTGAAGTTCCTAAAGTATTTTTGTTCTACATCCTTCATCTTAATGTTAATCTTTAAACATGATTAACTCTTGTCAATCTTGAATTATTTTTCTTAAATTCTGAGATTGAGGGAAGATAACTGGCTAATTTTTCTTTGCTTCTGGACTAGCCAGTATCCTTAGAAAGATTTTTTTAAAAATTACAATGTCTGATCATAAAAAGGAGTTTGTTGTTTGTTTTTTTCCTCCTTACCAGCTGGTCAAAAAACCTACTTGGACTTTTATTGCACTTTATCTAGGAAATCATTGTATATCAGTATAGGATACAGTAGTATCTTGCTCAGTTTACTTCAACATTTTTAGAGTCTGCTATGCAGTATGTAGCAAGAGGGCTAGACCATGAGATGATCTAGATGAGGGCTCTCCCTTCTGGGTGCTCTATAACTCTGTAAAATGGAAGTGGTGGGCAGTGAGGACCAGACAAGAAAACATGGAAGTGTAATGGAATGTGAGAAGCTGTTAATTTAGGCAGGACCTGGTTAGGGCCCGAGCAAAGAATGAATGGCCAGTTAGACTTGTGAGAGTTCTGGGAAAGTAGGTTAAGGATTCTTTATTCTCTGGGGTTTGTTCTCCCAATCTTGCAGTCTGGGAGTAGGCCATTCAGTTAATCTAAGGACTGATTAAGCCCTTGGGAAAGTGGACTGATGGTGACTCAATTCTGATTTTAGCTAGAAACTAGTTTAATATCCTAAAATAGCAAATCCTTCTTCCTAGAAGGGAAGTTTACTTAAGACAAGAAATAACAAGAGCTATAAATCAAGACCAGAAGGCAACTTGGTGAATATATAGTATTTGAATAGAGTAGTATCCCTAGGGACAAGCCTACCCCAACTGTTAGAGTACTCTAATTTAGTGAGGGTGTCTCGCTCCTTAACCGTGAACCTGTTCTTTTTACTGCTCTTTCAAAAATGTTCCAAGTTGCTCCCTTTAACATTTCTGGTTGCAACAGCTTTTTTTTCTTTTAAATAAAATATTCCAAATTGCTTCATAAAAACACATTTAGTAAGCACTCATAACAATAATAGCTAATATTAATTGAGCATTTACTGTGTACTAGGTACTATTTTAAATGTTTCATGTGGATTATCCTCTTTGCTCCTTACACTTATGGTATGAGATAAATATTATTATCCCACCTTTTTTTTTCTTCAAATAAAGAAACTGAAGCATGTGCAAGTTAACATCTTACCCAAGGTCACATGGTTAGGAAGGCTGGGTTTAGAGCCTGTGCTATGAAGCTCTATGTGATTCTGCCTCAGTCTTTCTTTTGAGCTGGTTGAACCATTAGAGATGATTTGGTATAGTCTGTTTTTTGTTTTTAAGATAAGTGAAGAGAGAGCTCAGTTCACGACTGACCTAGTGAACCAAGCGGCTAGCTCCTGTTGTGCTTTCTGACTCACTATGGCCTGGAAACCAACTGCTTCAATTAAGACCAGCAACTTTTGTTATAAGAAGTAGAGTTTTCTTTTCTTTTTTTTTTAAAAAAAATCTTATTTATTTTCATTTTGTTTACATTATCGTGTTGGTTTTGCCATACATTGACATGAATCCTCCATGGGTATACATGTGTTCCCCTTCCGGAACCCCGCTCCCACCTCCCTCACAATTCCTTCTCTCTGGGTCATCCCAGTGCACCAGCCCTGAGCATCAGACCTGGGCTGGTGATTGATTTCACATATGATGATTAACATGTTTCAATGCCGTTCTCCCCTATCATCCCACCCTTGCCCTCTCCCATAGAGTCCAAAAGACTGTTCTATACATCTGTGTTTCTTTTGCTGAATCGCATACAGGGTTCTTGTTACCATCTTTTTAAATTCCATATATATGCGTTAGTATACTGTATTGTTTTTCCTTCTGGCTTACTTCACTCTGTATAATAGGCTCCAGTTTCATCCACCTCAGTAGAACTGATTCAAATGAATTCTTTTTAATGTGTGAGTAATATTCCATTGTGTATATGTACCACAGTTTCCTTATCCATTCATCTGTTGATGGACGTCTAGGTTGCTTCCACATCCTGGCT
Source organism: Antilocapra americana (assembly GCA_007570785.1). Lineage (NCBI taxonomy): Eukaryota > Metazoa > Chordata > Mammalia > Artiodactyla > Antilocapridae > Antilocapra > Antilocapra americana. The sequence continues at coordinate 7,728,134 of ML660772.1, forward strand.
ATTGTAAACAATGTGGCGGTGAACATTGGGGTACCCGTGTCTCTTTCAATTCTGGTTTCCTTGGTGTGTATGGCCAGCAGTGGGATTGCTGGTTCATATGGCAGTTCTATTTCCAGTTTTTTAAGGAATCTCCACACTGTTTTCCATAGTGGCTGTACTAGTTTGTATTCACACCAACAGTGTAAGAGGGTTCCATTTTCTCCACATCCTCTCCAGCATTTATTGCTTGTAGACTTTTGGATGGCAGCCATTCTGGCTGGTGTAAAGTGGTACCTCATTGTGGTTTTGATTTGCATTTCTCTGATAATGAGTGATGTTGAGCATCTTTTCATGTGTTTGTTAGGCATTTTTATGTCTTCTTTGGAGAAATGTCTTTTTAGTTCTTTGGTCCACTTTTTGATTGGGTCATTTACTTTTCTGGAATGGAGCTGCAGGAGTTGCTTGTATATTTTTGAGATTCATTGTTTGTCCGTTGCTTCGTTTGCTATTATTTTCTCCCATTCTGAAGGCTGCGTTTTCACCTTGCTTTTAGTTTCCTTTGTTGTGCAGAAGCTCTTCATTTTAATTAGGTCCCATTTGTTTATTTGTGCTTTTATTTCCAGTATTCTAGAAGGTGGGTCATAGAGGATCCTGCTTTGGTTTATGTCGGAGAGTGTTTTGCCTATGTTTTCCTCTAGGAGTTTTATAGATTCTGGTCTTATGTTTGGATCTTTGATCCATTTAGAGTTTATTTTTGTGTATGGTGTTAGAAAGTGTTCTAGTTTCATTCTTTTACAAGTGGCTGTCCAGTTTTCCCAGCACCACTTGTTAAAGAGATTGTCTTTTCTCCGTTGTATATTCTTGCCTCCTTTGTCAAAGATAAGATGTCCATAGGTGTGTGGATGTATCTCTGGGCTTTCTATTTTGTCCCATTGATCTATATTTCTGTCTTTGTGCCAGTACCATACTGTCTTGATGACTGTGGCTTTGTAGTATAGCCTAAAGTCAGGCAGGTTGATTCCTCCAGTTCTATTCTTCTTTCTCAAGATTGCTTTGGCTATTCGAGGTTTTTTGTATTTCCATACAAATTGTGAAATTATTTGTTCTAATTCTCTGAAAAAAACCTCTGATAGCTTGATAGGAATTGCATTGAATCTATAGATTTGTCTAGGTAGTATACTCATTTTCACTATATTGATTCTTCCAATCCATGAACACGGTATATTTCTCCATCTATTTGTGTCCTCTTTGATTTCTTTCATCAGTGTTTTATAGTTTTCTACATATAAGTCTTTTGTTTCTTTAGGTAGATATATTCCTAAGTATTTTATTCGTTTTGTTTTGATGGTGAATGGAATTGTTTCCTTAATTTCTCTTTCTGTTTTCTCATTGTTAGTGTATTGGAATGCCAGGGATTTCTGTGTGTTGATTTTATATCCTGCAACTTTACTATATTCACTGATTAGCTCTAGTAATTTTCTGGTAGAGTCTTTAGGGTTTTCTATGTAGAGGATCATGTCATCTGCAAACAGTGAGTGTTTTACTTCTTCTTTTCCATTCTGGGTCCCTTTTATTTCTTTATCTGCTCTGATTGCTGTGGCCAAGACTTCCAAAACTATGTTGAATAGTAGTGGTGAGAGTGGGCACCCTTGTCTTGTTCCTGACTTCAGGGGGAATGCTTCCAGTTTTTTCACCATTGAGGATAATGTTTGCTGTGGGTTTGTCATATATAGCTTTTATTATGTTGAGGTATGTTCCTTCTATTCCTGCTTTTTGGAGGGTTTTTATCATAAATGGATGCTGAATTTTGTCAAAGGCTTTCTCTGCATCTATTGAGATAATCGTGGTTTTTATTTTTCAATTTGTTAATGTGGTGTATTACATTGGTTGATTTGCAGATATTGAAGAATCCCTGCATCCCTGGGATAAAGCCTACTTGGTCATGATATATGATCTTTTTAATGTGTTGTTGGATTCTATTTGCTAGAATTTTGTTAAGGATTTTTGCATCTATGTTCATCAGTGATATTGGCCTGTAGTTTTCTTTTTTTGTGGCATCTTTGTTGGGTTTTGGTATTAGGGTGATGGTGGCCTCATAGAATGAATTTGGAAGTTTACCTTCGTCTGCAATTTTCTGGAAGAGTTTGAGTAGAATAGGTGTTAGCTCTTCTCTAAATTTTTGGTAGTATTCGGCTGTGAAGCCATCTGGTCCTGTGCTTTTGTTTGTTGGAATATTTCTGATTGCAATTTCAATTTCCGTCCTTGTGATGGGTCTGTTAATATTATCTGTCTCTTCCTGGTTTAGTCTTGGAAAGTTGTACTTTTCTAAGAATTTATCCATTTCTTCCAAGTTGTCCAGTTTATTTGCATATAGTTGCTGATATAGTCTCTTATGATCCTTTGTATTTCTGTGTTTTCTGTTGTGATCGCTCCATTTTCATTTCTAATTTTGTTGATTTGATTTTCTCCTTTCACTTTTTGATGAGTCTGGCTAATGGTTTGTCAATTTTATTTATCTTCTCAAAGAACCAGCTTTTGGCTTGGTTGATTTTTGCTATGGTCCCTTTTGTTTCCTTTGCATTTATTTCTGCCCTAATCTTTAAGATTACTTTCCTTCTAATAACTCTGGGCTTCTGCATTTCTTCCTTTTCTAGTCGCTTTAGGTGTAAAGTTAGGTTATTTATTTGACTTTTTTCTTGTTTCCTGAGGTAAGCTTGTATTGCTTTGAATCTTCCCCTTAGCACTGGTTTTACAGTGTCCCATAGGTTTTGGGTTGTTTTGTTTTCATTTTTCATTCATTTCTATGCATATTTTGATTTCTCTTTTGATTTCTTCTGTGATTTGTTGGTTATTCAGCAGTGTGTTGTTGAGCCTCCATATGTTGGAATTTTTAAATGCTTTTCTCCTGTAATTGATATCTAATCTCACTGCATTGTGGTCAGAAAAGATGTTTGGAATGATTTCAATTTTTTGAATTTACCAAGGCTAGATTTATGGCCCAGGATGTGATCTATTCTGGAGAACGTCCCATGTGCGCTTGAGAAAAAGGTGAAATTCATTGTTTTGGGGTGGAATGTCCTATAGATATCAATTAGGTCTAACCGGTCTATTGTATCATTTAAAGTTTGTATTTCCTTGTTAGTTTTCTGTTTAGTTGGTCTACCCATCGGTGTGAGTGGGGTATTAAAGTCTCCCACTATTATTGTGTTATTGTTAATTTCCTCTTTCATACTTGTTAGCATTTGCCTTACATATTGTGGTGCTCCTATGTTGGGTGCATATATATTTATAATTGTTATATCTTCTTCTTGGATTGATCCTTTGATCATTATGTAATGTCCATCTTTATCTCTTTTCACAGCCTTTATTTTAAAGTCTAATTTTTCTGATATGAGTATTGCCACTCCAGAAGCAGAATTTTGTTTCGTCTTTTTTTTTCTTTATTGGAATATAATTGCTCTGTGTTGTTAGTTTGTACTGTACAAGGAAGTGAATCAGCCATATGTATACATATGACCCCTTCCTCTTAGACTCCTCCTCCCATCCTTCCTATCTAGGTCATCACAGAGCACTGAGCTGATCTTCCTGTGATCTTCAGCAGGTTTCCACTGTTGTACACATGGCAGTGTATATGTGTCAATCCCAATCTCCCAGTTCATCCCACTCCACTCTCCCTCCACCTGTGTTTCCACATCTGTTCTCTATGTCTGCAGCTCTGTTGCTGCCCTGAAAATAGGTCCATCTGTACCGTTTTTCTAGATTCCACGTATACAAGTTAACATATATTTGTTTTTCTCTTTCTGACTTACTTTTTTCTTTTTATAAACTTTCCTGGAGTAAAACTGATGATAAGGTAGAAAAATAAAGGCCAGTGAGAATATACTAATACAAAGACAGTGGAATTTTTGTTTTCTAGATATTAACATCTACTTTCTTTCTGTTTTCTCCTAAAAATCCTCTTTTGCAAATGTATCTAGCTTTTTTATATTTCACCTAAATTCTTTGGGTTGGAAATCCATATACACATTTTATGAAGAAATACTTTAAATGCTTCTGGATGTAAAATGTCTATTTGTCCGTGTCTTCTAAGCTGTTTGGTTTTTTTGCTTATTAATTTTTATTGAAGTATAGTTGATTTACAGTATTGTGTTAGTTTCTGCTGTACAGCAAAGTGAGTCAATTATACATATATATATATCTGCTCTTTTTAAAATTCTATCCCCATGTAGGTCATTACAGGATATTGAGTAGTGTTCCCTATGCTATACACTAGGTTCTTATTAGTTATCTATTTCATATATAGTAGTGTGTATATATCAATCCTAATCTCCCAATTTATCCCGTTTCCCCCCTGGTATGTCTCTGTCATGTAAGCTTTTAAAAAGTTTTCTTTCATTGCTTCATCCTGACTGGATAGGATCCACCTTCCTTAGAGTGAGAGCGAGTTCAGTCCCTAAACAGCCTGAGCTTCATCCTCTCCAGACTGAATACTGCCAACTTGCGATTTATGTGTGGTTTTAGTCAAGCCTTCCTTGGATTTAAGTGGGAACACTGAGGCTTTTCACTGGAAAATTCACTTTGCATTTCACTTCACTTCCTAGAGGTTAGAGGTATGACTGTATGTATAGAGATATTATCTGGTCTCTCTATCTGTTTGCTTTTTACATTTTAAGCTGTAACCTAATTCCTCATATCCTATGTTCATTCTTACATATAGTTTTCTACTTTTCTTTTTTTTCCCTTTGGGAAGTAGATGACTGTAAACTATATATTAAGCATAACAATTGTCTTTTTACTGTTATTTTCCATATTTTATTAGGTTTTACACAAAAATGCAAATGCATTTGCTGCTAACCTGGCATCAAAACAAGGAAGTAAATAAGCCAAATAACATAAAAACCCTTCTGTGAAGAAAGTCCCACACAAGTCTCATTCACTAATAAATAAGACAAGACTTATCATACTGAATGAAATTGGATAGTGTTTTATCCACTAGGTATTTGAATATGGCACAATTTATTTATCTCTTTGTATTAAAAACAGTGATAACACTTTCAAGAACATTGACTTTTGCCAGAGGTACTGCATACCTAAAGGGATAGAGTAACAGCATTTGCATAGAAGGAACATTAACTATATTTCAAACTGTTAGTATGTTGGGCAAAAAGGGAAAAGTTACACAGTCATAAAAATGGAGGAGCCATTCTAAAATTAAGGATCAATGTGTAAACAAACCAAACAGATCATTATGTCCTGAACACAGCTCAGAGTGGCTGAAATGTTTAATCTCTATTTGAGTCTTGCTCTTGCCTCTGGTTTTGATGTGCTTAGATGATTCATAAGTTATTTCTACTCAGTTTCTTCATAGGGGAATGGAACTCATTTGTCGCAGTTTGAAGTGAAGCATGTTTTCATGTTTTCTTAGTCTATATGGCAAACAGGTTGAGTTTGCAGTGTGAGCATGCCCTTTTAATCTATTTGAAGATTAATTTTGGAAGCAGCATCTGCTCCTGGAGATTATTTTTGACTAGCTTTCTGAGTGATGAAGGGTAATCAATCTAGATGGGAATCATGCATACTGATCTTGGCTACTTATTTCTCTTTCATGAGTTGTCTTTTTCAGGTTTTATCAACACATGAAAAGGAGATAAGGCAGGGATCAGGAGAGGACCTGCACTGGCTTCATTCATGCACAATGCCAAGTGCATGAGTCCAGGTCACTTTGGACCTGAGACTGACTAAGGATCACTGCTCTGTGCAGTGGGTGAACTCCTGCCTGAGTCCCAGGAAGCTCTACCTCTGACTCAGTGACCTTGGTCAAGTTGCTGAACTTCACCAGAACTGAGTTTTCTTATCCAAGAAATGAAGAATTAGAGTCAATGAAGTTACTTACAGAGCTATTATTCTGTGATTCTAAGTAAAAGAGGAAAGTCACGTTGGTCTGACTCTTGAGGAGCCAGGCGAGGCTCTTGGCACCTTGTACAGGGGTGGATACCTAGGTAGTGACCTTTTTTGTTCTTTATCCTCCTTGGTCTGAAGAAGACATTCCTTTGGGAGACGCCCCTGGTTGCATTTGCAGCTCTATCTTTGCATGTAAAGGAGATTCTAATGTGCTGGTGTCTTGATAATATAGCTTCTTGGGGAGAAAAATACTTTCTGCACAAACAGAGGCTCTTCAGCTTATCCCATGCTCTGCCAGATCTGTCCTGCTGACAGATGAATGTTCCTTAGCAGTGTGGAGACTAAGTGGAACCTATTCCTAATTCTTGTATTTTTATAGATTGGCTGAGCTTGATTCTAAAACACCACAGCAAAGCTCTCTTATATACTGAGCTGGGCTATGTAGTTTAATTTCTAAGTCTCTTTATCTCCTAAAACCCCAAACTAAACCTCATCCCCTTACTATAATCTGTGTAGGAAGTCAAAGAGATTAGAGCTCTCTCCAGGAGATCAGCACCCTTCACTCCCCGTCCCCAGCAACAGAAGAGCTGAAATAGAAGGGTCTCCTTCTGGGCTGTTTAGACAAGGCTATGGCATCAGTCTTTGGTACCTAGTCACAGGGTGGTAAGGAGTAAGAGAGTCCCAATTGTGAGATGCAGTGACCACATCGCTAGGTACACACAGCACTTTGAATGTCTTACACTGGTTTTAAAGTGATATAAGGATGATAGGAGATGTGTTATATGAATTTGGACCTCAATTTCTCCATTTTTATAAAGAGGATAATGTCTTTTCCTTTTCGTTGCCATTAAGATAATATGTTTACTGCTTTAAAATTAGGATTTGGATACATAATGTTTAAGTATTACAGAGCACTTTTATTTCTCCTCTTATAATACTGATGTGTCTTGTTCTATAAAATTAGCTTTTTAACAATCAGAAACTATCTTTTATAATTTATGAAATCCTGTTATGCTCTCCTAGAAAATTTTAATTGTGATGGCATTAGTAAAGTAAAGTGGTTTATTTAGATTCACTAGAACACTAATCTGATTAGGGTATGTTCAATTCTGAGTTAATTTATACAAATATCTTTTATTCAGAATATTGTAACTTGGTCATAAAAATATAACTCAGGGATAAATATGCCAAAAATACAACCTAGTCTTTTGAGAATTTACAGTAAATAATATAGCAAAATGTACTGATTTTTTAGGTACTCATTCATATTCAATGACAGAGAATTCTGAATTTTTACAATGATCATTTGGCTGGAGAGTAGAAACAAAGGATCCCTCTCTTTTTCATTTGCTATTTTTGCTGAGCTTTAAATTATACATATGGACAAAAAACTTGGAAATGTAGTGATAGGCTAGGTTCTTGGTTTAAAACAAATGTTGAAATAACGTCTACCTCACAAAAATAAAAACTTACATTTTTTTTTAAAAAAAAAGAACAAAAGGAGTTTTAAAACCTCCTTTTAAAAGATGACAACAAAAAAGACAGAAAATATGAATGAAAATAAGGATTAATGCAAAAGCTTATAGAAAAGTACTTACAATTTACCTTATTGTCATAAAATAACATTTTGTCGTCAACATCTCTGTTGATTCAAGTCAAATTTTTTCCTGACTTACTTGGCTCTGAATAAAAACATAATAAATGTAGCTATTTCAAGAGCTGGATGAAGTGGCTTTAAAAGTTTAAAAAGTATTCCAGTTATTTTGTTTTATTAAAACAATAAAAGTCAGAAACTATTTGTCAGTATAATATCTGCAATTAAGGTAAACAGTTCTTTTAATCATATATCTTTTAAGTTGATGAAGATATAAAATTTTGTGTATCCTGAAACCATGGCAAAAATTAAAAAACAAAATAAATGTCATTATTTATATTCTGATATGTATTTTGAAAGTGGTTCAATTTAAGTCATAAAAGGATAGAAACAGCTTCAGAACTTAAGATCATGCCAAAAAAAAAAGAATTAAAAAGTTATATTGATCTCAGTCTCTAAGTATTGAAGAATGAAAAACATTGACAATATTTTGATCTTTCCTCATTCAATTTTGGCAGTCCTTAGCTAAAGAATTTGGTAGGTCTGAGCTTTTAGAAGGCTTTTAAAGGAATATAGGTAAATAGGAATACACTTTTTTTTCACTCCTCCTCCTCCCCCATCCCCAGTTTATTTCTCAGTATGCACAGAAGAATTGGCAACAGAGACTAGAAGAACATTTTCATTTATATTTCTTCCAAACTAGACTGTATTACCTTGAAACAGGGCACTTTCTCTGAAATAAGAGCCATCTGATTGATTCCCTAGTGAGACTGGGATAGTTTTCTGTTACCATTAACTTACTAATCTACCCCTGAGTTCAGATGTTTTCTTTAGTCCTATTTTACCTATTTTCCTTGGAAGGATACTAATGGCTTGTTGATTTCAATGCCAGGAAGCTTTTTAAAGTCATTCACGCCAAATGTACTTTTCTGACATATTTTGGTGGTCATTATGCAAAAACAAATTTAGGAGGTAAATCAAAGGTGATGACTTTACTTTTTAAAACAGTATGTCTAGAGGAGTCCTGTGATTTGAAAGTAACTTTCCCATTACAATTTCTTTTAAATACAGTTCAGTTTAGTCACTCAGTCATGTGCAACTATTTATAATCCTGTGGACTGCAGCATGCCAGGCTTCCGTGTCCATCACCAACTCCCAGAGCCTGCTCAAACTCATGTCCATCGAGTCGGTGATGCCATCCAACCGTCTCATCCTCTCTTGTCCCCTTCTCCTCCTCCGTTCAATCTTTCGCAGCATCAGGGTTTTTTCTAATGAGTCAATTCTTCGCATCAGGTGGCCAAAGTACTGAAACTTCAGCATCAGTCCTTCTTCCAATGAATATTCAGGACTGATTTCCTTTATGATTGTCTGGTTTCATCTCTTTGCAGTCCAAGGGACTCTCAAGAGTCTTCTCCAATACCACAGTTAAAAAACATCAATTCTTTGGTGCTTAGCTTTCCTTATAGTCCAATTTGCACATCCATACATGACTATGGGAAAAAACATAGCTTTGACCATACAGACCTTTGTTGGCCAAGTAATGTCTCTGCTTTTTAATATGTTGTCTAAGTTGGTCATAGCTTTTTTTCCAAGGAGCAAGCATCTTTTAATTTCATGGCTGCACCATCTGCAGTGATTTTGGAGCCCAAGAAAATAAAGTCTGTCACTGTTTTCATTGTTTCTCCATCTATTTCCCATGAAGTGATGGGACCAGATGCCATGATCTTAGTTTTCTGAATGTTGAGTTTTAAGCCAACTTCTTCCCTCTTTCATTTTCATCAAGAGGCTCTTTAGTTCCTCTTCGCTTTCTGCCATAAGGGTGGTATTATCTGCATATCTGAGGTTATTGATATTTCTCCCGGCAATGTTGATTCCAGCTTATGCTTCATCCAGCCTGGCATTTCACATAATGTACTCTGCATATCAGTTAAATAAGCATGGTGATAATATACAGCCTTGACGTACATCTTTCCCAATTTGGAACCAGTCCATTGTTCCATGTCTGGTTCTAACTGTTTCTTCTTGACCTTCATACAGGTTTCTCAGGAGGAAGGTAAGGTGGTTTCATATTCCTTTCTTTTTAAGAATTTTACACTGTTTGTTGTGATTCATGTAGTTAAAGACTTTGGCGTAGTCAATGAGGCGAAAGTAGCTGCTTTTCTGGAATTCTCTTGTGTTTTCCATGATCCAGCAGATATTAGCAACTTGATCTCTGATTCCTCTGTCTTTTCAAAGTCCAGCTTAAACATCTGGAAGTTCACGTTTAACGTACTGTTGAAGCCAGTTTGGAGAATTTTGAGCATTACTTTGCTAGTGTGAGATGATTGCAATTGTGTGGTAGTTTGAAAATCCGTTGGCATTGCCTTTCTTTGGGACTGGAATGAAAACTGACCTTTTCTAGTCCTGTGGTCACTGCCGAGTTTTCCAAATTTGCTGGCATATTGAGTGCAGCACTTTCACAGCATCATAAGATTTTGAAATAGCTCAACTGGAATTCCATCACCTCCACTAGCTTTGTTCATAGTAATGCTTCCTAAGGCCTGCTTTACTTCACACTCCAGGATGTCTGGCTCTAGGTGAGTGATCACACCATTGTGATTATCTGGATCATGAAGATCTTTTTTGTATAGTTCTTCTGTGTATTCTTGACACCTCTTCTTAATATCTTTTGCTTCTGTTAGGTCCATACCATTTCTATCCTTTATTGAGCCCATCTTTGCATGAAATGTTCCCTTGGTATTTCTGATTTTCTTGAAGAGATCTCTAGTCTTTCCCATTCTGTTGTTTTCCTCTGTTTCTTTGCATTAATCACTGAGGAAGCCTTTCTTATCTCTCCTTGTTCGTCTGTCTTTCTTTTTGTCCTTTGCCTTTAGCGTCTCTTCTTTTCTCAGCTATTTGTAAGGCTTCCTCAGACAACCATTTTGCCGTTTTCAGTTTCTTTTAAATACAGTTATTTTAAAATAGTTTTAATACTTGCTTCTTTTAAGTGACATATGCTCCTGTTTATTAATGAATAATGCATGTACTTGCAAATTCTGTATATATAGATGTTGGAACTATTATTAACAGTATTTTCTCTAGTGATTTTGCTAGAAAGGATCATCTAAATTAGTAGTCATTTAGAAAGTGAGTCACTTTTATTTGAATATTTTTGCTCTAGAAACCATACTAGAAACAGGCTTATATAAGCAGAGAAGGTTGAATTTCTTTGATTACTCCTGTCCCTCTTAGGATGCCTTCCTTTCTTACCTGTGAAAGGTAACTTTGAATAACATCTTCCTGACTGATTTCCCCACTATACTTTTACCAAGTTCTATTCTTGCAAGGCGGAACCCAAGTCTCTAATATAATTTTTTCACCTCTTTTTCTTTCATCCTTATAGTTTACCTGGGTTGTAGTTTGTTACAAAAGCAATTTTTTCTCAGTTTCCTTTTTTTGTGAAAGGAATCTCAGGTTTGTAGAATTGAAATGACATCTTTTTTTTTCTAATTACAACTTTAATTGAACCCACATCATTAAAATAACATTTTTGAGCTTTTTCTAATTATAACAATACAGCATTCTCAGTGTTGGGCATTTGGAGATCAAGAAAATACCACAAGCCTAAGGAAAGACAAAACAAACTGAAAAAAATTAAAATAAAAATAATTTGCAATTTTACTACATTAAGTACCCTATTTTGGGGTAGGTCCTTCAAGTAATTATACCTTTAAATTATAACTACTTATTAATAATCCCTCAATGATACAAACTTATTTTATAAACATATACACACAGGTCCAGATGGCTCTGAATTTTATGTTCCGTTGTCTCTTGTCCCCTTGGCTACCTTTTGTTACCATTATTTTAGGTATACAGCGAGTTTGCCACTCAGTTGCTTTCAGTTGTGTTCGACTCTTGGGACACTGTGCACTATAGCCTGCCAGGCTCCTCAGACCATAGGATTCTGCAGACAGATATACTGGAGTGGTTGCCATGGCCTCCTCTGGGGCACCTACCCGACATAGGGATTGAACCCCTGTCTCCTCTGACTCCTGTATTGAAGGTGGTTTCTTTACTGCCACCAGGGAAGCTTGTATAACAAGTTTTGGCTTCGATTTTTATAAGCTCTCTATAACATTCTTCTCTTTCAATATTTTCTTGTCTATTTTCTGTGTATATTTAAGAGAAATTTTTGATTCAAAAGTATCAAGTTAAATATGTATGGCTGAGTTCACCTGTTCACCTGAAACTATCACCATGTTGTTAATCAGCTATATCCCAATACAAAATAAGAAATTTACAGAAATTGGCTGCAAAAAAATCTCAAGTTAAAAATGTCCTTTCAGATTTTGATTGGCATTGCTTTAAATATAAAAATTAATTGGTTAGCACTTACCTGTTAACCATAATTGAGTCTTCTTATACAGGTAAATGACACCAGTCAACTCTTATATCCCTGAGCTAAGTTTTGTAGCTTTCTTCATAGAGATCATACACTTTATTTCTCACCTATTCTTAGATGTTTTACATGTTTCTGGAGCTGTGGTATATAGGATCATTTCCCATTATGTTTTCCCAGTGGTAACTCCTTATGTTATATATGGCTCATAATTGGCCATTTCACTGAAATGCTTCATTATTTCTAGTTCTAATTCATTTCCTGGGCTATATTATGGTATTCTCCATTTTTTTCTTTTTATTTTTTAAAGTATTCTTTTTAATTCAATTTAATAATTTTTTCCTGAATTTTTAAAATATTTTTTGTTTCCCTGACATTATTTTATTTGTCTGGTACATCTTTGTCCAAAAATGAGGACAACAGATAAACATGGTAGATCTTTAGATGCTGAGAGAATGTATCACCACTGTCTGAGAGGCAGCTTAATCAAACTTACTTGTTCAGACACCATATATGGGCTGGGCTTGATCATGATGGTGGCACTTAATACCTGTATAACCTTAGGCAAGTTGATTAACTGATTTATGCCTCAGTTTTGCAATCTATAAAATGGGGATATTTTGAGGATTTAAATGAATAACAATATAAAATGCCTTTGATAGTGCCTAGAGCATACTAAGGGCTTCCCTGATAGCTCAGTTGGTAATGAATCCACCTGCAATGCAGTACACTTGGGTTCGATTCCTGGGTTGGGAAGATCCATTGGAGAAGGGATAGGCTACCCACTTTAGTATTCTTGGGCTTCTCTTGTGGCTCAGCTGGTAAAGAATCTGCCTACAATACCAGAGACCTGGGTTTGATCCCTGGGTTGAGAAGATCCCCTGGAAAAGGGAAAGGCTACCCACTCCAGTATTCTGGCCTAGAGAATTCCATGGAGTGTATAGTACATGAGGTCACAAAGACTCAGACATGACTGAGCTACTTTCACTTTCACTTCAGAGTGTACTAAGCACTAAACAAATGTTTGCTGTTATTGTTATTATTCTTATTTCAAAATTTTGGGAATAATTTTAATTTCAGTCAATTTAGTTCAGTCGCTCAGTTGAGTCCGACTCTTTGCGACCCCATGGACTGCAGCATGCCAGGCCTCCCAGTCCATCACCAACTCCTGGAGTTTACTCAAACTCATGTCCATTGAGTCATTGCTGCCATCCAACCATCTCATCATCTGTCATCCCCTTCTCCTGCCTTCAATCTTTCCAAGCATCAGGATCTTTTCAAATGAGTCAGTTATTTGCATTATTATCTAAATTTTAATTTAGATATATCTTTTAAAATTTATTTTTCCCCTTTGAACACTTATTTGCATATTTTGATCCATTTTGTACTAACATATGTGATTTGAATTTATGAAAATCTTTTCTTCTGTTCCTTTTCCTTTTTGTATTTTGAAACCTTATCTTTCTGTAATGTGATATAAATGATTTCTTGTGCAAAAGTGGAACACAGAGGGCATCAGAAGGGTTTCATGTCTGATCATTCCTTTTATAGTGTTCTCAGCCCACAAAATCTTGTCCATTAGACCAGAGACTTTGCTAGGTGTCTAGAGTCCTCATGACTATCACATCAGAAACCACCCCTCTCTCACTGACACTTATTCTTCCTAAGTTTGATCAGTCATAGAGTGCTTAATTCTTATTTGTTATCTATTTTGTCTTGCTAAGAAGACAAAGTGTAAGTAGGAACTAAAACCATTTAGTGACCTAATGTGCTGATCAAGGCAAAATTCTTGTTACTGATTAGAGTATTAGTTTCTAAAATTAGCTGATGCTTTTTCCCCTTTCATCATTCTTCCAAGATAAGATTAAAAAATAAAAATAAGTCTTCTTTTAAGGGAGGCTTTTCATACAGTATTAGATACTTTCATATCGTTTGTTTAGATTTCTTCTTTAATAAAATATATTATCTGTATATTATATCTTCCATATTGGTATCATTTTGACCATTTTAATATTTTTATCCCTTTCTTCTTTGGTCTTGGCTAGGTTTATAAGTTTGTCTTTTGCATGACTTACTAGATTTTCTGCAGTTTAGGGTCTGACAGTTATAAATTTTTGTACAATTTTAAATTCTATTGTCACTCTTTATTTCCTCTCTACATTCTTTTAGTGAGTCCACCAATTATCTTTTTTTAGTGTAATTTTTTTATCTTTGTTCATCTTTACCCATTTTGTTCAGAGAGTGCAAAGTGTTTTATTTAATCTCCTTGAGAACATAGATTAATGCTTTCTAAAATTTACTTATGTTTCTTGCCATAGTAACATTAAAATATTCTCTTTACCTCTTATATGCTATATTTATTTCCCTATGTAGGATATAATATCTTTATGGGTATCATTTCATCTTTATTATTGTACATTCTTTTTTATACCTATACATTCTTAAATGAAAAAGATTTATTCTGATCTTGTATTTGGCAGTAAATAGCTTTATGGTTTTCTTAATATTCTTTTAAGATGTTAGGATCCTTTTCTAAAAGCTGTGGTTGAATGGTGGGTAGGGTAAATTTATATCAGTGACCTAGCAATTTGGAAGACATTGGAGGAAAGGGATACCTAAAGCCAGGAAATTTCCTCTGCTAGGTTTATTCTCTGTTCATGGGGAAGCTGCTATGCTGTGGGCCAGCTTACTGTAACTAGTTTCTTTACCTCCTGGCTTCCCCTCAAAAATACTGTTTGGCTCTGTCAGACCTCCTTCCTGTAGCTCCTGCCTGCTGTTTCAGGCAAAACCCCTGCTTCAACGCGAGAGTCAGATTGCTAACTCATTTCATCTACCAAAATAAATTCCAGATGGATTAAAGATTTACATGTAAAAAATTATAAAACTTTATTATTACTTGAAAAAATATGGTAAAATATTTATGTACATTTTGGGTAGCAGTGTACATTTTAATCCAGTACAATGGCAAATTAAATTACTGATAGATTTAACTATTTAAAAATTTATAACATCTGTATGTGAGGAAGCTCACTCCATATGCACTATTTATGACAAATAAAAATATTTATAACATGATTTGGTTGTCAAAGCATGAGTCCTTATGTATGAAGACTTTTTGCAAATTAATAAGAAAAATGTGAAAATTAAAATAGAAAACTGCACACCATTAAAACACAGTTTTGGGCTTCCCCTGTGGCTCAGCTGGTAATGAATCTGCCTGCAATGCTGGAAACCTGGGTTTGATCCTGGGTTGGGAAAATCCCCTGGAGAAGGGAAAGGATACCCACTCCAGTATTTTGGCCTAGAGAATTCCATGGGCTGTTTAGCCCATGGAATCACAGAGTCGGACATGACTGAGTGATTTTCACTTTCACTTCAAAGTTCAGTTCAGTTCATTCGCTCAGTCGTGTCCGACTCTTTGCGACCCCATGGACTGCAGCATGCCAGGCCTCCCTGTCCATCACCAACTCCTGGAGTTCACTCAAACTCATGTCCATTGAGTCAGTGATGCCATCCAACCATCTCATCCTCTGTTGTCCCCTTCTCCTCCTGCCTTCAATCTTTCTTAGCATCAGGGTCTTTTCAAATGAGTCAATTCTTTGCATCAGGTGGCCAAAGTATTGGAGTTTCAGCTTCATCTTTCCTTCCAATGAGTATTCAGGGCTGATTTCCTTTAGGATGGACTGGTTGGATCTCCTTGCAGTCCAAGGGACTCTCAATAGTCTTCTCCAACACCACAGTTCAAAAGCATCAATTCTTTGGTGCTCAGCTTTCTTTATAGTCCAACTCTCATATCCATGCATTACTACTGGAAAAACCATGGCCTTGAGTAGATGGACCTTTGTTGGCAAAGTAATGTCTCTGCTTTTTAATATCCTGTCTCTGTTGGTCATAACATTTCTTCTAAGGAGTAAGTGTCTTTTTATTTCATGGCTGCAGTCACAATCTGCAGTGATTTGGAGCCCCCCAAAATAAAATATGCCACTGTTTCCACTGTTTCTCCATCTATTTCCCATGAAGTGATGGGACTGGATGCCATGATCTTTATTTTCTGAATGTTGAGCTTTAAGCCAACATTTTAATTCCTCTTTCACTTTCATGAAGAGGCTCTTTAGTTATTCTTCACTTTCTGCCATAGGGTGGCGTCATCTGCATATTTGAGGTTATTGATATTTCTCCCAGCAATCTTGATTCCAGCTTGTGTTTCCTCCAGCTCAGCGTTTGTACTCTGCATATAAGTTAAATAAGCAGAGTGACAATATACAGCCTTGACATACTCGTTTTCTTATTGGGAACCAGTCTGTTGTTCCATGTCTAATTGTAATTGTTCCTTCCTTACCTGCAAAGAGATTTTTCAAGAGGCAGGTCTGGTGGTCTGGTATTCCCATCTCTTTCAGGATTTTCCACAGTTTATTGTGATATACACAGTCAAAGACTTTGGCATAGTCAATAAAGCAGAAATAGATGTTTTTCTTGAATGATCCAGCAGATGTTGGCAATTTGATTTCTGGTTCCTCTGCCTTTTCTAAAACCAGCTTGAACATCTGGAAGTTCACAGTTCATGTACTGTTGAAGCCTGGCCTGGAAAATTTTGAGTATTAACTTTACTAGCATGTGAGATGAGTACAGTTGTGCGGTGGTTTGAGCATTCTTTGGCATTGCCTTTCTTTGAGATTGGAATGAAAACTGACCTTTTCCAGTCCTGTGGCCACTGCTGAGTTTTCCAAATTTGCTGGCATATTGAGTACAGCACTTTCACAGCATTACTCTTTAGAGTTTGAAATAGCTAAACTAGAATTCCATCACCTCCACTAGCTTTGTTCATACTGATGCTTCCTATGGCCCACCTGACTTCACATTCCAGGATGTCTAGCTCTAGGTGAGTGATCACACCATCATGATTATCTGGGTTGTGAAGATCTTTTTTGTACAGTTTTTCTGTATATTCTTGCCACCTCTTCTTAATATCTTCAAAAGACAGTTCTTAAAGAAGAAAGTACAAATAGCTAAGAACATGAAAGAGACATTCAATGTCATTAGTAATCAAATAAATGTAAATCACAGCAACAGATTATAGTTTTATTTATTATATTAATAAATGCAAATAAAATATTTTTATACTGATCTGGTACATTATGGAAATTTCTCTTTCAAATACATTCGTTTTAATAGTTGCATAATAATTCATGGCTTGGATGTAACCTGATTTATCCCCTTGTTCATGGATAGTATGTTGTTTCATTTTTTTGCCACTATAATAAATGCTTCCATAAACATTCTTTTATATGTGAATAAACTGTGGCTATTATATCTACAGGATGTGAACATGAAATGTGAAATGACAGTCGCTAAGTTATGTACAACTCTTTGCAACCCCATGGATTATACAGTCCATGGAATTCTCCAGGCCAGAAAACTGGAGTGGGTAGTCTTTCTCTTCTCCAGAGGATCTTCCGAACCCAGGGACTGATCCCAGGTCTCTGGCATGGCAGGCAAATTTTTTACCAGCTGAGCCACAAGGGAAGCCCAAGAACACTGGAGTGGGTAGCCTATCCCTTCCCCAGGGGATCTTCCTGACCCAGGAATTGAACTGGGGTCCTGCATTGCAGGTGGATTCTTTACCAACTGAGCGATGAGGGAAGCTTCAGAATTGCCATAACTAACAGTGTTGTGACTATTCCAGGTGAACAGCCATGGGAATGAGTCATATGTATATATGTATCCATTCTCCCCCTAACTCCCCTCCAAATAGGCTGCCACATAACATTGAGCAGAGTTTCTTATGCTATACAGTAGGTCCTTGTTGGTTATCCATTAAAATTTTTTTTAACTGGAAATAATTGCTTTACAACCGTGTTGGTTTCTGCCATACATCAATGTAAATCAGCTATAAGTATATATATGTCCCCTTCCTATTAAATGTCCCAGCTACCCCATCCTATGGCTGATTCCCATTCACTCCTCTAGGTTGTCACGGAGCACTGGGTTTGAGCTTCCTATGTCATACAGCAAATTCCCACTGTATCCATTTTAAATTTAGCAGTGTGTACATGTCCATTCCAAACTCCCTAACTATCCCTTCCTCCCATTCTTCCCCCTAGCAACGATAAGTTTGTTCTCTAAGTGTTTGAGTCTCTTTCTGTTTTGTAAGTAAGCTCATCTGTATCATTTCCTTTTAGATTTCACATTTAAGGAATGTCATACAATATTTCTTCTCTGTCTGACTTACTTCACTCAGTATGACAATCTCTGGGTCCATCCATATTGCTGCAAATGGCATTATTTCATTCTTTTTAAAGACTGAGTAATAGTCCAAGAAATGCTGTTTTAATGGCCCTCTCACAGTTACTGAATTTGATTCTCTCTTTATATGTTTCTTGGATATTTTCTTTTACTGTGCATATATTTTTTATTAGCTCCTTTATTTTCTTTATCAATATAAAAAAACCTCTTGAATAATATTTTTCCAATCCATTTTTCATCTTTAACTATGTTTTTATTTTTTATACAGTCAAGTGTGTCTGATTTTTCTTCTAAACTTTTTGAGTTTTCTACTTTTGATTAAAAAGGCCATGATTAGGGTGTTCAGGGCTGGTGCACCAGGATGACCCAAAGGGATGGAATCCGGAGGGAGGTGGGAGGAGGGTTCTGGAAGGGTAATACATGTATACCCATGGTGGATTCATATCAATGTATGGCAAAACCAACATGATAATGTAAAGAAAAAATAAATTAACTAATTAAAAAAATAAAAATAAAAAGGCCCTGATTAAAAGGTATCCCTAACATTTATTTTCCTAAATTTTATTCTATTTTTGTTTTATTTGTACAATTCTACCTTAGTCTATATGAAATATGTTTCTCTATATGATGGGAAGTAATGTCCAACTTAATTTGCTTACAAATAGATAGTTTTGACAGCATTTTAAATAGGTTTTTTTTACTAAATAAAATTCTTTGTTATCAGCTTCTTATCTATATTGGAAACTACTACTGATTCTCTTTCATTAAACTAAATTATTTGTGTATTTTTTGTTTAATCAAGATGATGTTTTAGTAAGTTTGAATAGATGGTTAGGTAAGTCCTGAGCATATAACTGTTTTCATATTTTTTCTCTTCTTATACATTTATTTTCCATATGAATATCAAAACATTCAACCTAATTTAAAATTATTGTAATTCAAACATACTGTTTTCAAAGTGTATACTTATTATAGTATTTGGATTTTATATATTTTATTATAGTATAGTAAAATTTTTCTAAGGATATAATTTGCCTATTTGTTCAAATCTTATTTTGTATTTAAGAATAAAATTTATAACTGCATTTTTTTTCTATTGTGAATAGCAGATTTTTTGTTTTAATATATGAATGGTGCTTGTTAGATATAAAATGTTGGTTCTGTATATAACATATCTAGTCACCTTATCAAATTAACCTATGAGTTGTAATAGCTTTATTTGTAGGGTCTTTTGAATTTTATGGGTATAAAATATATGACTAAATATTTTGTATTATCTATTATTTATGATATTTACTTTTTAATTTTCATTTTGTCATTTCAATAATTTTTTTAAAATTTTTGTTGTTTTTTGGAATATTGTTGCTTTACAATGCTGTGTTAGCAGAATTTTATGTAAGTAGAATCATACAGTATGTAGCTTCCAGAATTTCCTTTTTCATTATACATAATTTCTTAGTGATTGATTCAAGTTATTGTATCTAGCTATATTTTATTCCCTTTTATTTCTGAGTAGTATTCCATGGTGTGAGTAAATCACAATTCTTTTTAAACCATTCACCCATTGAAGGACATTTGTGTTGCTTCTAGTTCTTGGCTATTATCAGTAAAGCTGGTAAGAAGCATTCATACATATTTCTTTGTGAACTTGAGTGTTGTTTCTCAAGGATAAATATTCAGAAGTTCAGTTGTTAGGTTGTTTTGTAATGATATACCTGGTTTTGTAAGAAATGGCCAAACTATTTTCCAGAGTGACTGTATCATTTTACATTCCTACAAACAATGGCATGAGTGAACTAGAATCCCTGCCTTCTTCCCAGCATTTGGTGTTAGCACCAATTTAAAAATTTTAGCTTTTCTGATATTTAAAGATATCTCATTGTGGTTTTAATTATCACTTCTATAGTCACTAATGATGTTGGTCATCTTTTCATATGCTTGTTTGCCATATGTAGATCTTCTTTGATGTCCTTTGCTCATTTTCTTGTTGATTTGTGTGAATTAACTTTTAAAAAATTTTTTTTCTGTTGACTTTTCAGAGTTCTTTATATATGCTGAATATGAAGCCTTTGCCAGATATGTAGTTTGCAAACATTTTCTCATACTTAGTAGTTTGCCTTTTTATTCTTTAAGCAGGGTCTTTCTTAAAGCAAAAGCTTTTAATTTTGAGGTACAATTTATCACACGATGGTGTGATCACTCACCTACAGCCAGACATCCTGGAATGTGAAGTCAGGTGGGCCTTAGGAAGCATCACTACAAACAAAGCTAGTGCAGGTGATGGAATTCCAGTGGAGCTATTTCAAATCCTGGAAGATGATGCTGTGAAGGTGCTGCACTCAATGTGCCAGCAAATTTGGAAAACTTAGCAGTGGACACAGGATGGGAAAAGGTCAGTTTTCATTCCAATTCCAAAGAAAGGCAATGCCAAAAATGTCAAACTACCACATAATTGCACTCACCTCACACACTAGGAAAGTAATGCTCAAAATTCTCCAATCTAGGCTTTAGCAATACGTGAACTGTGAACTTCCAGATGTTCAAGCTGATTTTAGAAAAGGAAGAGGAACCAGAGATCAAATTGCCAGCATCTACTGGATCATCGAAAAAGCAAGAGAGTTCCAGAGAAACATCTCTTTCTGCTTTATTGACTATGCCAAAGTCTTTGACTGTGTGGATCACAATAAACTGTGGAAAATTCTGAAAGAGATGAGAATACCAGACCATCTGACCTGTCTCTTGAGAAACCTGTATGCAGGTCAGGAAGCAACAGTTAGAAGTGGAAATGGAACAACAGACTGGTTCCAAATAGGAAAAGGAGTACGTCAAGTCTGTATATTGTCACCCTGCTTATTTAACTTATATGCAGAGTACATCATGAGAAATGCTGGGCTGGAGGAAGCACAAGCTGAAATCAAGATTGCTGGGAGAAATATCAATAACCTCAGGTATGCAGATGACACTGTCCTTATGGCAGAAAGTGAAGAACTAAAGAGCCTCTTGTTGAAAGTGAAAGAGGAGAGTGAAAAAGTTGGCTTAACTCTCAACCAACTTTCAGAAAAGTAAGATCATGGCATCTGGTCCCATCATTTCATGGCAAATAGATGGGAAACAGTGGCAGACTTTATTTTTCTCAGCTCCAAAATCACTGCAGATGGTGACTGCAGCCATGAAATTAAAAGATGCTTACTCTTTGGAAGGAAAGTTATGACCAACCTAGACAGCATATTACAAATCCAAGACATTACTTTGCTGACAAAGGTCCATCTAGTCAAGGCTATGGTTTTTCCAATAATCATGTATAGATGTGAGAGTTGGACTATAAAGAAAGCTGAGCGCCAAAGAATTGATGCTTTTGAATTGTGGTGTTGGAGAAGACTCTTGAGAGTCCCTCCAGTCCAGTTCTGGGTGTTCATTGGAAGGACTGATTTTGAAGCTGAAACTGCAATACTTTGGCCACCTGATTCGAAGAACTGACTCATTTGCAAAGACCCTGATGCTGGGAAAGAGTGAGGCCAGGAGAAGGGGTCGATAGAGGATGATATGGTTGGGTGACATCACCGACTGAATGGACATGGGTTTAGTTGGACTCAGGAAGTTGGTGGTGGATAGGGAGGCCTGGCATGGTATGGTTCATGGGGTCACAAAGAGTTGGACACAACTGAGTGACTGAACTGCGCTGAACTGACAATTTATCAATATTTTATAAATTCTAATTTTGTTGTCAAGCCTAAGAACTGCTTGCCAAGTCCTAGATCTGAAATGTTTATGTTCTGTTATTTTTTATAAGTTTTATTTTTATATTTTAGTCCATAATACATTTTAAGTTAACTTTTATACAAAGTGTGAGTTTCTTTCTTTCTTTCTTTTGACTTAGGGAAGTCTAATTGTACTTTTGTTAAAGGAGCCACTATTGTTCCACCATTGAATGGCTTTTGTACTTTTCCCCAAAGTCATTTGAATGTTACCAGCTCCTCAATATTGTTTTAGCCCCATTCTTATTTTGGAGTGCATGAATTATTGCCTTGCCATGTCCCTGACTCACTTTTATAGCAGGTTTTCATTACTAGCTTCTTAAGTGGTCCATTCTCTTGTTTTCCCAATATCATGTGTTTGGGAGACTAATGAGATTGGAACAGTTGGAAGTTTTGGTTAGGCATAGGCCACTGGCTGGCCTCTGGATGATCTGTCCTGGTCAAGTGTCACTGTCTAACTCCCACCATGATTAAGAGGGGGACTGTGTCCTAGAAGACTAGGATACTTAAGCGACAGGGGTTATAATCAAGCAGATTGTAGTAAGTGAGTTGTGATCTGGTTAGACGGTGACAGCATTACTTAAATATTATCTGTCAATAACCAAGAGGTTCTTTTAGTGAAAAGCATCATCTCTTCTTTTTCTCGTTTGTGAAAAAGAGGAAGTGACTTTTTTTAAAAAATATTCTTTATTGTATTGGTTTTGCCATACATTGACATGAAACCGCCATGGGTATACATATGCTCCCCCCTCCAGAACCCCCCTCCCTCCTCCCTCCCGATTCCCTCCCCCTGGGTCATCTCAGTGCACCAGCCCCGAGCATCAACCCTGGGCTGGCGATTGATTTCACATATGATAATTAGCATGTTTCAATGCCATTCTCCCATATCATCCCACCCCGACCCTCTTCCACAGAGTCCACGAGTCTGTTCTATACATCTGTTTTTCTTTTGCTGTTTCACATGCAGAGTTCTCGTTACCATCTTTCTAAATTCCATATATATGTGTTAGTATACTGTATTGTTTTTCCTTCTGGCTTACTTCACTCTGGATAATAGGCTCTAGTTCCATCCACCTCAGTAGAACTGATTCAAATGAATTTTTTTTAATGGCTGAGTAATATTCATTGTGTATACGTACCACAGCTTTCTTATCCATTCGTCAGTTGATGGGCATCTAGGTTGCTTCCGTGTCCTGGCTATTGTAAACAATGCAGTGATGAACATTGGGGTACATGTGACATTTTTACATTTGCTCTCTAAGTGTTGGATAACTTAATCCTGAGATGGTGAAATGCTGGAGAGGATGTGGAGAAAAGGGAACTCTCTTACACTGTTGGTGGGAATGCAAACTAGTACAGCCACTATGGAAAACGGTGTGGAGGTTCCTTAAAAAACTGCAAATAGACCTGCCATATGACCCAGCAATCCCACTGCTGGGCATATACACCGAGGAAACCAGAACTGAAAGAGCCACGTGTACCCCAATGTTCATCGCTGCATTGTTTACAATAGCCAGGACATGGAAGCAACCTAGATGGCCATCAACTGACGAATGGATAAGAAAGCAGTGGTACATATACACAATGGAATATTACTCAGCATTAAAAAAAAATTCATTTGAATCAGTTCTACTCAGGTGGATGGAACTGGAGCCCGTTATCCAGAGTGAAGTAAGCCAGAAGGAAAAACAACAATACAGTATACTAACGCATATATATGGAATTTAGAAAGACGGTAACGAGAACCCAGCATGCGAGACAGCAAAAGGAACACAGATGTATAGAACAGACTCGTGGACTCTGTGGATGAGGGCAAGGGTGGGATGATATGGGAGAATGGCATTGAAACATATTAATTATCATATGTGTAATCAATCACCAGCCCAGGATTGATGCTCGGGGCTGGTGCATCGAGATTTCCCGGGGGGAGGGAGGAGGAAGGGGGGTTCTGGAGGGGGAGCATATGTATACCCATGGCAATATCATGTCATTGTATGGCAAAACTAATATAAAAAAAACAAAGCCTTATTATGCATTGGAACCCATAAAGTCTTTTCTAACCAGAATATTAATATTTACCAGGGTCTTGAAATAATGCTTTATTCTTTGTCTTGCTCCCTGCCTACAGTAGAGTGCTAGAAACATATTTGGAAGTTATTATGACAGGAGATGTAATTTTAAAGAAGAATATTAGTGTAAAGTATGTTAACTAAGTTTTTTTGTTTAATGAGATGCAGCAGAATCATAAAGGAATGTGTTCATTTATGGAGCAGTGAGTTCCTGTTACATGGAACAG
This sequence comes from Antilocapra americana, assembly GCA_007570785.1. Classification (NCBI taxonomy): domain Eukaryota; kingdom Metazoa; phylum Chordata; class Mammalia; order Artiodactyla; family Antilocapridae; genus Antilocapra; species Antilocapra americana. Next base: position 7,752,283 of record ML660772.1, read on the forward strand.
AAGGCAAAGTTCATGTTTCGTATTGCAAATGGCTATCGTAAATGGATAGTTCTTCATGGATTTTTTGATTGAATTTTTTTGGCTGATGACAAAGGTACTAGAAACTAATGCAAAGAGAGATCTGTTAGCAGGAATTTAATTTGTTTTGTTTACTTAATTATCCACTTTTGTGTTTTGCTAGCCAACTCTACGCCTTTAGACAGAATCCCCAATATACTCATGAATCCCCTGATTTATTACAGAAAGGGAAAATATAATTTTTGCTTGAATTTCAAAGGAAATGAGGAGAGTTATAATTTTTAGTCAGTAAAGGTCTACTTTCCCCTGATTATTTTCTGGCCTCAAAGATATACGAAGTTCAGTTTGTATTCTGGGTAGCTCTCACTTCACATTTTTCCTTTTCTGATATCCGTATGAGGAAACGAGGAATTGTTTCAAGAGCTTGGATGTCTCCTTGTCAGTTTACAGTCTGGAGCCACTGTTGAGGTCTGCTGCCAAGATGCCTACTGGGAAGGAGAGGGGTTGAAGGACTGAGATCTTAGATCTGTCTACTCATTGACGTTGGTGGTCTTCTTGGATAAGTAGCTGGTCTGCTTCATTGTTTAATCGGCAGTGTGCAAAAAGGTTTAATGAAAGAGCTGTATTATTTAATACTTCTCCCATGCCAGTGGCTTCTTTAATCAGTTTCCAGTTATTGTTCCATATACTTCTTGCAGCATGGGCTTCCCTGGTGGCTCAGATGGTAAAGAATCAGCCTGCAATGCAGGAGACCACAGTTCGATTCCTAGGTAGGGATGTTCCCCTGGAGAAGAATAGTGTTCCAGTATTCTTGGGCTTTCCTGGTGTCTCAGAAGGTAAAGAGTCTTTCTGTAATGTGGAAGACCCCAGTTTGATTCTTGGGTTGGGAAGGTCCCTAGAGGAGGGCATGGCAACTTACTCCAGTATTTTTGCCTAGAGAATCCCCATGGACAGAGGAGCCTGGAGGGCCACAGTTCATGGAGTCACAATGAATTGGACATGACTGAGCGGCTCAGCACAGCACAGGTACCATGATAAAGTTGTAGAAGGCTGCTATGGGCATATATGGTCTGCAGGGAGATCAGAAATCTTTAGTGAAATCAGATGCTGAGATGAATTTTGAAACATGAGAAAGAGTTAATAAACGAAGAGGGTAGGGAAAGGGTATTCTGTTGACAAGTAATAGTGTTCTGTGAAGTTATGTGGGTAGGTAACAAGATGGGGTGAACTGCTGCTCCTAACTGTGATGAAGGTTTCTTGAGACTGATGATGGAAAATGAAGGAATAAAAGTCAACAGATTATGTCAACTCCTTTTTCTAAAGATTACATCTTGCATACACTGCTGTGTATAAAATAGATAAATAGTGAAAACCTACTGTAGAGTGCAGGGAAAGAAAAGAAGGTGCACTCTGTAGGACATCCATTATGTTAACCTTAAAAATGCAATCCAATATATACATTAGGTGCAGAAAAATACTGTTTGATCCCACTTATGCAAGATAAGTAGAGTAGACAAATTCATAGATTTAGAAAGTTCATTGGTGGATACCAGGGGTCAGGGGGTGGTGGGGAGGGAGAAATGGGACTTAGTGTTTAATGGGGACAGAGTTTCAGTTTAGGAAGGTGAAAAATTCGGGAGATAGATGATGGTGAGTGTTGTATAGCAATGTGAATGTACTTATTGCACAGTTAAATATGGTTAAAATAGTATATTTTATATTATGTGACTTTTACCACAATAAAAGCATTAAAAAAAAAAAGGCAATTAAGACAGACAGATACCCACAGTAACTGATTTTGAAACTAAGGTCAGTGTTTCACTTTCCCAGTTGAGAACAGATAGGTCAATTGAAATGCATTCCACTGCTTTTACTGCTAAGTCGCTCAGGCGTGTCTGACTCTGTGTGACCCCATAGATGGCAGCCCACCAGGCTCCCCTGTCCCTGGGATTCTCCAGGCAAGAACAATGGAGTGGGTTGCCATTTCCTTCTCCAATGCATGAAAGTGAAAAGTGAAAGTGAAGTCACTCAGTGTGTCCATCTCTTCACGACCCCACGGACTGCAGCCCACCAGTTTCCTCCGTCCATGGGATTTTCCAGGGAAGCGTACTGGAGTGGGGTGCCATTGCCTTCTCTGGAAATGCATTCTAGGACAGGGATAAATTAGGAGCTTTGGATTAGTACACACACACACACACACACACACACACACATACTACCATATATAAAAAAGATAACCAAGAAGGACCTACTATATAGCTCAGGGAGCTCTACTCAGTATTGTAATAATGTATATGGGAAAATAATCTGAAAAATAATGAATTCATGTACCTATATAACTGAATCACTATGCTGTATACCTGAAACACACAACATTGTAAATCAACTATACTCATTAAATTGGAAAAAAAAAAAGGTCATATCTGTAAGTCTCAAAGTACAGTGGGGGAAATTCTTTTATTGGCTGTTTGTGCTGCTGTGATTTGCATCACCACTTCCATGGACGCAAGCCTACTTTGTTACCTTATTTTCATTTGCCTGGACCATTATACAGGCCACAATCTTTCCTCTTCCCCGTACCCCGCACACCCCACCCCCCCGCCAAGTATATGCTTTCTTGAACCTGTAAGAAAAGGTTTGACCAGGTCTCTCTCCTGCTCATGAATTTATGCAAGCTCTGTAAAATTTATTGATTAAAACCCAGCTTTCTGACTGTAGTTTCAGTATTTGGTTTATTTAACCTGAATTCTTATCAATCTATTTATTCTTATTTGATCCATTTATTCAGTTCCCACTCTGCTCTCTCATGGATCTTTTTTTTTTTTTTAACCTTCCTACATCTTTGCATCTGCAAGGTCTGTCTTATCCAGCCAGCCAGATGCTTATTAACTCATCGGAGACCTCTGGTACCCTTCAAAGATCTTGAGGAGCTATCCTTTGCAGGTCTGGGGATTTTCCCAGTATTTCCCTTCTTATTTCCACTTTCATCTAATTATCTGAGTCTCCATTTTATTGTCAAATTCCTGGAGGTCTGTTGTCTGCCTTTTCCTTTTTTTCTCTCCAATACTCACTTATAATGTCACCAATATTTGTATTGCATGCCATAAGGCAAGTGACAGTTTATCTCTGGTCTTGACCAGATCAGGTGCCTGGACACTTTACCAGAATTCAGGCTCACTATTCCTCTGCCTCCAGTCTGGAAGGATGATTGACCCATGTGCCGGCTAATCTGCTTTGTCATCTGTCCTTCAACAAATATTTACTAATTACCTACTGTCTGCTGGGCACTGGAGACTTAGTGCTGGGCCAAACAGTAGATATGACTCTGCTTTCTAAGGAGGTCAGGAAATGCTTCCTTGAGAATTCTCCAAGGCATATCACCATCCCTAAGACTGTGAACTAGCTCTGAATTGTGACTAATTCACAGAATATAGCAGGTCTTTCTGAATAGTTGTTAGAGAGGGCTTTTTCTTCTAGCCTTGGGCCCTTTAGTCTTGCCCCAGGTCTTTTCCTTAGATATTAAAATATCGACCAGGTTTTGGTGATCTAGTGTCTAATATTTGAATTCTAATATCTGTCACTTGTGTTATTGTTCCTTTATCAAGATAAAGTTTAGGTGACCTGAGGTATTAGGAACTCTGTATGTTTTCTTTTGATTCCTAGATGTCAGTGAATACAATTAAAATGTATTCAAAAGCATTTAACTTAGTCTTAAATTTACAATATACACACAATATGATAGGAGTGATAGAAATTTGTTGCGTGGTTTATGTGGTAGTGTTTTGTTAGTATTAAGAATGGTGTGTAATTAAAATTTTAAGAAATTATTTATTTGCTGGTAATTTTTTAGTAGTTAGTATGTGTCAAGCACCATGCTATAAGTTACCATATGTATTACCTCATTTAATAATTTAAACCTTTGGAAAAACTGTCAACACACCTTTCATTGATCATGTATAACACTTCCTTGGGCTTTTCACAGTTTGGCCTGTGGTTTTGTTTCTTATTCAGACTTAACTTTCCACTCTCTTTTAACCCTGTGACAAACATATTCTTAGCTATTTTGTGTACTGTATTAGCATATATTTTTCCTTTCACTAGAATTCATTCTTTTTAAAATCCTACACTTGGGATTGTTATCTCTTCAAGATGCTCTAGTCAGTCTATACTGAATATGATTTTTGGCCCTGTTCTTAAAAAAGTAGATGTTCAGCAAATATTAGTTAAATATCAGATGCTTTGGATAGATTTGCTAACATCTTATTTATGCTAAGAAGACATTCTGTAACAGCCAAATAATCAATGAAATGTATTCATTGCTCTTCATCCTGCCATCTTAAAGAACTAACCAGAATGAAACAAACATCCTCTCTAATCATATAATCCATATAATTATTAAGAATTACTAGTACTTATTTTGAGAACTTTCCATGATTTAAGAAGATTTTAAATTGTGGTTGAATAAAGCAGGTTCCAAGAAGTTTAGTATAAAGCTGTTTGCACCACTAGGTGCTCAATATTTTGAGTGAATGGATCCTATGAGATAGACAGTGTTATTATCATTTTAAAAATGGGATGCCTGAGACACCGAGAAGTTAGATACCTTGCCTGGGTGGCACAAAATAGCAAACAACAGAGCTGACACCTTAACCGATATGTTTTTGAGGCCTGGCAATGTTTCCAACTCTGTCAATAGTTAATCAAGATAAAATTGTAAATGGAGTATCATTTCATATTTAATTTCATTATTACTCTTTTGCATGTTGCCCATCTAGGAGTACCTAGACTCCGAAATATTATGAGTAGTGACTGTAGAAAAATATTAATGTCACTGCTGATGCATGTCATATCTGGTACATACATGTTAAAGTGCCTAAAGTCACAGGTTATTTTTTAGAAAAAATAGGACTAAATTGATTTAGAAACAAACTTTCAAAATATGTTTATAAATCTAATTGCTAAAAGCTTTGCTTGAACTTTACAGTACTTTCTCCTCAGAATAATTGAAAGAAAATAAAGAACTTCTTCCAAATGGTCAGCAGTCGCTTTTTTTTTTTCACTTTTTAAAATGTTGCTAAGAACACACATGCCAGATTTCATTTAACTGCATTTTTATGGTTCAGTCATTAACCTACTGAAAAAAAGTAGCTTAAATGGAAACACTGACATAAACCTTATTACACTGGCTCCAATGTGTTGCTATCATAAAGTATCCATCTTCTATATGTGTATGTTTTCATAGGATACTATTGAAAAGGTAATGGAAAATTAATGTTGCAATGGAGAATTTGATTCTTTGTATATATATTTAAACACTCTAGCACAGTGCATGTTTACAACATCAAGCAGTTTATTTGGAATTAAGGTTTATCATAAATTTTATGATATTTAAAACATTTTACAACTGGCCACATATTATTTCTGCTCCCTATTTTGAAGTTCATCTCATTTCTTTGACAAAATATTTGTTATGTGTCTCTCCTTGGACTGGTACCATACTACTTATAATAAGTCTTCAATAAGAAAAATAAGTCTTAGGTGTTCAATGACATTATCCTTTAGAGATAATTTTTCTGATTAAATTTGAAAATGTACTCCACCAAGATGGGATAGTGTGTCAAATGGTAGAAATAACTGAGCATGAAATAATTTAAAAGATATCATCATCAAAAGGTAGCATTCTTACTGCTGATGGAAATGTAAATTGATGCTGAAGCTCCAATACTTTGGTCACCTGATGTGAAGAGCTGACTCACTGGAAAAGACCCTGATGCTGGGAAGGATTGAAGGCAGGAGGAGAAGGTGATGACAGAGGACAAGATGGTTGGATGGCATCACCAACGTAATGAACGTGAGTTTGAGCAAACTCTGGAATATGGTGAAGGACAGAGAAGCCTGGTGTGCTGCAGTCCATGAGGTCACAAAGAGTTGGACAAGACTGAGCAACTGAACAAATAACAGCAGACACTATGGAGAATAGTATGGAGGTTTCTTAAAAACCTAAAATAGAGTTATCATATGATCCAGCAACCCCACTCCTGCATATGTGGCTCTAATCTGAGAAGATATATGCACCCCAGTGTTCACAGCACCACTGTTTATGGTAGCCAAGACATGAAAGTAACTTAAATGTCCACCAGTAGATGAATGAATAAAGATGTGTAGATATATATACAATGGAATATTAATCAGCCATAAAAAAGAATGAAATAATGTTATTTGAAGCAAGACAGATGGACCTAGAGGTTATTATTACTTACTAAGTGAAGTAAGTCAGATAGAGAAAAATATCATGATATCACTTGCATGTATATATCATATATATATATATATATATATATGTATGTATATGTTCTTTTTCATGTTCTTTCCCATTAAGGTTATTATAAGATATTGAATGAAGTTTGCTGTGTTATATAGTAAGTCCTTGTTGTTCATATATTTTACATATAGTAATGTGAAATGTTAATCCCAAATCCAAATTTAACCCTTTCACCCTTTATCCTTTGGTAACCATAAATTTGTTCTTTATGTCTATTTCTGTTTTGTAAAGTTCATTTGTATCATTATTTTAGAGAAGAGTGAAAAAGCCAACTTAAACCTCAACATTCAAAAAACGAAGATCATGGCATCTGGTCTCATCATTTCATGGCAAATAGATGGAGAAACAATGGAAACAGTGACAGACTTTATTTTCCTGGGCTCCAAAATCACTATGGATAGTGAGTGCAGCCGTGAAATTAAAAGATGCTTGCTCCTTGGAAGAAAGGCTATGACAAACCTAGCAGCCTATTAAAAAACAGAGACAGTACTTTGCCAATCAAAGTCTGTATAGTCAATCTATGGTTTTTCCAGTAGTCATGTACAGATGTGAGAGTTGGACCATAAGGAACGCTGAGTGCTGAAGAATTGATGCTTTTGAACTGTGGTGTTGGAGAAGACTGTTGAGAGTCTCTTGAACTGCAAGGAAATCAAACCAGTCAAACCTAAAGGAAATCAACCCTGAATATTCATTGGAAGGACTGATGCTGAAGTTGAAGCTCTAGTTCTTTGGCCACCTGATGCAAAGAATTGACTCATTGGAAAAGACCCTAATCCTGGGAAAGATTGAGGGCAGGAGGAGAAGGGGACAACAGAGGACAAGATGGTTGGGTGGCATCACCGACTCAATGGACACAAGTTTGAGCAAACTCTGGAAGATGGAGATGGACAAGGAAGCCTGGTGTGCTACAGTCCATGGGGTCACAAAGAGTTGGACACAACTGAGTGATTGAACATCAACAAAGCAATATATGTGTGTGTGTGTGTGTGTGTGTGTGTGTGTGTGTGTGTGTGTGTGT